>BFEA01000084.1:1684757-1700032 GCA_003427395.1 Chara braunii
ACACACACACACACACACACACATGAACACGCACACACACACACACACACACACACACATGAACACACACAGACACACACACACACACACAGAGGGTAGTTTTTTTACTTTTACCCACACAACACGGAAACTGTGCAACAAAAAAATCACGTCAACGTATGACGAGGTCAGGGAAATAAACAAGAGGGAGCAAACTCACTTTTTAAATATTTATCACAAAACAGTGGAACAACAACATTGGAATCCATATCGTTCTGTCGGACCCTGATGTGAGGCTCAAGTGGTATCTCAAGTCCGACTCCTCACCCACTCGTTTTGTGTGCAAGTGGTTTGGATATGTCTGAGTGAACTCACACTTTTTCAGGCGAGAGTACAAATGCGAGCTGATTCGGATTTATTCAAAGTACAGTAAGAAATTAAGTTCATGGTCGGAACAAGAGCGGACACAAGTGCGAGCCGATTCGGTATTATCCACTAAACAACGAGAATTTTCAAGTGCCAAAAAATTCGCACTTCAGAGGAACATTTCGATTACGCCGTGCAATAAGAAATTGCCTTCGTGGTTGGTTCAGTGGCGAGTTAACTCGCAAATACAAAAGGACTTCATTCTTTTGGGCCGAGAAGAGACGCGAATTATCGACTAAAGAGGAACAAATTTAAGGGGATGGATGGTTGAAGAGCGAATAAATTCGCACTTGCAAACGAGCATTTCCATTATGAAATTGGGGCTTATGGACTAAAGAGTCACAAATTTGGGGGAATGGTTGTTTGAAGAGCGAATAAATTCGCACTTGCAGACGAACATTTCCACTATGAAACTGGGACTTTTGGACTATAGAGTAAGAAATTTAGGGGAATGGTTGATTGAAGAGCGGATAAATTCGCACTTGCAAACGGGCATTTTCATTACGAAACTGGGGGTACAAGTGCGAGTTAATTCTGACCTATGGACTAAACTGTAACAACTTACGGGGTTGGTTGGTTCAAGAGCGAATGAATTCGCACTTGTAAACGAGCATTTCCATTACGAAACTGCGGGTACAAGTGCAAGTTGTTTCCGACTTGTTCTGCGTGTAGTACGAGCCACATATCGTCGCAAGAGAGAAATAGGGAAAGATGGCGTGCTATTTTTTAAGATGGAGAAAGATTGCGAAGCGATGGGTAGACGGCGCATCGATGAAAATACATGGAGAGAGATGGCGCACCTAATGAGAGAGATGACGCACCAAGAGAGATGCATGGAGTCACAGTCTTCCCTCGAATACAACGTCCGGTCATTACAGCTGAATTCAGGTCATCTTTCAGTCTAAAGACAACTATAATGAAAGTGCGTTGTATATTTCGGGAAGAAGGTGGATGGCGCAGGAAGGGAAAGAGATCGCAAACTGATTGGGAGGAGTGTCGCAGCGAGAGAGAGAGAGAGATTGCGCACCGATGGAGAAACATGGCGAAGCAATGGAGATAGCACAGCAATGGAGAAAGATGGCGCACCGAAGTAGATAGATGACGATGGAGATAGATTAGGAAAGATAGCGCAGCGATGGAGATAGATGACGAAGGAGATAGATTAGGAAAGATAGCGCACCGAAGGAGATGGATGACGAAGGAGAGAGATTAGGAAAGACACCACAGCGATGGGGATAAATGACGAAAGGTCGGTAGAGATCGCGCATCGGTGGAGAGAGATGGAGAGAGGACGCGCAACAATGGTTAGCGATGCCGCAGCGATGGAGAGAGAAGGCACAGCGATGACCAAGATTTGTTATTGCACAACATCAGTTTCATCGAGTTAAACCTTCGTTAAGCATACCTGTCACCTGTTTCGTGCAATTCCACTGTAATGGGCGGCTGCACCGACGACGGCCTGAAACAACAATACAATGGCGATGGCGGGACCACGCACGAGTAGTGGAGAGCCTCTCGGGCAAGGATGGAGGTTGCCCGGTTGTCGAGAGAGATCGCGCAGTGATGGAGTGAGAAATCGCGCAGCGCTGCGGTGGGATAACACTGGCCAGCGCTGCAGTGGAGAGCGATGGCGCACCGGTGGAGAGCAATGGCGCGGCGATGGAACGTGTTACAATGGAGCGATAGCGATAGCGATGGCAGCAAGGGAACAACGATAGCGATTGCGCAGCGATGGCTCACTGGTGGAGAGCGATGGCGAAGCGATGGCCAGCGCTGCGATGAGAGCGATGGCGATTGTCAGCGCTGCGATGGTCAGGCGAGCGAGACGGCTGCGATGGGGGATATAGCTTTGCGTCGCAATGGCGATGAGCTAAGCGCATCGATGGCGATGGTGCATGGCGAGCGTTGGCGATGGCGATGACCTAAGCGCATCGATAACGATGGTGCATGGCTAAGCGCATTGATATCGAACGCCGTTGACATTTGCAAAATGTCCGAATGACAGCGACACTGAAACTTATAGATTTCCGGTGTTTTTGACCTCGGCGCACAACGAATCGCCGCGCCTCGGCGCGAAATAAACCGTCGCCTGGCCTCGGTGCGCAACGAACCACCTCGGCGCACAACGAATCGCCGCACCTTATAGATTCTTGCGCCTAACCTCGTGCGTCGGATCATGCCGATCGACGGTTCAGATTACAACTGCGAAAATGACATTGCCTGCCCCTTATTTTCGGGAACTGTCACATCATTGCACGCCGGAGTAGACGGAGATTTTGGGGCCACTGACATAACAGTGGCTCCGTTCATCTGCGCGGTTGAAAATTGTTGATCGACGACTCACAATTTTCGATACCCCTTACCGTTTATAGGCCCTAGCATTTATGGGCCTAGGGGTGCGATACGCGAATCGATTCAGCCCCACCTTGATGGCGTTTTATGGGCCCGGGGGTGCGATATGTGAATCGATTCGGCCCCAGCTTGATCCCGACGCGAGGCCTGCTGCAACAAAGTATAAAAGGCGTTGCAGCCCTCAAGTTATTACTTTTGTTGGCGCTCCACTGATCAAGTCACACTATCGCTTTCGCACGCGTTTTGATATTTGGTCTTCAGCCCCCACCACCTTCCGCCATAGCCCGCTCACTCTTCGCTCTTCGCTCCGTCCGCAGTTGCCACATTGTGTTCGGTTCGCTCTTCGCTCCTCAGTCTTCGCTCGTCCTAGCTCGATATCCCTCCACCATAGCTGGTTTGGTGGTTGGTTGCCCGCTCAACGCACGGCGAAGGTAAAATCATATAACTTGAGTTGTCCTATTCTGTGTCCGACGTCCGAACACATTCCCAGATGCCCTGTCTGTACCTGCAAGATATAACACCGCAGCCGCGTTCTGTTGAACCCCGAATCAATTCCCGATTTTGTTGTTTCGCCAGTGGATATGGTCTTATCTCTTTTCTCCACCCTCCACCTCCGTCTGCCATAGCCGATCCGCGTTCCGCAGCTCGATTACCTTTCGCCATAGCCACGATAACGTTCGTATAAAGCTGCTCGATCCCCTTCGCAAGTTGCAGTCGTCGCTGCGCATGGCGAACCCCGAATCAATACCTAGTTGCTACACTGAACACCGAATCAATTCCCGATTTTCGCTCACCTGTCCCTTGTGAGGTCGCCGACCTGATATCTACATATATATATATATATATATATATATAAATATAGATACATATATGTATATATAGAGATATATTGTTACACTGAACACCGAATCAATTCCCGATTTTCGCTCACCTGTCCCTTGTCAGGTCGCCAAAGTTAGTTCGCACTTGTCGAAACCCTTCACAATTGTCGATAAACCAGGACTTCAGTTCCACAATTCGGAGTCAGTTCGTAGTTTGTCGTTGTACTTTGGGTGCAATTGTCGTCCTGTAAGCAGAACTGCGAGTTAGTTCTCACTTGTCGATTCGCACTTGTCGATAAACCACATCTTACTCGTTTCGTGCGTCTTTCAGGTCTTCAGTTCTACAATTCCGAGTTAGTTCGCACTTTTCCCTAGTGCAGCGGGCTGCCATTGTTGTCTTGTCTACAAGACTGCGAGTTAGTTCGCACTTGTCGATAAACCACATCTTACTCGTTTCGAGGGCATCTAGTTCGGTCGCAATCTTTCCGAACAGTTATCGTCTTCCCTCCAAACTTTTGTCTTTCCTATCCTTCACCCGATTGTTGTGACTTCGTGTGTATTTTGAACACCCATCTCTTACGTCCTTTTCGTCCTCCATTTCGTTCAGTCCGAGTTAGTTCGCACTTCGCTTCTGTAGTGGTCTAGGGTTGGGCATATTAGTCATCCGAGTTGGTCTGAGGTTGGGCGTGCTAGTCAATGGGTGGGAATACAATGGCGTCCGCAAAGAACACATCCACAAGCGCTGGACCATCTGCCCCCGGGGAGGGACGACCTGTACAGCAACCTACTCCTCCGTATATGCACGCAAAGGGAGTACAATGGTTTTCGGACTTCGTTGTTCAGGGGGACCTTTTTGGGCCAGTTGTTTTCATGCGACCCACTTGTGTTACAGACGCTGGGGGAGCGGTCAACGTTGTTCCTCTCGGTACCGTCGTCTCGTGCGCGAAGACTCCTGGAGGTTTGCTCAAGCTGCACACTAACGGCTTGTACGACGAGTGCAGACTGCCTATCAGAGGTGTTAAAGGTGTGATAGTGACCATCAAGCGTTTCGCGGGGTACGGCTCGAACATGCCGTTGTGCTCTCACTTCAAAGGCCTTTACGATGGCGGCAGCAAGCGTCGTCCATCGCCAAAGCAATATCTCGATCTCGCGCTGATGGTGCCGAAAGAACGTCCGGTTCTTCCGCCAGAGCATGTTTTCCGGCTTCTGCCACCCCGTGAGGGGTCGTCCGGCTTGGCTCAAGAAACTCCAGGTACGACAGTGGGGCGCGGAAGTCTGATTCAAGACGCTGGGGGTCGGGTCAAGGACGCAGCGTTCACACGCAGGTCGGCCCGGATGCTCCAGGGAACACGTCGGACTTGCATTCTCAGGGTACAGGGACTCAACGGGGCGACAAAAGATTGGGGCTAGATGTCGGAGGGAATGAGGCTGAAGGAATGGGCGTTGTCCGCGAAAGCTCTGGCGGGGAGTAGACTCCTTCGGAGAAGAAGAGCGAGCGACAGAGGATGGTGCGAGAGGAGGTGGCAGAAGGAACCCTCCGCATGAAGAGGATGGGAGAAAAAATCGGAGGCGGTGATGGGCGGGGATGGAGGTGATGACGGAGAACGTGCCTCGGGAAAAAGGCCGACGAAGGAAGACGGTGGGACGACAAGTAAGAAAGCGAGGAGGCCCGATGGTTTGACCATCCGCGAAGGACAAGCCGTGGGTGGAGGAGATTCAACTGATCTAGGCGCTGCGGCCGCGAGAGAACCTTCGGGGAAATCGAAACGGAAAGTGGCAGCTGAAGAAGGCGATGGCCAGAAGAAACCTCGAAGGCGGAAGACTGCTGAGGCAGCGAGCAGGGGCGAACGGCCTGACAGGGAGGAGTGCGACGAAGCGGCAGCGTTCTGGCTCGAATACAAGCGGAACGATGGCGGTGAAATCGTGGAGAAGGAGCTCCCCGTCCAACTGCTCATCGACCCCAGGAAGGTCCGCGACATCCCGTCTTGGGAAAGATATTACAACCACCGCAGTCTAACTCACGAAACTGTGGACGACATCAAGGCTGCGATGCTGAGTCAATTCCGCGAGAAAAGAGGGAAGATCAGGACGAAAAACCCTTTGGTTCTGGCACCCATCTACAAGTCGGTGATGCGTAGGCCGGAGAAAGCTGACAAGGTTCACAAAGATGTCTTCAAGCCAGAGGACAAGAACAAGTACTGCTATTACCCCGTTAACGGTCAACACACCGTGGCCGCCGTGAAGGAGTTGGAGGGTGAGCCAATATTCGATTCGATTTGTGGAAGATGCACTCGTGGCCGGCGAGAGTAGTGTGGTTCTCCGACCGAGATTTCGCGGGCTATAGGCAGGTCAGTCTCAACGAGAACACGGGACACAAGATGTCTAAGCAGCGATCGCAAAAGGCCGCGTTCTTGGACATGCGGGAGGCATGGGAGAAGGAAGGAAGGCCGATGGCCATTCAAGGGAACCCTTCCGGCAAGGAGGCCGAAAAACGAAAGTTTTTCGAATTCCAAAAGCTGATTTTGGGAAAGAGTCCGAACGAATCTAACTGGGCGTTGGCAGAAAAAGATTTGTCGCTCGCCGACAAGGAGTATGTCGCTGCCGTTGGCAATGCATTGAGGCAGTGGATGCCGCTTGTGACGGCCGGTGATGACGTTTTCCGCAAAGCCATGGAGTTCTACGCGAAATGGGCGAGAGGGGAAGTTATTGGGCAGCGATGACAAGACACCATTGTCGAGGTCGGGCAAATACATGCCAGACAAATCTCCGGGGCTGCAAGCAATTCGGGAAATGGGCTCGAGAGGGGCGGCTGGTGAAACGAAGATGGGGTGGCTGGTCCGGGTCCCGCCGCCTCCGACCAAAAAGAAAACGCAAGTGGACGACAAGTTTTTCGTGGTCGTGAAGGAGCCAGACATGTTCTGTTGGCAGTGTCTCGCCGACATGACCGATGTCGAGAAACGGTCGATCCTTGACGACATTATAGCACTAAGGGGAGTGTTCGTGCAATCCGTGGGTGGCCATCTGAAGCGTCGGCATAAACCAGGAATTAAAGACATGGTCGCGACGAGGAAAGTGGACTGTGTGATGCTCCGTATGTTCCACTACATCTTGTTCCTTGAAACGGAGGAGGACGAACGTGTTTGGCGCCACGGGAGCCCTTTTTTTCAGACCGAGGGGAAGCTTCTAGAGGAGTTTAGGCCGCAGGGCCTCACGAAACAGGTGTGGGTCGAAATGCGAAAGCATTTCCAAGGCGCGGTGGAGTATGTAAACATTTGCAAACGTACTCTTCCGCACGAGAAGGAGTCCATCGACGACGTGAAGAGATTGTACGATGATGACAGGTTTCCTAAATCTTTCAAAAAGTCTGTCCGTTCCATCTTGCGACGGACGGAAGAAGAAGTTCGAGACACGATCAAGGTCAGCAGGGATGTGAGGCACATCAAATGGTCCGACCTCAACCGGGTGACCAGCCTTATTCCTTTCGCTTTCCCGCCTTCCCAAGCTCACAGTCATGTCACTGCGATCCGTGAGGTTGTGCGACATTACGTGTGCAACTTGTACGTCCTTGATTTGTGTGATCCCACACTCCTCACAGATTGGCGAGAAGACGATTTCGCCAACTTGCAAGGCCTTCTACAAACACTTTCGCCAACGCAGTGGGCACTTGTGATCTTTTTCCCCTCTCGTTGGGAGCTCAGTTTCTTGAAAGGCATGGCCAGGCTTAGCGTCCATCACGTCTGGACAGGGAAGTGGGTACGTAATGCACAAAAGCAGGACACTATCCGGGAAGGCAATATGCTGGTTGAGGAGTGTGACCGCCTGTACGTGATATTTAATGGCGAGAAGCTGGAAGATAACACATATGCAGTCTACCTGTCCAGTAGCCCGACAAAAGGTCCAAGTCCGGCCAAACACACGGTGGCGGCCCGCGCGAAACCTGTGTGTTCGTCGGACCCATCAGGACAGGCTGTGGCGTGTTTCAACGTGGCGGAAGAGGAAAGGTTCTCTCGTAGCATGTGGGAGGACGGCGGCGTGACAAGTTCTCCAGGACCTGCTTACGGGGAGATGGAGTGCAACCCATCCCGTCTACTTGGTCTACTTGAAAACTTTTACAAATCTGGGCAAACTGTTTTTTTCTTTGGGAAGGCGCATGCGTCTGTCGTGTGGGGACTCCTCCGCACCGGTCGGAACGTCGTCGCGTTAAAGAAGGAGGCGAGGATGATCAACTACCTTTACGAGTTCGTGAAGACACGCGTTGCAGACACTCGCAATGCTTGCGAGTTTGCCCGCACCACCGGCGAACGAAACTGGGATCCCAAACGTGACATGTATTGGAAATTGTCGGGGAACAAAAGGACGGACGTTTGACACTTCCTTTTCAGACCCGGACCGCCTGGTCCCACTGACCTCGAATACAGTCGACGGAGAAACCTGGTGTTCGCTGTGCTCAATGGGTACCACGGTGCACCCAGGGAGTTTGTCTCGCACTTCCTGAGAAGGCTGGAGCACGTTTACTTCACGCTGGCCGAACCGCTCACTTTGGAAAACTACAAGTCACAGTTTGACGAGGAGGACCCTTTCGACGCTGAAGACATGGAGGAGCTGACGACTCCGAAACCTTCGATTTCGAGTCCATGCCACTTCCTCGGGTGGTTGGACAGGTTGGTGATGAAGAGGAAGGTGGCCCTCGGAGATATAGCACGTCCCCTGCCGGTTTGAAGCGTGTGTTTCGGGGCGAACCAGTCGACGACCAATCGTCTGATGACGGGGAGGAAGAGAGAGACTATGATCACGAACCTTGTGACAGGCTCCCTGTGGACCATGACACCTGGCAGAATAACAGACTCTACTCCTTCGGCAAGCATCACCGGTTCACGGCGGAGGATGCCTGGGGACACAACGTCGTCTGGCACCCGAGGATATTCCAACCTGCTGTGAGGAATGGAATATGGGTCATGGCAATAAAGGAGGCCGATGGCAAGTGGAGTGGACTGAAGAGACTGGGAGCGGGTGCATTTAAGAGAAAGGCAAGAACTGCTCTGGTGGAGCATTCGAGTCTCATGAACCCCGAGAGGAACGATCCGGACGTCGATGCGTATGCACAACAAAAGCTACATGAGTTGTACGCCAACAACATGTTGGAGTTTCGAGCGCCTTTCTACGCACTCGAAACGGCACCGTCTCGTGGCATTGACTGGCGCATGCCGCAACCTCCGCCGGCCGGTCAGCATCCAGGAGCGGGTGGTGGAGGAGACGAAGGAGAAGGCGGAGGTGGCGGAGGAGACGGCTCACAGTTTGCCGCAAAGGGGACGGGCGAGACATCGTCGGTAGAGAAGGCGTTCGACGGAAAGGGGTCGGGCGGAAAGGGGTCGGGCGGGAAGGGGTCGGGCCGGAAGGGGTCAGGCGGAAAGCGTAGAACGTCCGGGAGTCCCAGTATATGGAAACTGACCCCCACTGCGTAGGGAGTGGAGATTCCGACATGCGAGACGAGGTCACCCTGAAGTCTGATCAAGTGCGAGTAGATTCGCACTTGTCTGCGAGGAGTTTGTTTTCCGTTGCTCAGGAGAGTCCATCCCGCCGTGCGCGGCAGAGGTTTCCTGTGCTCAAGACCTTGCTCCTGAAAGAGGGCGCGTCTTCGTTTTGCCTGGAGGGCGGGATGCCTGCATTGCGAAGGAGCGAAGGTGCGACCTCCGGTTCCCTCGGCTCGGGTGACCGCCAAAAACTCCGAATACATTCGGATTTGCTGTCGTCGCCCTCCGCCATAAGTGCTCCTCATGCAACAGTTCCGTGGGGCCAAGAAAATGTGACGTCCTGGCCCCCGCATCTTCAGTTGGACACAGGGTTACCCTGCTCGCCTCCCTTCTCATGTGTTGAGACTCGAGACTGGCGGTCTCGCGACGTGCTGGAGGGGTCCGCTCCAGGAGTGTTGGAGACCGGGGGTAGCGAGAACGAACGTCACACTCCTGGGGAAGACGGGTGCTCTCCGGGAATGCGTGCTGTACATCGGGAAGAGGAGACTCAATGCTGACAGTCTCGCAAAGTGTTGGAGACCGGGGGTTAGCAAGTGTGAACGTCATGCTTCGGAGGGTGCGTTCGTGGACACTGACAGCGAGAGTGCAGGAGCTCCGGGGGAAACGCTTGTTGTACAACAGGGAGAGGACACTCGACACAGGCCGGCTTGTGAAGATGTGAAGTGGCTCCACGCATGAGCGCTGGTGATCGGGACGTCCGAAGACGTTCTGCACAGTCGCTCGGTTGTGGCCATGACGCGAGAGGGTGTCGTTAAGGGAGGTCAGTGGACGTCTGTGCAAGCTCCCATTCTTGGCGACGATGAAGACGAAGAAGAACCCGCGGTGCAAGCTCGGGTTCATGGCGATGAGAAAGGCGGAGAACCCGTGGTGGAAGGCCGTGAGGTGAATGTCGACATCCGAACGGATCCACAACGGAAAGATGGTGATTCTTCGCCCACCCATTGCGGTGAAGAATAGGGTGGTCGAGCGTCTGTCGTGAGGACCGCTCAGGGAATGGTGCTTCATGAAGCCATAGAGTTGGGTGACGACTCGACAGCCACCGAGATGGTTAGCGACTCAGGCGTGGCCGAGATGCAGAACATCCGGACGGATCCACAGCGGAAAGATGGCGATTTTTCGCTCACCCATTGCGGTGAAGAACAGGGTGGTCGAGCGTCTGTCGTGAGCACCGCTCGGGGAATGGTGCTTCATGAAGCCATAGAGTTGGGTGACGACTCGGCAGCCACCGAGCTGGTTAGCAACTCAGGCGTGGCCGAGATGCAGAACGTCGAATCCTCCGTGAAAGGCGGTGAGGTGGCCGTCAGCATCAAGATGGATCCACAGCGGAAAGATCATGATTCTCCGTCCACCCGTTGCGGTGCAGAACAGGGTGATTGAGCATCTGTCCTTTGTACTGGTCGGGAAATGGTGCTTCATGAAGCCATCGACTTGCGATTCAGCTGCCACCGAGCTGGTTAGCGACACAGCCGTGGCCGAGGTCCAGAACCTCGAATCGTCCGTGGACGTTGGCGCAGTGGCGCGACAGGAGGGCGAGTTCCCTCAAAGGGCTCCAGAGCACGTTAAGATTTGTGAATAGGACCACTCGCATATCTGTCACTGGCCAGCTCTGTTTTCGTCCAAATTGATGTCATGGGCTAATGTACCTGTTACCACTAGTTAAAAAAAACCTCGTGGGTTGTGGGTTGTTTTCTATGTTCTACAGGTGTGAGGTTGTTAATGTCCCTGCCCATGAAGCCTTTAAAAGCCGTGCGCGAGAAACGTCTTTCAGGGAGGTCATTGGCCGCTTCACCGAAGAAGTCGTCAAGTGTACGGTTGTTTAAAAGGGTCCAGATGCCTTGCCTTTCCCAGAGAGCTGTCAGGGTTCTGAAGGCTTGTGGAATAGATAAGGAGGAAGGTCTGCGGAAACATTTGGCTGCGCCTATTGAGAGCGTTACAACTTTGTCTGACGGGTCTGATGACGATGGCAAATGGGGTGTCTTGAAAGACCCGTGTCCTAAGTACATCGCGAAGGACACATTCAACAAGCGGGGATACAACTTTTATGGGAAACGGGCACACAATTCTTTGTCATTCCACCACGGGGTTTGTGCTCACTCCTCACACTTGTTCGTGGGTGTTTGTGCAGCTGGGGCTACATCATGTTTTCGCGTTCCGTTGCCTACTGAGGAGCTTAGCGCTACGGACGTGAGAATGTTGCGGAACGTCTGTGGAGATTACAGCAACGGCCACGAGGTGGTGTGCTTGGTTTGCAAAGGGGTCACTTCAATTCCGTTGAGCAGAAAAAGTCTTCAAACTCTTGTTCAGGGGGAATGGCTTTCCGACGAGGTGGTGGAGTCGTACTTGGCCTTACTTGCCAACGTTGTGTTGCCTGGGTGTCCCTCTCTTTATATTTTCACTTTATTTTTCTATACCAAGCTCGTCCGTGGCGGCTATCGACATGATAGGGTTGCGAGATGGACAAAAGATGTGGATATTTTCTCGCACGAGATGGTCTTGATTCCTGTCCATAAACATGGAGTGCATTGGACCCTATTGTGTCTCCGAGAACAACGGTTGGAGTACTACGACTCCCTCGTACAAGACGATAGCGGTTTTTCTTCCGATGTGATTGCGAACTTCACGCAATACGTCCGTGACGAAACAGTTTGTCATTATGGTCCAAAAACGAAAATGGATCTCCAGGAGCCCAAGGTGGTTATTCGTGGTGTTCCTCAACAATCGGACGGGTCGAGCTGCGGTGTTTCCATGCTCGCCTTCGCTTCTTTTCTTGCACGCGGCTATCCGCCACCATTTCCGATAGCCCAAAGCGACATTACAAACATCAGGCTGAGGATTGCGTTGGACATACTTCAAGGCTCTGAATAATACCCCTGTTGTTAAAATACGCGTAGTTTTTTTTTCCAAAGGTCATAAGCAGAAGTGCGAATCTATTCCCACTTGATCTAGCAGTCAGTCGGTTCGAGCTGTGCTGTTGTTTTTATGAGGTGCCGGATTGCAGTGGATGCTTTGGTCAAGTACAGGCTTAGGTGTCGATGTGAATATCTCAGCCTCATGCTGTATCAATTTTTTAAGGGTTCTTCATTTCGTGGAACCTGTCATCTTTACTTGTAGGACTTTCGGCAGTGCCGTGCTTCCTTTGTTTGTTTTCAGGTTGTTGTCATTGCTTGCCATGCAACATCAGCTAGAGGGTAGCAGCGGACGCTTACGTGAAGTAGAAGCTCAGATGCCGATGTAAATATCCCAGCCACGTGGTGCAGTTCCTTTCAAGTAGACGCTTACATATCGGATGTAAATATCCCAACTTTGTGCTCCTTTTGTTTATTTTTGAGTTGTTCTCCTTATGTCCTCTCAGACCGCGGCAGCACTGTGCTGCGTTTGTTCGTTTCGAGGTTGTGCTCCTCTTTTACTCATGTGAAAGATATCGACGATTTATTCTTGGTCGCGAAATTGTTTCGTGCTTATCTCTTTCATTCGCGAGACTTTGTGGTGTGAAAGCCCCTCTCCCCCGCCCCACCCCGACCAACCAGCTTTCATATGTTTTGGCTCGCCCTTGTTCTGCGTGTGCCGCCCCGTTTTACGGTTCACCCCCTCTGCTTGTCTCGATTGAATGTTGTCTGTTGGTTCCTTATGACAGTTGTGAACTTGTTCTCCATTCGGAAATCAATTGTCGCCAGAATGTATGTATGCTTGAAGTTGTTTTACGGATTCAGCGGTGCACTGAATGATCACCAATTTGTTATCCCCGGAACATCTCGTGCTCTCCACGGAATGCTGGCTGCTGTTTCCGTATGAGAAATGCGAACATATTCGCACTTCGGATGCCGTACATTTATGATTGAACTGTTGGTTCCATATGAGAAATGAGAACATATTCGCACTTTGGCTCCATGTACTTTGTGATATTTGGAAAGCCTCCGTGCACTTTGCAATGTGGGATTGTATGATATTTTGCGTTCAATAACTTTTTGAAACGTCTCTGTGTGCTTTGCACTTTGCCCTCGAATGAATTTTCTGCATGGAATGGTTTCTGGTACCTGTTCGTGTGCTGTGAGACTTCACCTTTGGAAAAACACTAGGCAACTTGAGATGTTTTCACCTCGATGTTTGCGATGTCTCTGTGTGCTTTGCAATTTGACTTGTGCTTGAAGTTGTTTAACGGATTCAGTGGTGCACTAAATGATTGTCAATTTTGTTATCCCCGGAATACTTCTCGTGCTCTCCATTGGATGCTGGTTGTTGTTTCCGTATGAGAAATGCGAACATATTCGCGCTTTGGATGCCGTGCATTTGTGATTGAACTGTTGGTTCCATATGAGAAATGAAAACATATTCGCACTTTGGCTCCATGTACTTTGTGATTTTTGAAAAGCCTCCGTGCACTTTGCAATGTGGGATTGTATGATATTTTGCATTTAATTTGGAAAGTCTCTGTGCTTTGCAATTTGCCCTTGAATGAATTTTCTGCAAAGAATGGTTTCTGGAAACTGATCGTCTGCTCTGAGACTTCACCTTTGGAAAAACAGTGCGCAACTTGAGATGTTTTCACCTCGATGTTTGCGATGTCTCTGTGTGCTTTGCAATTTGACTTGAGATGTTTTCATCTCGATGTTTGCGATGACAAGAGATACTTATATGAATGGATATGAATCTTCTACACAGAAAGATTCGATTGCGTTTTCAACCTGTGATATAGAAATGACAAGTCAATGTCCAAATTAAATCGTCGCGCTGATGGAGTGCGCAACTGCTTCTCCATCAAAGTGCGAGTTCAATAGCACTTCTGGTGTGAGCCCTGAGCAATTCCCTCGCACTTTGCTTCACGTCGAGGAGGGGATCGAACGCACCGTCGGTAAGCACTTGCACATCACGAAACAAGAGCACGTCCCAATTGGAACATCATCGGGTCCTCACCTCATCGACTCTCAAGATGACTACAGCCAACAGCGGTAGGATGGCAGGTCCGCCTATCCAATGTGGATCTCACGGTGGAGTGCGGAACTCTGCTCTCAAAGATCTACACCGGGTAGAAGGTCCTGCAAGCAGCCGCTGCTTGCTTGTAAGGGATCTTATGATATGTCGATATAACCGACATCCAGAACTGCTTCGTGAGCATCTAGTGCTACGCCAATAAGTTCAAAACACGGCAGCAAAGTTCCCTAAGAGTGTTCTTTGTCGGGTTCTCACCACATCGACTCTCAAGATGACTACATGGCAGGTCCGCCTACCCGACGTGGATCTCACGGTGGAGTGCGAAACTCTGCTCTCAAAGATCCGCACCGGGTAGAAGGTCTTGCAAGCAGCCGGTGCTTGCTTGTAAGGCATCTTATGGTGTGTCGATATGACAGACATCCAGAACTGCTTAGTGAGTATCTAGTGCTACACCAATATGTTCCGAACACAACACCAAAGTCCCCTAACAGTGTTCTTTGTCGGGTCCTCACCTCGTCGAGTCCCTCAAGATGACTACAGCTGACAACGGTAGGATGGCAGGTCCACCTATCCGATGTGGATCTCACGGTGGAGTGCGAAACTCTGCTCTCAAAGATCCACACCGAGTAGAAGGTCCTGCAAGCAGCCGCTGCTTGCTTGTTAGGCATCTTATGATTTGTCGATATAACCGACATCCAGAACTGCTTGGTGAGCATCTAGTGCTACGCCAATAAGTTCCGAAAACACGGCAGCAAAGTCCACTGAGAGTTTTCTTTGTCGTGTCCTCACCTCATCGACTACCTCAAGATGACTACAGCTAACACCGGTTGGATGGCAGGTCCACCTATCCGACGTGGATCTCACGGTGGAATGCGAAACTCTGCTCTCAAATATCCATACAGGGTAGAAGGTCCTGCAAGCAGCCGCTGCTTGCTTGTAAGGCATCTTATGATGTGTCGATATAACCGACATCCTGAACTGCTTGGTGAGCATCTAGTGCTACGCCAATATGTTCTGAACACGACCGTAAGGTCCCTTAAGAATGCTTTTGGCACTGGAGTCCTCTGACCTCCGACTCTTTGACACTTCGTGAAGGTTGACACTTCTTGAAGGTGGTCTACCACTTCTTAAAGGTGGTCAGTCAGATCACGACCTGACATCGACCTCGATAACTGCGAATTGACTCGCTATTCAACTAGAGTCTCTCTCTCTCTCTCTCTCTCTCTCTCTCTCTCTC
>BFEA01000084.1:1719437-1733735 GCA_003427395.1 Chara braunii
AGGAAAGCAGTGAGCGGCTGTGAGCCGATAGGAAGGACCACTGGTCCTCATGTGCTGCCCAGTTTTTCCATGTCAGCTTAGAATTGCTTGTAGAGTTCTCTCACCTTTTCTTCTTTGTAGATTATGCTGCATATCCCCACCATTGCAGCATATTGGTTCTTGGAATTCTGCTTTTTGTAATTCGGGAAATGCATGGGAAATTACGCGCGCCTTAGCAAGCGCACTGGGAATCGGGCTCGACAGTTAGGAATTACGGAAGAAGCGGAGCCCGACGTATCTTTTTCCTTGCATGAATATTCTCGGTCACGTCGGAGAAAACTTTAGGAATTTTGTGAGAATACGGATAGGCATAGGAATTTCTTTTCCCGCGTCGACTTTCGTGCGCGGATATGGTGATTTCAATTTTTGAATTCGTTTTGGGTATAGGAAAGCTGTAACTGTTTTGGTGCCTTTTTCTCTTGTTGTCGGTACCGCGCGTGCGAGCCTCCTCCTCCTTATTTCCGGCGTCATTCTTCCCCCGCGCTCTCTCCTCTCTCCCTTCCCCCTCCTCTTCTTCTCCTATCGCAACTGTTTTTCCCTCTCTCTCTCTCTCTCTGTTTTTTGCGCACTCGTTTCCCCTTCTTGATCATCTGAATCTTGGACCCGTCTCGCGCTGCTTTTCGCGCCTCGTCTCTTCTCGCTCTTTAACCTTGGCTCAAGAAGCCCGGTTGATCCTCCAATTACCCCGGCTCACCAATCAGACGCGTTAAGTAAGAGGATCTTCCTATTGCGCGACGAATCTGATTGGCCAACTATTGGGTTCCGAAGGATCAACATGGCTTCCCTTGAGCACCGGATCAACATGGCTTCCCTTGAGCACCTTTCGCTGAACCTTCTCCCCTTACACCTCGATCTCCCCTCTGTCTCCTCCCCCATCTATCTTCTTTCTCGCAACTATAAATTCCGCAAGCGCGCCCGCAAATCTCTCTTACGTTTTCCACTGGCAAGCCAGCTTCCGAGAAGCAGTGGCTAGGTGAGGCGTTTGGTGTGAGTCGAAAAGTCCTGTCGGGCTGACAGTAGGCTGGCCGGCTGCGCGCTTGATCGCCACGACGGACTGTGGGATCCGGGCCAGCCGAGTCGAGTCTGCATCAGCGGGGTGACGATCGCAGCGGCGGAAGTTAGCACGCGACGACCAGGATCGTTGGTGCGGGTATAAGGATCTGTAATTGGAGTTGGGTGGATGATTGGCCTGGGGCCATATTGGAATTTCACGGCGAATGTGCCTTCATGATTGTGGATTGTTTCTTTTGGTGTGAGTTCATGGCTGCGAAGCCGAATGCTCCCTTGTTGAATTCTGGTGTCTCCTATCTCGGTTTTTCTTGTCTATCCCTCCCATCTCTCTCTCTCTGACTTGAATGACGATGTGTTATGAGTTTGTCTCTCTTGTGAACCGAAGTAACCTCTCGTGACTTCCTGCGAAGAAGAACTTCTTCCGAAACTCTTCCATTAGTTTCCTGGGTAATCCCGAGATGCAAAAAACTCAATCATCTTGTCTTGTGAGCGGTGGATGCGTGTGTACAATCCCCCGATTGATTTCTGACTTAGTGGATGTATGCATATAAATGTTTGTATGTGAATTTTTGCGTTGATTAGACCCTGATCTCGATGGGATTTTGTTTGAGAATGCAAGAGTGTTTAGATCTTTCGTTTTGAATGCACTGCGCATGCCATCTGCCTTATGCTGCACGACATCTGAAGACAGTCTATGGGGCAGCCTCGAAAAAGCCAGGCGCCTCGTGTGTTTTTTTTTATCTGGTCTGCCGAAACAGAGTCGCGAATTGATCCCTCAAAACTTTAACCCGATTAATGCATGGATGCTCCCCTCGTGTTAAAAGGAAGGAAAATATTAGTTAGTTATTTTTCGATTGTGCCTTTTGATGACGTCTCAAGGGTTTTTGCAAACTCCTTTTGATTGATTGATATGTGGACTAACAGTCGCTCCTTGATCGGGCACCAGCCTTCCGTATCTCCCTCGCCGACGCGCCCCTTCCCCTACAACGAGGAAAGAACACGTGTATGCGAGTGGGACGTACGAGAAGTTGTCGCACGGATTGGCGGACAATATTACTTCCCTCCTGAAAATCGTTGTTCCGGGTTCGTGGATGCGGGCTTTGTCATTATCGATACGCACTTCCAACCCTACTCACTACTGTTGCCATTTAACGAGATGATCGTCATTCCGTGGACGGCAATGGCCCCCCATTGGCCTCGAACCCTGTGCACTGAGTGCTAGCGTTTCGATCGCTACGAATCAAAGGGCTTCCACTACCGGATACAGAGTGAAGACGAGCACAAGGAAAGAGCCACGCGGCGGAGACCATCCACGTGTGACTCGGAACTGACCAACAAGCGACGTCGGGACTTGATACGGAAACGGGATACGCGGAGTGTGCCGAAACCCTTCGGCTGTAAACCACGATCCGTAGCGTGGTGGGAAGCTCGACAATACTTTTTGGATTGAATTTGGATTTTTTTTTCTTTTCGCGGTGAAAAATGCGGCCTCGTCGAGGCCCTGGTCGAGCGGGTTGGGCAAAAGGTTATGCTCGATCTCAGTAATTTTACATGGAATAGATCAATGAGGCGGCGACCTTCCTTTGCCCGCGCGCGCATTCCGCGACGCGCGAAAGCAACCGACTCACCTCATCGGGCCAACACGGGGGATTTCAGTTCTGTTTGTGTCCCCACACTCAATTTTTCAAAAATCCTTGGCACACCCCATCTTGTTGTTTTTGTGGGCCTTCATTCCGCACCTTTAGCACTCCGAACAAAAGACAGCACAGGGCATGAGGTTGCGCGTCACAGACCCTCAGCAAAGAGGAGGGAAACTAGACTACCAGTCCAGGAGGCTATGCATTTTTTCAAGTTAGTTTCTTTTCTAGGGGTCGGGTGTCAGTCAGGGTTCTTCCCTTGAGGGCAACGAGGGGAAGCGTGAGGAGTGTGTCATTTTACTATGGGTATACTTATTTCTCAATTTATGCGTGTCATCCTTGCGCAGGGGCCATGCTAATCTTCTCTGTATCGTTCCAATTTTAACGGATGTCCCGAAGGACTATGGGCATATTTATATACAGGACATAGGACCCGATTTCCAGGAGGTGCTGCTCCCCACCCTACCAACAGACATGAACCTCTTTGGCTTGGGCAAACAAGGAACATGGTTAGGATGCACACAACTCGGACAACTGGACGGACCTTGATCCTTCCGGACATCCGTCAAAATGGAGCGATATAGAGAAGGGTATACTTGGCATGGCCCCTGCACAAGGATGGCACGCATAAATCGACAAACGGAGATAAGCTCGTTGGTTATTTAGAACAATTTCCCCGAAACCGGGTCTGTCTAAGTACTATCAGAGTACTACTATCAGGCTGTCAGCTATTCACCCGGCTTCTGGGTTTCCCTGAATCCCCCGGGGAGTCTCAGGCATGTCATAAACATCCCTGCCAGGCTGCAACATATGGGCATATGCTGGTGTTTTTCCCTTGAAAAAGGGATGACACAATGGGCCTCGCTGCACTACTCTCGAAGTGTGCAAAAGGAGAGTGAATCTTCTGCTAGAATATGGAAAGATACACGGCCATCATTTTTGTCTTTTGTGCATGTCGAGAGTAGTGCAGCGAGGCCCAACTACCCACCACAGTGCACAGCGAATCAACCATGACAATTTGTCTTTGAAGTTTGCGCGATCTCAACAACAACTGGGGTCCTGGGGATTCACCAAGCACAAAGGGAAATGCAGTGAGATATTTTACGGCACTCCGAATTGGAATTGTTGTTTGTGCAACAATTCCAATTCGGAGTCCTATTCATGTCTTTTTTTTTTTTTTTTTTTTTTTTTTTTTTTTTTTTTTCCCGTCTTCTCAAAGACGTGGATACGAAACTCACTGCAGGGAGTCGTCTGGGGGGCGCCGCGGCTGGACGGTGCGCTATCGCTCCGTTCCGAACCGGCGTCGACCTAGGGAGCCTTGTTGGCCTAGGTCGCTATCTCACCATTAACTCCGCCGTTGCCGACGGAGCATGGAGGACGAAATCGCTCATCTTCATGAGCTGCCGGCATTACGGTTTTCGCCCTTTCGAGGTAGCCCTTTGAGAGGGTGAGCGAAGTTCAGAAGGATATCAGTGGTTGCTCAAGAAGTGTGTAGTTGTTCTCCAGGACGTCACCTACGGAAGCCAGAGGATTGAGGATTAATTGGGAGGGCGATTCGATGTTAGTTCAATAGATTCAGTATTCTCATCGCTCTGCTGGTGATTGCTGGGACTGTAAGGGAGGTGGAGATGGCAGAGATGGAAGAGGACCAGGTGGGGGAGAGAAGGGAGGTCCCCCCTGCGGTTAGCTACTGGGCGATGGAGGATCGGGTCCGACAATCTATTGGTCAGTGTTATGACGAAGGAGTGTTTCCGGCGTCCTCAACAGTTGTTGGGGAGGTCATTTAAGATGAGAGAGGGAAGAGGTTTCGGGTTAATGAATCGTTCGATGCCATTAAGGAGAGATGGCTAAAGGAAAGGACTGTTATAGTGATATTCCAGGACGAAGCTAGGGATTTGACTAGAGCAGTTAAGGAGGACCTCGTAAGGGCTTTTGAAGATGGCTGGTTCGCCCGCCGATTGTTCAATCCGGAAATACGCCGCGGCAGAGTAAAGTTTGAAGCCCCTAATGTTCTTTCGTACGTGGCGAAGAGGTGGAAGTGGCGATATGGATGGTGAGAAAAGGGTCTACTCGACTCAACCTGAGGGGGAAAGATTACCCCGTCACTTTCAAGGCTTGGATGACTAAAGCAGAGATGAAGGAGGTCAGGCTGCAGGACGCAGAGACCAATTTCTGGATCATTGCGATCCGTGTACCTCTCGACGCTATGTGCTATCTACCTGCTGCAACAGAGAATTTGTTTGGTGGAGTGAAACCGATGCATGCGCCGGAGGCTAACCGTTCTAGACCGAAGTTAGTCAATGTTAAGATTGATATGGACCCGGCGGCGCGACATCGGGTGGAAGAATCGCTTATCATTGAGTCGCCAAAAAAGGAATGGTGGAAGGTGCAGATCGCCACCCTCTTCTCCGATTGGTGTCGAAGATGCCGACAATATTTTCATACAGAAGATGCTTATAGGGCAGTTTCAGATATCTGGATGGCTCGTTGCCGTTCTCCAGCTCGACAGACACTACAAGATCCAGCTCAGCCTCAACAGAACGAGGGGATCACGATTGCCCTGCCACTGGCAGCTCCCTCGCAGGGCGTTAGCCAGCACGGGGCGGGTGGAGTAGCGGCGGCTCCGGTTGGCAACCACGCCCAACCAAGTTTATTAGGGATCCCGCCATTGAACCCCAGTCACTCTATCGATCATTCTGTTTTGCATTGTCAAGGGCAGGGGGCTTTTCCGCTGGTGGGAGGTAGTCACTATCATGTCCCCCCCTTGGCGAACAATTCCTTGACGCCTACGTGGTCCTCACCTAACCTGTGGTCGGCTAACCCACCTCATCTCCTGCCGTACAAGATGTTGACTTCCTTCGCCCCCGCACCGAGCCAGATTAAGCCCTATCAATCGTATGGCGGGAACACACCATATCCTTACGGGCACGGTCATCCAATTGCTGGCGTAGATCTGCAAGACCATTGTTCCTATCATTTGCCGCCTGCCCCAAGCCCCTCCACGATCTACCCGTATAGAGAGGAAGGGCATCATACTCAGCCTTACCGGGCAGTTTCAGCCAATCCCTCTCCTTCGAGAGGGGCTTTGATCAAAAAGAGATTCATAGGCCATGGTAATGGGTCAGCGGCTAGGGACTCTGCAACGTTGCGAGGAGGGGAGGGGACGAGTAGATTTCATCAAAGGACAGGGCTGTTAGAGGGGGCGTCAGGAGGCAGGAGCACACCAGGTCCTGTAGGTGGGGGTGGTGAAACCTCGATCTCATCGAAATCTAGATTGGTGATGGGTAGTGAGATAGTAGGGGATGAGTTGGCAGGAGGGGACCTTCACGGCCGGTTGACAGGGAGCTCCGGGGGTTCTCATCGCAGGCGGGAGTCTGACTCAGATACCGGAAGTAAGTTGGATTATAGGGGAAATGGAAGATCAATTGAAAGAGGGGATCTAGGGAGGGTGATAAGGCTATTGGTGCCGATGGTCTTTCCGAAAGCATGGGACGGGGTGTTCTTTCTAGGAATGGCCCAACAGGAGGGAGGCTCATACCTTCCATCAGTGAGTGTGGAAAAATCCCCCACGCCTATGGAAATCATCACCCTGACTAAAGAGTTGTTCGACGATGTGTTTCCATTCCGAATCATCCCACGGTCAACAATGGTTAGTATTGTTGTTCCTCTGGAAACAGAGGTCTACAAACTGTACTTTCCGATGATCGATGCTAGGATTGACCCCGCAATTGCGGATGGGCTGACCCAAGGAGGAATCCGATAGTTCCGGGTAGACGGAGTGAACGAGCAGTATAGTTCAGCTCTTGAAGAGATCGCAATTACGACAGATATTTCAGCCCTGGCCCTGATTGATGTGAATGAAAAGTGGTTGGTGGAACAAAACTTGTTTTCTAAGTTCTTGCTAGATCCCATCACAGAGCCCTGGCGTTCGCCCTCTCAGTCTCAACAGTCACGACACTCTAGAGCCTCTTCACAGTCGCCGATGCATCACTCTCTGTTGGAGCGTCAGCACACCTGGGGATCTGAACCCCAGTCTTCCTCCCGAATCCAATCGCACGCGGATGTTGAAGGAGCTAATGGTTAAGTTAAAGATTGGATCATGGAATGTGAGGGGGTTAGGAGACACATCGGGTAGAGATAAGAGAAGGAGGGTTAAGGCGTGGCTTTACAAGGAGAAAGTGGACTGTGTGTGTATGCAAGAGACCAAGTTGGATGAGGGTAAACTGACAGAGATTAAGGCATGGTGGTACGGGCCTCAGATATGGTCCCCCGCACTAGGCACAAGAGGGGGTGTAGGTATCCTGCTACACCGGGACTTGCAAGATCACGTTATTGACTCTGAAGTGGACCTGTGGGGACGATGGGCCTGGTTCAAGCTGGAAACAGGAGGGGAGGAATGGTACTTGATGACGGTATATGCCCCATCTGATCCAACATCGAGGGTGGACTTCTTTAAGAATCTGCAGTCCTGCATGCCCCAGTCCGATAAGTTGATTATGATTGGAGATTGGAAGCTCTCTTTGGATGAGGCATTGAGAGAAGACTCTCGTTCCGCAGGCCGTGCAGACTCAAGGCAGCTTTTTACCCTCATCCAAGAAGGCACACAAGTGGACATCTTTCGTTGGCTGAACCCGGACGACCCGGGGTACACTTGGTACTCTAACATCAAAAGGGACACTGGGGCGATTACCAGACGACGACCGGACTATGCTTTAGTCAGTCAAAGGCTGGCACAGACAGTTACTGCGGCGAGATTGGTGGGACATCCGATGTCCGATCACAAACAAGTGGTGATTGATGCGCTCTTTGTGTCATAGATGGAGAGAGGAAGGGGTTACTTCAAATTGAACAGTCAAAATTGGAAGACCTAGACATTAAATTATGGGTGAGCGAGTTTATGGATGATTGGCAGTCAACGCGGGAATCCTTCCCCTCAGCAGCGGACTAGTTAGACGGAGGGATTGCTATCATATCTGGAGTAATGGATGTAAGAGAACGGAACAAAGAAGAGGAGTCCTGCAGGAGAGCAGTGGAAGAAGCGGAGCGGAAAATGGAACTTCATCCCATCTCAGAGTTGGTTTGGGCGAGAGAACGAGAAAGAAGACTGGTGGACTAGGAGAAGGTACAATAGGACAGACAAACCAGGTGGACGGACATGCTTAATATGAAAGGAATGGAGGTCCAGGATACTCTGACCAAGAAGACCTTCAGGAAACTTCTGCCGAACTCGTCGTTCCATCAGGTGGTGAAACTTGCACATCCATTTGATGCATCAGCAGTACCTGCAACCACGGCAGAGGGCATGCTAGAACATGCCAGGCTATACTACTCTAATGTTTTGACTTCGAGAAGAGGGTTGGACAACACAGATACAAACCTATCAGAGGAGTTGGATATGTGGCAGGACACTCAGATCACCCTGACCACAACAGAAAGGCTTGAGTTGGATCGCCCACTGACATTGGAAGAGCTGCAACAGACTCTGAAGCTGATGGCGGCGGGAAAATGCCCGGGGGTCGATGGCCTAACTGTAGAATTTTACAGGACATGCTGGGACGCAGTGGGCCCAGCCCTGTTAGAAGTTTACAATGAGGTATTGGTAGGAGGAAGGTTGGGTAAAGGGATGACCCACGGGATCATTTCGCTGATGTTCAAAAAAGGTGATAAGGCTAACGTACGGAATTACCGTCCTTAGCGTCCTATCTCCTTGTTGAATGTGGATTATAAGATACTGGCCAAATCGCTAGCAATCAGACTAGGGCGGGTGCTGCCGAGATTAGTGGAAAAGGATCAGGGGGCGCTCGTCCAAGGGAGGTCGATCTTCGCTAATATCATAACGGCAATCGAATCGTTGGAGGTGATTAATGCAATGGACTTGAATGTTGCTGCGCTTCTTTTGGATTTAGAGATAGTATTGTATACTGTGTCAACTTCAGCTGTTGCAGTAAATGGTCATATCTCCCAACCCTTCGCTCTCTCACGCTCCTTGAGGCAAGACTGCCCTCTAGCCCCCCTCTTATTTGTTCTCCAACTTGAGATCCCCTTGAACTGTATTAGACGGCATCCGAATATTACCGGTCTACGCATTTCGGCTGACAAGGAATGTCATGCGAAAGCACTGGAGGACGATCAGTTTGTGTTAACAGCTAACACACAAGCCTCCCTGGATGCTGTCAAGACAGTTTTTATGGATTATTCCCAACTATCTGAATCTCTGGTGAATTGGAATAAGTCTACTTTCATTCTGCCAGCACAATTTTCACTGGAAGTTGAGTGGGGTATGGCCCGGGTAGTCCCAGAGGCGGGGGAACCGTTCCTGGGGGTTATGATTAGCCTCCAGGGGATGAGTGGAGTTCAAGGGTCAGTTCTTCAACAGCGAATAACAGCTAAGCTTGCAGTTTGGGGAGCGTCTGACCATTTGTCCATGATGGGTCGGGTTTTGGTGGTGAACGTAGCTCCGCTAACGCTGCTGGGGTTTGTAGGAATGGTAAGGGAAATCGCCACTCCCGCGCTGGCGCACATTCGGAGGGGGATTTCGAGGTTCATATGGAAACCACGGGCAGGTGCTGAGGGGGGTTTTATCAGTAAAGTGGCCTGGGACTTACTAACCTTCCCCCTGGAAGAGGGAGGACTGGGCTTGATAGACCCGGCTAGGAAGAATCAGGCCCAGTTGCGTTCTTGGATTAGTAAGCTGGCAATGGGGGGAGGGGATGAGGACTGGGTATTACTGGCTGAAATAATCCTGATGAGAGAGTGGAATTTGTGCAGAGCAGAGGATGTATGGTTGTGTCTGTTCACCAAGTCTTTCCTGAAGCGGAAATTAAAGTCAGAATTTTGGGAGGCCATCAGGAAAGCTTGGGTGAAACTCCCCCCAGATATCCGTACCCCACCTAACACAAAGGAGGAGGTGCTTGGTCAGGGCCTGTTCAAAAATCCGTTCATTGTGGACGAGAACGGGGAGGAGTTCTCAGCAGGTACAGAGCCAGGATCCTTTGAAAAACGTGGATATGCAAAGGGGTGTCCCGCCTCTCAGACCTCTGGTCCTTGCTCACAGGATCTTGGAAGCCTTTGGAGGAGATCAGACAGCCACTCCTTGGTCTTCGGCAAGTGGAGCTGGTCGGTGACAGAACAGCAGCCGAACTTATCGAATCTTGGGCTAGCAGAGTTCTCAGTCAGAAGCTCCTACCTCGCAGCGGGGGTGAAGAGTAGAACTCCAGTTGAGGTGGCAATCTCCAGATGGAGTTCGATCCTTCATCAAGATTTGAAGGACTCGGGCCCCAAATTTCACAAGCTTTGGACCTCTCTGTTGGAGCTCCCAAATTCTAAACATTTGTCTCTCCTATGGATGCTATCTATGGTAGTAACACCATCAGCTGTGTGGTTGAGGGGGAGGGGTATGGAAGTAAACCTAGGCTGCACCCGGTGTACTTGGCCGTTTGAGTCTACCCGGTATCTGTGGTGGGACTGTCCAGCTTCTAAACGGATTTGGAGCTGGTGGGCCCGACATTGGGCACAGATGGGCGGCAAGGATGTGGTCTGGAACGAGGAGTGGGTGCTCTTGGGTTTCGTGCCTGATAACTGCACAGGCAAGCGAGGGTGGTCCTACATTGCACAGGTGATGAGAGCAGTGATCTGTGCAGTGATTTGGGTGGATAGGAATAGATCGAGGTTTGAGGGCAGGCCGCTCTCGGATATTGAGATTAAAAGGATGATCAAACAAAACTTGCGTCAGGCTATTCGGTTTGATTGGTGGAAGAAGGCGAAGAAGGGGAGGGGCCCAAGATGTTCGATTTGGTGGTTCCTCAGAACCTGGGCTCTGGGAAATCAGCTGGCGGGTATCCACCACTCACGCGGCCTAGTCATATCCAAATGGCTGACAGAACCTTAAGCCTGCCAAGTATCGGGCCCTGAGAAGGGACAGTGGGTTACTCTCTGGCTCGCTGCTCCTCCCACCCCCCCCCTCCCTTTAGCGAGGTTCGGTGGGGCTGGTATTTACGGAAGAGATAGGCTTCCCGGATCGGATAGAGTAGGGTACTTAGTTAGAAGGGGCGGATGAACCAGGGCATCTCGGTTCGGTTCGGACCGCGGGAGGTCGTGTGGGGGGGGTAGGGAGGAGAGTGCCAGGGTTACCGGGAACGTATAGTTCCAACCGGTCGTATAGACCGGTCGTCAGGCCGTCGTAGGCCTGTGGAAGTAGGGGTAGGGGTGCTAGGTAGTTGAGTTTGAAGTCGGTTAGCTCATGCTTAATTCTGTTGTCTGTTGATTGATTAATGTTTGAAGAGGGAAGAGTTGTTGATTAGGAGTGAATTTCTCAGAGATATTCAGAAGCTAAACCGGCTGATGCTGCCGGGATAACTCCGGGTTGAATTGTGAGGTCCCCGGCCTCGTGACAAATGTTTCTATTGGAATATAAGGATTGTGATTAAGAATTAAAAAAAAAAAAAAAAAAAAAAAAAGAAGAAGAAGAAAAAAAGACGTGGAGACCAGGAATGATCAGAAACAAGGCCGGAAAATAGGCGGAAAACGTATTGGAAATTTGGGGTTGAAGAGGAAAGGATGGACTCCGAGGCAAATGCAAGTTGTGTGTGGGCTTGCGGGTGTGAAGACTCTGAAGAGGACGACAATGTAAGACGCCGTTAGTCATTTTACAAACTTCGCACACATGGAGCGCATATCATAAACCAAGAAGCAAGTCCTGCATCATCTCCTCCTCAAGCCTACGAACAAAGCGATGAGCGTGCACCGATCATAGAGTCACAGACTCACAGGGCCTCTCTCCACTACTCAGCATTCGACAAGTCTCTGGACTGGAACATAGACCAAACGAGGCATTAGTCACAGACTCACAGGGCCTCTCTCCACTACTCAACATTCGACAAGTCTCTGGACTGGAACATTGACCAAACGAGGCATTTCGACTGATCGAACATTTGTGTTGCGATCGGATCCGATTCGGACCCCAAACAGATCCAGATACATTTCGTATGCTGGTTAGTGGAGCGAGGCCCAATGCCGATTGTTCATTCTTGGCACAAACACGTGATGACAATGTCCCCGAGACCACATACAGTAATTGGAAACTACAGGGGAAAGTTCAATATACAGGCAGGGGAAAGTTCAATATACAGCAATTGGAAACTACAAGGGAAAGTTCAGTGGGTTAGAACTTGCGCCTCGCTGCACTACTCTCGAAATGTGCAAAACGAGAGTGAATCTTCCGCTAGAACATGGAAAGATACAGCGACATGATTTTTGTCTTTTGTGCATTTCAAGAGTAGTGCAGCGAGGCCCCTTAGGAGGGTGGGTGGGAAACCCGCGACCATACAGCACAACAGAAGCGACCAACCAAACATAGGGCCTGGCTTTTCTACTCTCCACATGCAGCACAAGAATACAAAAAAAAATGGTTCTGTATCTTTCCATGTTCTAGGGGAAGATCCATTCTCATTTTGAGCATTTGGTGAGTAGTGGAGCGAGGCTCGACTGCGTGTTTCGCTGAGTCGTTAACAACTCGTAAGGTGGCCATCCGCCAGCGTCTCCCGCAGTCTGTGGAATACCTCAAATGACACTTTTGAGTCATAGGGGCTAGTTGCACAACTGGCCATCCGCCAGCATTTTGAGTGCACCTGGACAGGCTCGCTGTCCATCTGCATTCGGATTGTTTGCCGGATGGCGAGTGGTGCAACTAGGCCCATATACTCTGCTTCGAACTAAGTTGCAGGTCGGTAGGGAGCCTAAGGAAGGGAAGGCAAGCAGCAAGGGTGACATGTGGGAGCAGCAGCAAGACAACATGAGAAACAGCGGCAAGGTAGATGGGCAGGAGGGAGGAAGCAAGGGAGCAATGCACGCAGCAGCAAGCAGAAAGGCAACACAGTGTTTTCACATAATGGCAAAGCAAGCACACAGGCAGTCGAGGTAGATATAAGGCAAGGTAGGGAGCAGGGTGGCTCGGTTGGGATGAAATGTGCTGGCGGGTGCGTTGCCGACAAGGCAAACGCCGAGCCGAGACGCATTATATCATACTACGAAACAGCAGCAAGGCAGACGGTCAGCCGGGTCAGAAGAATGGGCAGCAAAGCGAGCAGCAAGCCCACCTAGCCACAAGGCAACACGCAGCACCAGCCCACTAACCTACGCGTACAGCAAGTATCGGAAAGGACGATCACCTCCTCTTTAACATCGTACGGAAAACTCTGCAGACTGTACGGCAATGCCATTATGCCACTCTCAAGGGCCGCGGAGCCACAAGATGAGTGTTTGTCACCACCAACTTTGAACCCAACGGGTCGCCGAACACACACTGAACTGTCTGAACATGAAGAAGAAAAGAAAGGACATGCAGGAAACACGATAAGGACAACATGATGAGCGCTTAGTGGGGGAGAGAAATACTGTGTGTGTGTGCATGGGGGAGGGAGGCAGGGGCCGGGGCGGGGACGCAGAATGTGGGTTTTTTTTTTTTTTTTTTTTTTTTTTTTTTTTTTTTTTTTTTTTTTTTTTTTTTTTTTTTTTGTGTGTGTGTGTGTGTGTGTGTGTGTGTGTGTGTGTGTGTGCGCGTGTGAGTGATTTCACGTAGATACAACGTGTGATAGTCGATACATCAGCCACTGACAAATTAGCAATCCAAGCCTTGAAGGTCGATAACCTGGGAGTGGATGGAATTACTAGAGTCAAAGGCAATGCCAAGCTGCAGAAGGAATGGTACAAGGGATTGAAGAGATCGTCCACGTCCCAAACCCTAACCGTAAATAATAATAAAAACAATAATAACATAAATAAATAATGATGATGATGATGATGATAATGACGAAGAGGGGAGCCTCACATGCGCGCGAGGCTCCCTTCCAAGCAAGCGCGCACTCACAACAGGCCTAAGGCCTCGCTGCACGACTCACCAGCCTCTCTAGCTTTGGTGAGCAGCCATGACCTGAGCTCACTAAACTGCCCCGCTACTCATTCGCGCCAACATCCCCTTACTCTCCTCCCCCCGTTTAGCTCTCGTCCGTTCCATGCCTCTTTCATGGCCCGCCCCAATTTCGGCAGGGGCAGAAGCGCGCCAAACATAGGTGAGCACTGCCCAGTAGTACCTCCTTTCCCCGAATTTCTTTTTCACGTTGGTGAAAAAAGTAATTCGGGAGTGTGTCGAGCCATCAGGAACTCGCCAATTTCGAGAGCTGGTGAGTTGTGGAGCGAGGCCCCTATTGTGAATACCTTGGACCCCTTTTTGCGTTCGCATTCCCCTTTCATCCAAGGACACTGTCAGGTAAACTAACAAGTCAATGGCGTATCCCCATGAAGGCGTATCCCCATGAAGCGCCACGCTTTCGGCTGTCCTTGATGACGACTCCCATTTGGAGCCTCTCCTGTTACGTCTCAAGACTCCCAACCAACGACAACTTGTACCCTGTGGGCCTGTGCTGATTACGAATCGTTGGATCGGATCTAAATCCAACCCCAGCTGCCAATCCGGGTCCAGATACAAGTTTAAACGAGAGCATTCTATCAATGCACTTACACGCATCACTATGTTCATCAGACACTAGTTTCCTCAACCTGGATTGGCAGCTGGCTGGACGTGGAAGCATAGCCACCACTCCCCCACACCCCCCCC
>BFEA01000084.1:1752718-1768396 GCA_003427395.1 Chara braunii
AATCAATCAATCAATCAATCAATCAATCAATCAATCAATCAATCAATCAATCAACCAACCAACCAACCAACCAATCAATCAATCAATCAATCGATCAATCAATCAATCAATCAATCAATCAATCAATCAATCAACCGATCAATCAATCAATCAATCAATCAATCAATCAAAAACCAATCACCCGCCAATTTTTGTTTTTTTTTTTTTGTTTTTTTTTTTTCCCACACACCAAAAAGGCCCCCCCTGGAAAAAAAAAATACTTTTTTTTGTTCGAGGGGGTAGGGTCGGGGTTCCAGAACACCAATCCGAAACCCCCACCCCCAACCCCCTCTCCACTCGGCCGCTGCGGGCCGCGACATTCCACGGTCACCGCTATCATGACCGGGGGCCCGCGGCCTCGACCGCAGTGACCGCAGTCGCAGGGGATTCATATCCAGCGTCCCATGATCTCCCTGCCAACAAATAAGGAGAAACTGGACAAATAACAATGCAAGCAGATAAAAAAAGGGGGAATCCATTAGCTACAAATCCCAACGTGTTGGAAATCAGGTCATCCCATGAAGGTTCTTATTCTAGGACAATTGGAAAGAATCCGAAGTGAGGGTTGTTTGCCAGCCACTACTGGGAATCTGCACCATCAGCACATGACCAGCATCATTCTATTGTAAAGGAAAAAATTATGAAGTGATAATCAATACAACTATCAAAAGGCCGGTGCAGCTCCCCACCAATACATAAAGCAACCAGACCACCTACTAAGCATAGGAAAAGTAATGGAATTGGGAGATGCGCTAGCGGGACCGGCGGCGAGGCCCGACCGCACTCCCGCTGACTTTTAGGCGACGTCGAGGTAGGCGACCGAGGCCTGCCGCCATTGCTGCCATCCATGGCAGATGAGTGTACTACCCCTCGGATGCATCTACGCGGAGCACACGAGGAGACGACGTTGCAATCATAGAGAGACACCAAAGTGAACGGAGAGGGTGAGAGAGAGTGCGACCACATAGAACAGGTACAGAGGGTGAATGGAGAAGCCCATATGAGGATGGTGAGGGTGAAGGGGACAAAATACGCACGGAGAATGGACAGGTTGGAAGGGGGGAAGGAGGGAGGGGAAAGAAAAGGAACTTCAGTGACGATCTTGGCAGCACGGGCGATTAGCGGGTGAATGACGGAGCAAAAGGGTAAGAACGAGTCAACGACGGCAACAACTACCACCCCTGGAGGTGGTGGTGAGACTTACCCTGGCCGGCAATCTTACTCTATCACCTCACAATCCTGCGTGAGTCTTCCGCTCCTGCCTGCAACCAAATAAGTCTTACCTACCCCTTACAATCGCCAATCCCCAGAAACTTTTTGGCTGGCAACCCTCAATAGAACCCTATACCCTGCTCTCCATTATTCTTGATGTGCCTAATTACACAATAACACCACAGTGCCCGAAATAGTGCTGATGAAAAAGGTTACTCACAAATGCCCACAAACGCCCACTTGATGGACATGTCGAGATACGGCCAGGGGGGGGCAAAAAAGCATACGAAAGACAAAAATACGGGAGAAGAAGTGCGGGTAGGATGTACCAACATGTGGATGAGGGCGAGGGGGGTGAAGACGTAGGAGGTTAAACGCCCGGCGTGCTCATGCAACTCCCTGGGGGACCACCCGGAGCAACCTCGGCGAAACGGGATCAGGATCGGAAACACCACTGGGCCCCCCCTTTCCTCCACAGTCGACCCTTTCTTCTAGAGCCGACCCCTCGGAAATAAGAGCTGCCCATTCAGAAGGATATCATCCAGAGGAGCAAGACTCGACGACTCAATATCGGGATCGAGACCGAGGTAATCATAGGAAAGGGGATAATCATACATCTCCATCCCCGGGGGCGGGGGGCCATTAAATTGTCAGTGGTCATGCGCTAGTGGATAGGGAACCACCACAGGCGATCGGGACGAGCTGGGATCCATACCGGGACACAAGCGGTGAGCAGGGACCCCCACTTTTCAACCCGGTTTAAGCTCCCCGACACTGAAAAGTGCATTTGGGGATAATTTTTTTCGGTTTTTTTTCTTTTTTTCTTGCCCTGTTTTATTTTTTGTCAAGGTTTGCGTGTGCTGAGTTTGGTGTCTGTTGGAGTCTTAGATATGACTATTTTGGCCAACCTTGAAAACCCTGAAAACTAAAAAGAGTGAATTTTAAACACACCTTTGCAAAGGGGCTTAAGGCCCTTTTGATCCATATTTTTATTTATTTATTTATTTATTTGTATTTTTGGTTTATTTGGTGTCCACTTTATGGACTGGTGACGAGTATGGCTTAAAAGGTATGCGAGTTTGTTATAATGACCCTGAACCCCCCCTGAAAATTTAAGGCTCTGTTAACCGCTTGTCACTGTGGCGGGAAGCAACTTGGCAGGGGAGACAATGACCTTGGACGCCATGGGGCTCATAAAAACAAACTTTATCCAAAAGCTTCATATTCGCCCGACCAAAAAATATATTGTAGAGAAAGATGGTTATATCTATCCCCATACTGTCTTTCCTCCTTTGGACGTGGTAAATTATAATCATATTCACTTCCGGTTCAACTTTCTGCAAGAACAGCCATTTCGTCAAAACGGGCATATTATATTTTTTGAACGAAATTAAAATTGAGTTTTTGGGCTGAAATCAGGTCCAAATGTTTTGCTCCTGGGGGTCAGGCATTCCTAAAACGCCGGACCGCTTATATGTATCTGGTCGCAGCTTGAGACTAGACACATCTTCCAAAATTTTGGACCGGATTTCGTCCCAAAAACTCAATTTTAATTTCGTTCAAAAAATATAATATGTCCGTTTTCACGAAATGGTTGTTCAAGCAGCAGCGGCGAAAAGTTGCGATGGGTGCAAAGCAAACAGAGAGCTATCAAAATTGAACAACAAGTAGGGAGGATAATTTTCTGGTGGAAACAGTGGGTCGCTGCAGTATCACAGTCATCATCATCCATCTGAATGGTCGGGTTAAACCACCACTCCTCCCGTTGTCCTAAAGTCGGATTCCTGAGGAGTTAGGGCCGCAAAAAACGGTAGGGCAGCAACCGTTAGTTTTCCGGGTGGAACAGTTCCAGGTAGTTGTGCTTTGTTCTTGTCACTCCTTGAGGTGAAGGCGGGGGGGGCGAATGCTCCAATGACATCGGGGGGGGGGGGGTCGAAAACGGCAGGAGCAAAGCTTTTGGGGCCCGACTTCGCGACTTTTGCAGTGGTAGAGGAAATTCTTTTCAGGAAATGGGTGGGAAGTCCTCTACTTCCTTATCTGAGTTCACCCGCTTCGTCATCTTTCGATACTTCACTCCTCCGAACGCACCTAGAGCGGAATCGCACTAGGTTCGCCCCTTCTTCCTTCCTGCGCTCGCCCCACTTTCTTCGACGTTCAGGTATCGCTTAGTCCAGACTGTAGACCAACTGCCTGTTGAGCAACGAGTAATGATTCATCTACTAGTCCGACCCGTCCCGATACCGCTTTTTCCTTCTATGTGCTACGAGCCTTTCGAACCGCTTGCTCGCCCGTTTCACTGCGAGCTCTGCCTACAGCGTCTGTGAGAGTTTTGAGGGGATTCGATCGTTTTGGTCTTTCGGCTCTATACTCAAGTCCTTCGAAGGACTTGCTCATTAGTATCACTGCGGGCCCCACCCGCTACACCCATATGAGGCTTCTGTAGTGATCGACTATCAGATGAGCCGAATAGTCCTTTCGCCCCTACGCTTAAAGTCAAAGAAACTTTTGTGCGGAAATATCTTCCCGCCCCCCCCTCGTTCTAAAGCGACCTGGGCTTTCCCAAGCGACACACTAATAGAGACATCGCAAAACGGGTACCGACAAATACAAACAAAATAGGACAATGGCCGTAGAGGTCAAAATTTGGTAGGACTAACGCGTTCTACCTATGCTCAATGAGTGTGGCGGCTCCCTATTGCGACCCATAGGAGGGCCGCGGCCTCCCGCAATGTCCAGAATGTGAGCCTAAAGTAACGCGGGTCCACATTCCGAGACAGGCACTAGCGGGATAGTGGAAATTCATTAAAGCCTAAAACGAACAGAAGTTCAAGCGGGCAGAATAAATCGCAAGAACCCGTAGGCCTACCAAAAGGAGGTGTGCGTTCAAGGTCCTCGACTATCGTGACGGCCCCCCTTGGCCAGTGTCACGTCCGACTTTTGCAAAGATAAAACATAAAATTAAATAATAATGACACCAGATAATAATAACAATGTTTTAGAAACTTTTAGTCGTCAGACTATGACGGCGAGGGATAGGGAACCGCTGGTACCGTTCCCACACCGCCGCCGACAAAACCAAGGGGATAGCCCCGTCGGGCCCTCAACCCCTCGGTCCTTCCGCGCTACTCTCATATTCCCGCGTCGTCGCCGCTCGATCTCGATCCCTAAATCTCTTTGATGAAAATCTGGCGTCGTAACCGCTAGTGTTAGGCCGAAGGTTGGGTCTCGCTCTGGCGGACATCTAAATAACCCGATACTGCGCAACGCGCAAATTTACCAAGCGTCTCCAAAATCACGGTATTTTGTCGATGCCGTCCTCTGTACGTACACACAGGCCATAGGCAAGCGCACCCATCAAAAAGAAAAAATCCTTTTAGTCATAATTTTATCAGAAATGAAATTCTGGCCGGCGATCAACGCTGGTTTCCACAATTATTAAAGGGCAAAAAGATCACGCGCGCCTTAAGTCTGCGCGCCCACATACTCTCTACTTTGGTGAACCATCCGGTCAATGTAAATCTCAGACACCGCCACACCTCGCGCGGTATACTTTAAACTTTAAACCAAACTTATTTTCTGTCGTTTGCAAAAACAGGCCGGATACCCTTATAAGGGTATTCGCACCGACAGCGGGAGGATCGGTGTCGGGGGAGGGGTGATGAGTCATGATCGATTGAGGTTGGGGGGGCGGACAGGAGGGAGCAGCAGCCGCAGGGAGCATGGCGGGGAGGAGGGAAAGGACAGGGGTGAGCAAGAGGAGTACAATAAAGACGATCATAAGTAAGAGAAAGAGAGAGAGAGAGAGAGAGAGAGAGAGAGAGAGAGAGAGAGAGAGAGAGAGAGACCTGCTTGTAGCTGCTGCTCACTTCGCCAAGAACTCCACGTGCAGTTCGACGTATGCTGGTGAAGCACCGACCTTGAGTTCCAAAGTTCAGGTTGCGGGCTGCGGATTCGAACATCGAATCCTGAGAGGGGTCGACCGTCTTTGTGAATTGCAGCCCGACAGTAACCAAACCAGCCTAGCTCAGTTGGTACACCCCTGAACTGTTGAAATTCGAAATGCAGACCCAAGTTTGAATCCAGCTGCCATCAGGGGCATGGTCCACTAGCACACGAGTCATGGCCTATTAGGACATGTGCGACACTGTAAGAAAAGAAAGAGAAGTAATTTTAAAGACTTAAAAAAAATAAAATGGTGACGTCGCATTTCCCAAGATGGGAAGGAGGCCGACTTTTGAAAGTGTTGCCATAACACTAACGCTCCCTTCTCCTCCCCCTGCACCGCACCCAACCAATGCCTAATAAGGACAACGTGGTATGTGACTGTTGCAGTCTCGCGTACCACCGTGAGGGAGTCCCTTCGTGTGCCTGATGGGACTCCCTTCTCTGATAGTTGCCATGCTGAAGCGGTCAATTCATATATTTTGAGAGAAAAATCAAGTACTGGATGAGGTTACACGTAACCGGGAAAAAGAAGGGGCTGAAAACCATGACCTTTGAATACTGAATGAGTCTTTCTATTTTTTTTTCCCTCATCCCATTCTTGGGAACCGGAATGAAAAAAAAAAAAAAAAAAAAAAAAACACCACTTATGAAGATAAATCCATCGCAATCTCTCTGCCATCGGATTCTCCTGCATTAGTGGCTTGACGATGTCCCGCAGATGTCCCATAGGTGTTTGTGGGACAAAGTTTACCTTACTTCTTTGCTAGTGGAACCATGCTCCAGGATGACCTAGGGCGTGTCGGTTAAGGATGACATATATATATATTTTTTGCGCTTAATAAAAAAAAATTAAAAAAATTAAAATAGAAGGAAAAGGCATAGCTCAATTGGTTAGGCACATAGGTGGCATTCAGCGGGTCATAGGTTCAATTCCTGCTAACCACCTAAGGCATTCTTGGTGCCAACCAGCTGAGATAGTTGGCTTGCTCCCCCTGTTCGCTATTGGTAGGGTCTTTGACCATCATGGATGTGCATGTGTGTGTGTGTCGTGTGTCGGTTATGTGTGGTGTGTAAGAGAGTGTTGGCCATAAACACTGTCGTTACTCTATGGGGGCTGGGGTTGTAGATGGGACGAGTAGCTACTGCCAAAATGCTCGGTTTTTGTGTTAGCAGGACCCCCCCCACCGACAACCCCACTGTACTCCCCACTGATTAGGGCTGGGGGCAACATGCATCCCCCTTGTATAGGCTTAGGAGTAAAATAGATAAGCAATGAAAGGTGAAATTAAACCACCAGTACTTCCTGAAGTTGTATCCGTTAACCAGCCCCAATTTTAGGAAACGTACGAGCCACTACAGGAGTGCCCAAATTCATCCAACTAGAAATGTTTCTACTCTATTTTTTTTTGCAGCCAATAGCTGGGCCAAGTACAGGTGGTTTAACAGAAGAATATAGCCCAGTTAAAAAGAAAAAAGTCAAAATTCAATACTGCCTCCTTCCCGCCCTGTCTAGATCGTGGACAAAGGTTCTTAAACCACAAGTACTTCCTCAAGTCGCGCCTCGATTATGGACATCCAAAAGAAACAACGGTGACATTTCCACTTGACTGAATTTGTCCCCAACCCTAGGCTTGATCATCCCGAAAGTCGAGGCCGTACAGGAGCCACAACTTTGGGAAGTACTAGTGGTTTAAAAATAAGGCTCTCTGTTTTACGCTTTGACCCACACTTAAAGAAAACGACATGGGCGGCCAAAAAAAGAAATCCCCTACCCCCCTGTTGGCCCACTATCCGGACACCGGACCAAACTGCGCAATTGGACACCGGACTTCGGTCGTTCTGGATTTCGTTTGGTGGTCCGGATCATAGCGATGCTACAAACCCCTGTTTGAATCCAGAATAAAATTACTTGTACCTGGTCCATTCAGTGATGAATATCATTTTGTTTTTTTTTTCTAATTCCCTTATTTCCTCCTTTTTCAAAAAAAAAAAGAAAAAAAAAACGGCTAATTCCAATTCAATTACCTGTCGAATATGGACAGGACGACCTTCCAGGTCTCTTTTTAATTATTATAAGAGTATTACGGAGAACTCCGTAGCAGCCACATCCGTGTTCAACCCTGCAACGAGGGAGCATGTGGGTGCTGCACCCACCAACAAGTGTGATACCTGCTACAGTAAGTGGGCAAAAGCGAGCAGTCGAAGGTGAGCGATGATAACTTATATTATTGGGAATTATAACTTTATGCCAAGTTTTTCTCTAAACACCATCTGTGTGATCACTCTCTCGCTTATGCGATAAGGGACAACCTGTCGAATAGGTGGTCACAATCTATAGTAGAACATGGTTGAACATGTTGAGAGCGCGACCACCTCTTCTATATGTTATTAGTAGTCTATATTGTTCACTTACTCACATGTCGAAACATGTAATTGAATGACGTGCACAATCTTGCAGTTAATGCGAGCACGTTGACGTGAGAAACGTCAAATGATTTTCGCATATAAAATCATAAAATTTATTGGTACATTTATGTATGTTATCAATGTTTCAACAACGTTGAACTTTGCTTTTCTAACATTATCGATATTTAAAACGCAATGTTCGTACAATAACAATAACGTTAAATAAATGATAATGCAAGTTAGAAACATTTGTTTTGGGGATAACGTTTTTATAAACGTTGTTCGACTTTAATGTTGGCTAAACCTGAAAATCAACACAAAGTTTTTTATGTTTTTGTCACGACATCACCAGTTGTCGAGGACCCATACATCCAACGCAGTCCGTACTCGAAAGGAAGATCCAGGGCGCGATGGGAGTCTCGTATATAGCAGCACAAATGTGTACGGCCCAGACACTTCGGTTTTATTTTTGTTTGTCATTCCCCCCCCCCCCCCTCCTCCTCCTTACGGGTGAAAATTTGGAGTAGTGTGGCTACCACATTCACAAAAATTGGGAGTACGGTTGTGGTGCATTCCCCGTGTGGGCCTCACTCTCAAGAAAGTATCCACCACAGTGAATACTACCCCGCAACATGGATAGGTACATTTGCGATGAGAGCAAGTAGAAACACAAATAGTAGGAAAGTAAGTGCGCGGATATGGTCGAAGGCGAAGGAGACAATGGACGAAGATTTTGAGTTATTGAGTTGCCTCTCGACCGTCTTCGACAAACTAAGATCCTAGAGTGGGGTTTCTAGGATTGGCCTGATTCCAGTAGTAAGGTTAGTTTTGAGAGAGGAGTAGTGGAAGATATGTAGAAAGAAAAAGATGGTGTGAGAGGAGATGGCGGATAATGCTGTCGAGGGGGCAGGAACTGCCTAGACTCGCCCGTTCCTTAACGGGAACGAGGGAGTGAGGACCTATTCAGAGGACTTTCAGGTATTGCGCAACACTTGGTGGACTTAAATTTGTGGATTGTGGAACGGTGCGATCGCTACGAACGATGAAAGTCACGCCGGAGGGTTAAATTTTTTGGTAGGGAATGAATACTTTCGTGTTTTTGCGGAAGATTTATTTTGGCATGTCCGCTCAATCGAGAGGTAAGGGGGTGGAAGTAGCAGGTGGGGTTCTCGAAGTGATGCGAACTCGATGGCAGTTTTAACTTGGTCAGTAGGTTAGTGGGTAGATGACTGTGAGGTGTTGGGACTGCAAGGCGGAAAAGGAGAACGCACGATTGGCATGTATCTGCCCTTGCTTGGGCGGAAGGTACATTGGATGGTAGTTGTTAGTAGCGAGCTGGGAGGACGACAATGGGCAAAAGTGGGATACACATATGAGAGAGAGAGAGAGAGAGAGAGAGAGAGAGAGAGAGAGAGAGAGAGAGAGAGAGAGAAAGACTTGATTTTATTAAGGAGGTAGTCATCACGGGAAGAGAGGAAAGGCAAAATCCACCTCCACTTCGTCGTTGAAAATCGGCTCGGAAGGACGAACTGGCAATACGGGGTGAATCGGCAGTCAAGTCCCGATGTTTTGTTGATTTTGAAGGTTATATTGAAGCCACTACGTCGATACACCGTCCCGAGCCCAGTGCTGGCGACGATATGATCACATGCGGCTTAGCACCGGGGGCCTTGGTCGGGGTATGTGCTGCAGGTGAAGTTTGTGACACGGCTTGTGTGAGTCAATGCAACTGTTGCATGTTGTTGGTACGAACGGGATCGTCGTTCTCAAGACTGTGCATAGGCACGGTATAGCAGGCAACTGAGTGTGATAGCGAACTGAGGATTGCAACAGGCATAAGAAGGGGTGGAGGAGAACGAGACAAAAAGGAAACAGCTGTATGAGCAGAGAGAGCCGTGATCCCACGACCTGGCAGACCAAGTGGGCAGGAGTGGGCGAGCGTAGTAAGCCTTGAGGAGATGAGAAAAGTCGGTCTAAGTTAACGAACCCACTCGTCACTAACTAATAGATCCTGCAAAGCTGGATTGTGCAGTCGATTGGTGGGCCTACCACTGTGCTCGCTGCATAGAAATTGGGCAGTGATGTTCTGGCTGCCGATTATACTGTCAGGAACATTTTTATTTTCCTCCTCAGTATCTTGAGTTTTGTTCATACGATTGGATCAAAAGGTGGAGCATGGTGTTTTGGAGGGGAGGTCAGAGTTTGCTTAGAGGACGCTGCTAAAAACGGATCGTTGTTGCAATTTGAAGGGCCATCAAAGAGTTAGCAACTGGCAATTTGACTTCAATTTGACCAAGTTGTTGTTGTTTGGCCATAATTAGGGGGCCCTCAGGCGTATCAAGGCAACAAGCCCCTCTCTAGAGAGATGAGATGTCCCTCTCTTGTATCTCGAGAGTATGAAACCTCTCCTTCTTCCCTTCTTACTCTAAATCTTGTCTACTGGTTATGAGAGGAAGGTGGCAGATGGGATTGCAACCCTTCTCTAGTCTAGTCTAGTCTGTGGGAAGTCAGCCCACTGATTGCGGGAGCTCTGCCGAAACTCAGGAGAAGTTATGGAAGCAGGGAACTGTGAGGTCAAGGTTTCACGTTCCTTCTATAAACCAAGTTATAACCCCTATCTGTATTTCTTGTTATGTTTTGACTGAGTATATTGTGTGCACCACTACTTTGACTTTCAGGACATGATTCAGACTTAAGTAAAGGAGTGCATGTGTAATGTCAGTTTCAATTTTGTTGTCTGACAGAAAGCAGATTGTGGGATTGCATCTGGGGGAAGGATGGGAAGAAGGCAGTATTGTTTGTGTCTGACCAGGTCAATCAAAGGTTGGGCAAGTCTTTTGGGGAAGCCAAGTGCTATGTTTATTTTTGAGTTGATTGGAGAACCAGATATGTTCCATAAGTTTGGGTGGTCTGGTTGCTCTGACTTGCGAGGGTTGTCTGTGGTTGATTTTTTTAGGACCAAGCATTGTCCCATAAGTTTGGGTGGCTTGGTTGCCTTGCTTATTTTGGGTTTTCTCAGTTTCTTTTGGTTTTGAACGAGGAGGTCTGAAAATGTTTCATAAGTTTGGGTGGCTAAGCTCTTTCTGCTTTACCATTAAGAGAATAAATCAGGCGAAGGACCAAACATGTTCCATAGGTTTGAGTGGTCTTAGTGCAATGTCACGCACATGCTGGAACCGAGAGGTTATAATTTAACTATATTTTACTACTACTTTATCTATGAACAGGCTAGTGAGACATTATCCCATAAGTTTGGGTGGTCTGATCTTAGCTTATCACAAACTGAAAAAAATATTAATTAAGAATAAACTTGTGGTAAGAAGAGGAAGGCTGAACCTCGAGCTAAGATGATCGGTTCCGTCATATGCTACCTTAAGAGATTAAGTGTTGATAATTGTGTATAACTTGGACAACCTAGTCATATGCCCAAGGAAGAGAAAAGTAGTTGTGTCCTATGTTTGTGTATATTCAATGATTGGGCTAGATATTGTTCCATAAGTTTGGATGATCTAGCTTTCCGCCTTATGTAAGCTGGGTATAAAAGGATAAATCATTGAAAGAATACGAACTATTGTTTGACAAAATTAACTTCAGCCTAAATAGAGTACTTACTTTTGTGGTTTGGCTTTGCATGTGTCTGAGTGAGATTACTACTTAGTCTGAGTTTCGGTCTGGTAGGTAGTCGTTTTAGAAGCTCGCCACGAGCTAGAGCTATATGAGTTAGTTTCAATTCCTGCATTTTCTGAGGTAAGTTTATTTTACTTAGGTCAATTTCTGCATTTTTTTGGATCATTTGTTATACTTGGTCTTGTATAAATCTTGGTAAGCTACTTTCTCTATGGGAAGCGCTGCCGAAATTTCTACAAAACCAAGGAGTTATTCATATTTTGACTCTTCAAAATATGAGTGTATCTTAATTTTATATATGGCTTAGTAAAAATCTGGAAAGTTCCATTTTCTAATGGGCGTGCTGCCCAAATTTTTGCTAAATCGTAGAGTTAGACAAAATTGAACTTTGAGAAGTCAAAGTAATTAGATTTAATTTTATACTTAGCTTTGTGTAAATTTTGGAAAGTTACTTTCTCTAAGGGAAGCACTGCCGAAATTTCTACAAAACCAAGGAATTAGTTAAATTTTATTTTGGTTGAACTTAAACTTTATTTTGAATTCTCATATGACTTAATATAAATATGGGAAGTCTACTTTTCTAAAGGGAACTCCCATAGTTTTACTAATTCAGGAAGTTGAACAAAACTTGACTTTTCATAATTAGATATTGTTCTAATTTTCATATTTGAGCTAATATAAATTCAGGAAAGACACTTTTTATATGGGAAGCGCTACCAAAATTTTGTTTGTTTAAAGGAGTTAGATTCTATTTTTGACAAATAACGATACTGATAATCCTGCCTGTAAGGGGGAGATTAAGTCAAGGATCTACCTTTTCTTTAGGCATCTGCTTAGAGGTAGATTTAGGTTCAGTTGAGTAGAATAATTTAGAGCAAGATCATGATATGAGAATTATTCTCCATGGACTTCTAGATTTGGTTTGGTGATTGACCTGTCATGTATTACATATCCTCTTGATCGATTGATTCGGAATTTTGGCTACATTCAACTTTGTCCTCCAAGACCCATCTTCTGTTATTACTTATAACAGGTAGGTTGCGGATTCGTCGGTCTATGACTTAACTCCAATTCATTCTCAATACTTAACCTAAAAGGCTTTAGCCCTGAACATAGGATTCGTGAAAACCTAACAAAATAAATTGTTAGGTTTGCACGAAATTTATTCAAGATTATCATAGTACATTTTTCTGGTCTTCTCAAGGAGCAAAATTCTATGTGAAGTGAAACATCCGCAAAAAAAAGAACGAAAAATTAATTTTTCAGAACCACTGGAGGGGGCGAGGAAAAAAACGGGTTTTTTCATACAAAATCACGACCTGGTGAAACACCGTAGGTTCAAGAACTGAAATATCCTGATTTTTTGTTATTCAAAAAAAAAGTGTTTATAGTCCTATAAGATGTGTAACACGATGAATTTATTCGGGGGTTTTCCGAATGCACAAACATATTCTCCTCTTCGTGAATACGTTCGCTTGAACCTGGTTTCCCATACATGGACGAATATATTATTTTTTATTGTTTGTTTTTATTTTTTTCACTATATTTTTATTTTAAACTTCTGTTTGGCTAAGAATTTCAAGGTGTCTCCGAGGCAAATTTTGTTTGCATTTTTATTTTAAATGACATATATTTTTTTATAAGGGTTTTATTGTTAAGTTCAAAAGTGATTTATAGTCCCATAAATTATTTTGTGCATAGTTTGACTTTTACCTAACTACGAAAATTGACTATAAATTATTTTGTGCAGAATTTGACTTTTACCTAACTACGGAAACTGATTTATAGTCCTATAAATGAGTATTCACCAAAACACATTTTTTTTAACATCTTTCAAGTTTGCCTTGTAATCCTTAAAAATTACTGTGTTGAACTCTGTTTTTTTGCCAATCTACTGAGAATGACTTATAGTCATATAAAAGCATTCTGCAAGGAAGGGTTTTCTTGCACATTTTGAGGAACGCTAAACTTTTCACCTGATTTTTTGCTTCCTTTATCGTAAAACCATTAAAAACGTTGTCTTTTTGTGTAAAAAATAACAGTTTGACTTTTACTTTTTCATTCTATAAGAAATGTTAGGTTTTTTCCGATTGTGAGGTTTGACAAAATTAACTTTAGCGTAGTACGAGTACTTACCTTTGTGGTTTGGCCTTGCATGTGTCTGAGTGAGATTACTACTTAGTTCGAGTTTGAGTTTGGTAGGTAGTCGTTTTATAAGCTCGCCACGAGCTAGAGCTATAGGAGTTAGTTTCAATTCCCGCATTTTCTGAGGTAAGTTTATTTTACTTAGGTCAATTTTTGCATATTTTTTGATCATTTGTTATACTTGGTCTTGTATAAATCTTGGTCAGCTACTTTCTCTATGGGAAGCGCTGCCGAAATTTTTACAAAACCAAGAAGTTAGTCATATTTTGACTCTTCAAAGTTTGAGTGTGTCTAAATTTTATATATGGCTTAGTAAAAATTAGGAATGTTTCATTTTCTAAAGGGCGTGCTGCCCAAATTTTTGTTAAATCATAGAGTAAGACAAAATTAAACTTTGAGAAGTCAAAGTTATTAGATTTAATTTTATACTCCGCTTGGTGTAAATTTTGGAAAGTTACTTTCTCTACGGGAAGCACTGCTGAAATTTCTACAAAACTAAGGAATTAGTTAAATTTTATCTTGGTTGAACTCAAACTTTACTTTGAACTCTCATATGACTTAGTATAAATATGGGAAGTCTACTTTTCTAAAGGGAACTCCCATATTTTTACTATTTCAAGAAGTTGAACAGAACTTTACTTTTCATAATTAGATATTGTTTTAATTTTCATATTTGAGCTAATATAAATTCTGAGAAGACACTTTTTATATGGGAAGCGCTCCTGAAATTTTGTTTGTTTAAAGGAGTTAAATTCTATTTTTTACAAATAACGATACTGATAATCCAGCCTGTAAGGGGGAAATTAAGTCAAGGATTTACCTTTTCTTTAGGCATCTGCTTAGAGGTAGACTTAGGTTCAGTTGAGTAGAATGATTTTTAGCAAGATCATGATATGGGAATTATTCTCCATGGACTTATAGATTTGGCTTGGGGATGACCTGTCTTGTATTACATGTCTTGAGTCTCTTGATCGATTGATTCGGAATTTTGGCTACATTCAACTTGGTCCTCTAAGGATAATCTTATGTTATTACTGCTAACAGGTCGGTTGCCGACTCGTCGGTCTACGACTTAACTCCAATTCATTCTCAATACTTAACCTAAAAGGCTTCAGCCCTTGTGGTTTCAATTATTTTGTTAAGGTTTTCACCCATACTTTTATTGAATGACCATTTTACAAAGGTATTGAGTACTTTATTGCTGGAAGGGTGCGCTAACGTTGAGGTTTGTATGGTTAAAGCGAGGGGTTTGAGCGCAGAGAATGATTGAAGTTGACCCCATGTAGTACGTGGACTTTTGGTTGAATTTTTTATGTTATTGCAGGTATGTTTGGTAGTTCAGACTTTGGATTTGACTGTCTACGATCACATGCATATCTATATAGCTGCGAGGAGCCCCACTGTGATTGTGAGAAGTGATCGGCCCATATGTATTCCTTATATTATATATATATATATATATATATATATATATATATATATATATATATATATATATGCTTACCTATGTTTGAGTGTTTTGGATGACCTACAAAGCCCATGCCTATCAACGAAACACTCGTGAACACGTCCGCGAGGTCAAGCTGGGAGAGCGGCCACATATATGGCCGCGTCCGCGCCGCGAACGTGAATTTACCGTATTTTTCCTAATTTATTTGATAAGCCAAAAAAAACAAAAAATAGGTTTATAGGGATTTTTAATCCTTGCAACCCCAACATGTTTTTTTTTTGGAAAGAGATCATGTTAAATAATTATAAAAAATAAAAAACATAAAAGGTTGAGAAGAGGGGGGGGATTTTTGGTTGGCAGTTCTTTGTATTCTTCACTTTTACACAATAATTTATTTATTTATTTTTTTGTAATAAGGAAACAATTAAGGAATGGAAAAAAAAAATTAGTTCTTTTTTTTTCCGTTCCTTTATTGTTTCCTTATTACTGTGTGTGTGTGTGTGTGTGTGTGTGTGTGTTTGCGTGTGTGTGTGTGTGTGTTTCTGTGCGTGTACGTGTGCACATGTGTGTGTGTGTCTGTGTGTGTATGTGCGTGTGTGCACGCTCGTGTGGGGGCTGGGGGGGTGACCTCGCCCCCACCAATCAATCAATCAACCAATAATTCAATCAAAAAAAAATAAAAAAAATCGAATGAATCTTTCACTAGAACATGGAATTATACAATACTCCATGTGTGTGTGTGTGTGTGTGTGTGTGTGTGTGTGTGTGTGTGTGTGTGCACGCTCGTGTGGAGGGTGGGGGGGTGACCCTGCCCCCACCAATCAATCAATCAATCAATCAATCAATCAATAAAA
>BFEA01000084.1:1777611-1794173 GCA_003427395.1 Chara braunii
TTGTTTCCGGAAAAACATTCGAAGCAAAAAATAAGTAGTAGATAGAGGGTGCGAGAGACAATAGTTGCAATAGGTGCGAGAGGCAACGTGTATGAAGTAGTAGATAGAGGTGCGAGAGGCAATAGTTGCAATATCCACCATTTCAAGGTGCACATGCACATCATGTTCCACAAGATTGTATTTTAACATGTTTTCCCTTAAATACAAGGTCTGACCAAACGTCCGTATCTTGTGACGTACGTGTTTCTCGCGGACGAGGTTGTGAACCGAAACCATACATGACATTCATAGATGATCCATATACGTGGCTTTGCGGTTCGTGGACAGTTGAATTCTCCGAAAACACGGATATGTATTTCATCCTGACAAACCCTCCGGATCGTGCTAAGGAATTCCCTATACAGTCTCGTATGTCGGACACTTTCTCTTCCACCTCATGCCACAATGTTAAACATTTGACCTGGCCTTCTCTCACGAAATCTGACCGCCCATCTACATCGGGGGGAGACATCACGGGCTTGAACTTGGATCCCTGAAGTACCATCTCGTTGCGTGCCACGAGCACAACTGCATCCACGAGTTTTATACTTTTGTTTGAAGAAGCCACACATAGCACTCTCGCGAAAGGACACCCGTCATCAGTCAACCGCACACAACAATATGATATAGCTTGTGGAGAAGTCCCAGGGCAACGGGGTGGGTAGTGTTCCAAGAATGAACAATGACGAGCACAGTCCACCAACTCTTGCTTCTGCGAACTTCCCCAAGTTCATGGCGAAGATGTGATGTACTCGCAGCCGAGGCGACTTCTGAAGCTGGTACGGTAGCGGATCGGTTTACCCTTATCGTCCAGGGTCTTTCGCTAGAGGACACCATCAGGCAGTGCAATGAGGCTCCCGAACTCTAACATGTTGGCAAACTTGTAATGGCTTGCCCAAGGGCAGGCACGCTCCATCGCCTTCCAATCATTATCATTCCATTCGTCGAGATGCCGGTTCATGTACGGGACGACGGTCATCCATGGGTCCTCGTTGACGTCCTCCTTGGTTGCTTCGTCGATCCATGTTTGACCGTCATGATGCCGCACCGATGTCTCACAAGGTGAAAACGGTTTTGCCAAGCGCATGTGCTTCTCGGGACTCAAGCGCATGTGCGTCTCGGGACTCATGCTGACGCTTGTCGAAGGTCTCGACGACATTACGCTCCCTACACATCACGGACACACAAATGACACAAACGGACGTGTAGACCGTCGTAAATAAAGTTGTCCAATGATAAGTCCCCTGGTGCGGCTAACACTCAATCGTCACGCCCGCACTATATATCGACAAACTCCTCACTTAATCAAAGTGCGAGTGAACTCTCACTTACGTGCGAGCTAACCCTCACTTAAGCAAAGTGCGAGTGAACTCTCACTTAAGTCTGACCACACGTCCAGATCTAGTGACATTCGGGGTTCCCCGGGGACGAGGTCGTGTACTGAAGCCATACAAAGCATTCATTGATGATCCGTACACGCAGATCTGCGGTTCGTCGACTGATGCACTCTCCGAAAAGACGGACATGTATTTCATCCTAACAAACACTCCCGGTCGTGCTAAGGAATTTCCTATACAGTCCCGTATATCGGACACTTTCTCCTCGCCCTCATGATGCAACGAAAAACTTTGGACCGGCCCTGCTATAACCAAATCTCGCCACCCATCTACACAAGCAGGCCCGCGCGTCGGCACGAATTTGGAGCCCTCAATTACCACCTCGTTGCGTGATACAAGCACAGCTGCATCGACGAGTTTCCTGCTCTTGTTCGATGCAGCGACAAATAGAACTCTGGCGAAATCAGACCCGGACACAGTCAATCGCACACAACAGTATGACACAACTTGTGAAGAATTTCCGGGGCACCGGAGTGGGTACTGCTCCAGAAACGATCAGTGACGAGCGCAGTCCACCAACTCTTGTTTCCGCGAGCCTCCCCAAGTTCGTGGCGACGACCTGACGTAGTGGCACTCGAGGCGGATGAAATGGCGGCTAATGCAGCCCAGTGCTCTGCGCATATGGTTCAGGAACTTGTGTCTGAGGACAGCGTCAGACACCGAGATGAGGTTCCCGAACTCCAACATGTTGGCGAACTTGTACTGGCTTGCCCAAGGACAAAGACTCTCCATCGTGGCCCAATTCCGATCGCACCAACCGTCAATATGCCCCTCCAATCACGGGACGACGGTCATCCAGGGGTCCTCGTCGAAGTCCTCTGCGGTCGCTCCGTGGATCGTAGTTACACCGTTAAAATACCACACGGATCTCGCGCAAGGAGGAAACGGTTCTGTCAAGCGAATGTGCGTCTTGGGACTCATGGTATGTGGTGTAGAGAAGATCGGCTCCGCGATTCGTGGTGTCGAGAAGGTCACCTCCATCACGCACCCTACACACCACGCGCACATGCCAAACGACACACAAGGGCACGTTGACACTCTTGAACATAGTTGGCGAACGGAAACTGTCATGGCCACGCCCACACGCAGTTGCCAAGACATTCACTCAAGCGGATTTCTCGGGGTTCAGAGCACAAGTGCGAGTGAACTCGCAGTTAGATGGAGAGACAGGTGGTCACACCGCTGAAGTGGAATGCTCGGGGTGCACACAGCAAGTGCGACTGAACTCGCACTTAGATGGAGAGATAGGTGCGCACACCATGAGCTCATGTGTGTAATGTATACAGTAATCGGCGTGGTACATCCGTTCATAACTTTCACTTTTACCGATGACGACAGACCGGTGTGTACATGCGTTCATTCAAAGTTCGAAGAGGCGACCCGAACGTAAGACACTGCGGCGCATCGACTGGAGCATCTTCCGCGAACATAGAAATATATTTCATGCGAACGAACCCTGTCCTTCCGGCCAGAGACTTGCCTATAGCATCCCGTATAGAGGACGCTTGAGCTTCAACCTCACGCCAAGCGTCCACATCGTCCACCTTACCCCCGATTACCAAATCCCATGTCCCTTCGTATTCTATTGTGACCAAACCGATAATGTCTCTCTCGAGGTGCAACTCATTCCTGGACACGTAGACCACAGCGTCAGTCAAGGTCCTACTCCGATTCGAACATGCGACACAAAGGACCCTAGATAAGAATAACTTTCCGAGACGCAATCTAACACAGCAGTAGGAAACTGCTCGAGGCGACAGCCCTGGAGAGCGCAACGGGTACTGATTGAGGAACTTGGAATGTCGGGCACAGACAAGCAACTCGTGTTTCAGTGCACGGGACCATGTGCGCGGCGAAGCAGTCACGACACTGCAGGCCAACACATTTTGATGACGAGGAATATTCAGCTTTGCACTCAAGCAACGACACTGAACTGAACCCAGCACAACTCTAGGCACGGGAATGAAACTCCCAAACTCGCACATGTTAGCGAACTTGTAGTCGTCCGCCCACGGACACTCTCTGAGCATTATGTGCCATTCAAGCTCTTTCCACGAGTCCAAGGGAGCATCAGTGAACGGGGGGACCTTCATCCAAGGATCACACTACATCTCGTCTCTTGTCACACCGTCAATAGCAGTGGAGTTTCCACTGTCGGAGACGCGCAACGCGCATGGGGGAAAAGGGTATGCCATGCGCTCACGCCAATCATCCAGGATAATCAACTCCGACATGGCCATCGCGATCGGCAAATGCCCTACAGGCCACAACAACAAAAAAAAAAAGCAAATGCTTTCACCCAGCTCACAGGGAAAGAAAATAACCATGCCCCCCAAGGACGTCCGTCGAAACTCCGATGACGGGCGTCTTGTTGAACACGACCACCACCGCACGGCCGCACTGCACCCAGCCGGGCGAGAGGCACATCAACGGGCATGGCAGGAGAGAGAGAGAGAGAGAGAGAGAGAGAGAGAGAGAGAGAGAGAGAGAGAGAGAGAGAGAGAGAGAGAGAGAGAGACTCTAGTTGAACAACATTCGACAGAGAACCGTAAGGAAGTGTCAAACAGCACTACATGTATGCCAGGCCGAGCACCCACGGGCACGTATACAAGCAATGGAAGTGACCACGAGCCCTCTGCATCGGTTTAAATAACCACCTTCAAAAAGTGCCAAACAGTCGGCGGTCTCAAGTCTTTAGTGCTAAAAGCATTCTTAGGGGACCTTGCGGCAGAACTGCTTGGCGTAGCACTAAATGCTCACCAAACAGTTTTGGATGTCGATCGTATGGACACATCATATGATGCTTACCAGCAAGCGGCGGCTGATTGCAGGACCTTCTATCCGGTGTGGATCTTTGAGAGCAGATTTGATGCAATCCACCGTTAGACCCATTCCGGCGAGGGGGACCTGCTATTCTGCCGTTGTTTATTGTACTCATCACGTGGGAATCGACGGCGTGAGGAACCGACAATGAACATTCTTAGGGGACTTTGCGACMGTGTTTGGAACTTATTGGCGTAGCACTAGATGCTCACCAAGCAGTTCTAGATGTCGGTTATATCGACACATCATATGATGCCTTACAAGCAAACTATGGTCGGATCCCGCCCCCCATCCCCCGTGTGGATCTATGAGAGCAGATTTGACGCAATCCACCGTTAGATCCACATCGGAGAGGCGGACCGGTCATCTTGCTGCTGTTCAGTGTAGTCATCATGCGGGAGTCGACATCGCAAGAACCCGACGATGTTCCAATTGGGACGTGCTCTTGTTTCGTGATGTGCAGGTGCTTACCGGCGGTTCGTTTGCGGAAGTCGAGAGAGAAGGAGAAAGAGAAACATTTGTAGGTTGTCTGTTGTTTTTGTAAAGGTCAAGTTGAAGCAAAGTGCGATGCGTTCACTCAAAGTGCGAATGAACTCGCACTTAGATGGAGGGTGCAATTGAAGAAAAGGGGGGAGAGAAACAGTTGCAGGGTGCTCGTCGTTCACACCAGAAGTGAGAATGAACTCGCACTTAGATGGAGAAGCAGGTGCGCACACCATCAGCGCGATGATTTAATATGGACGTTGGCTTGTCATTTGCATATTACCTGGTGAAAATGTCATCAAATCTTTGTGTGGAGAAGATACATATCCATTCCTATAAGTATCTTTTGTCATCGCCTTCAAGTTGCCTAGTGTTTTTCTCAAAGGTGAAGTTGCACACCACAAGGAGAGTTTCCAGAAATCATTCAATGCAAAAAAATCATTCAATGACAAATTGCAAAGCACACAGAGGCATTTCCAAAAACAAATCAATACAAAATTGCAAAGTACACGGAAGCTTTTTAAAATTCACAAAGTACATGGAGCCTTTCAAAAAATCATTGAAGGACACGTTCTAAAGCACATGTAGGCATTCCAAAAATAATTCCAGCCCATATCGTATAGTCTACATGGCATGCCCTTATCTACAGAAGACGCTTCCGTACAGTCTATATCACTCCCCCTTTTCGCCACAAGCCGAAAAGTCCTGCATTATACATGAAACAAACCCTACCACTAATACGAACATGTCGAAGACCTACACGAAAGCTGATTCAGGTCGAAGACCTACACGAACGCTGATTCGTGCCGAACAAAATTGCAAAGTACACGGAAGCTTTCCAAAATTCACAAAGTACATGGAGTCTTTCCAAAAATCATTGAAGTACACATTCTAAGGCACATGTAGGCATTCCAAAAATCATTCCAGCCCACGTCGTATACTCTACATGACATGCCCTTTTCTACAGAAGACGCTTCCGTACAGTCTATATCACTCCTCCTCTTCGCCACAAGCTGAAAAGTCTTGCATTACACATGAAACAAACCCGACCTCTGATACGAACATGTCGAAGAACTACACGAACGCTGATTCGAGCCGAAGACCTACACGAACACTGATTCGTGCCGAAGTCCTGCATTAGACAAAAGGTCATCCGAACCCGACACGATGTTCAGCTACCTACACAAGTCCCAGACAGAAGCTCATCCAAGCCCGACATGATGTCCACAACGTGATAGGGTCAGACCCACTGCAAAAGGAGTGAGGTGATAAATGGGAGTCTATTCGCATATAGAATCCGAATACCGTGAGACGATGAGTATCTTCGTAGCATGCGTCGGGTGAGAAGAGTTAGTACGATGTTCATGGTAGCAGCATGTACAGTTTTCGAGTAGCCTCCCGCGATTGTCGTCGTTGCGCTCGTCTATGTTGAACTCGATTAAAAGGACTTCGTTCGACAATTCGGGCCTCAAGATCTGCTTCGATATTCGGCAAGCCGCGCATGAGTAAATCTCTTAAAACTCGATTCAAATTGATCCAGTGACAGATTTGGAACGGACAACGGTCTCCCTAGAACGGGGGACTGTCATCATCTTCTCTCACGCCGGATACAAAGAATAATTCTCCATCCAAGCACGAGGCGATATGCATGATGAAGATCGATAAGAAAAACGTAATGGCAGGCTCACAACCTTTTGGCATTCTATCGAAAGATGTGCTGGTTACGTACGAATAATACAAACAGCTTCTCAACTCCCCTTCGGACGCAATGTAGAAATCAATTCTGAAGACGGGCCTGTCGCGTAGCGTGGCCATCACAATGTACTGAAAAGTTGGGGTAGGCGGGGGCGAAACAGACGGCTGGACACGAGCGCGAACGTCTTCGGGGACCGGAAGGTAGTGGTATCTGGGAAGCCCAATGTTGCCAAACCACTCTAAACCATAAATGTTCTCAGTTGCGGCAACAACTGCACTTCGCAGACTTTCGCAGCAGCCCAGGTCTCTGACAACGACCGTCCCACTGAAACTCCCAGACAACATCCTGCATCAGAAAAGAGAACAGCGCCATTGTCATATACGGAAAGGTGGTAAACGACGAAGTTGAGACCGTCTGATGTTGGCAAAGTGCGAATGAACTCGTAATTAGATAGACAGTTTGTCATGCAATGGGGTATACCGAAGGGGACGGGGCATGATGAACGAGAGATAAGTAAGGGGGCGAACATGGAATTCAACGGGCTGTAAGCATATTGCGAGTCTATTCGCACTAGAGAAAACACGAAGTAACTAATTCAGAACGCCGCTAGTGAAGATGTAGATGTCCAGCATCGCAGTAAGGGCAGTCACACACATATCTCGTCTTCCCTTTGCGCAGAGTCACTTCTTGAGGTCCGGAGGCTGAATAATCCAGACGGCGGTAAACAAATCGCAATTCGTTGTCCCTATGTTCGAATGTGAAATTTATTTTGTCGCAGCTATCGAAGAGGTAGTGAAGTTGGTTGTGCACCAAACAGTCGACCCGCAAATGCAGCTCATCTTTGAGTGCTTGATCTATGGCGAGCCTGTTTTTGAACCGTGCAAGGGAACCAGTAGGGCCGGATGTGTGAAACGCTTGAAAAGAAGTGAGCTCGACACCGTGAAATTCCTCCCTTGCGAGAAAAAAAGCTCTCATTCGTCAACCGTCCACCTTGACGGCAGTGAAGAGCGTCACGACGGTGGTGCCTCGATTACACACCCTCGCTCGACCAATATACTCTATGATCACCGGCGCGGACTTCGTCGGTTGGCCGAGGCAAAACCAGGCACACAGTTTTTGATGCAACTTGTCCAACGACGCCCACTTAAGTTTCTCACATAAAATGTGCCATGCTTAAACCATCTTAGAAGTTTGGACAGGTTCCTCTTTAACGGGTCCCCTCTTCAGAAGTGACTCCAACCTGATAGGGTATGCCTGTACATCCTTCATCAGAGTGTACAGGTACCAAAAGTTCGACCCTTCATCACGACAAATCCGAAGTTGTCCTTCTTCCGCACATTGCCACGAAGGGATTTTCCCGTCCGGGGCAAGATCATCTTCGAGGTGCAGGTAGTCACGGTCCAGAACAGAGCGTCCAATGTCTTCCCAAATGTTCTTCGACAAAATGATTAGATCGACATCTAGCGCTGAGGACTTCCTACTCTGCGACGAAGTCCCGATATCCATTTTGCATCAGCGGAGAAATGCAAGAAAGCGCGTCAGTTGCGATTCTCGCAAGTGCATAAGCAAAAAATACAGGGGATTTATACGCACGAAAGGGTTCGATAATTGGTAATTGGTTCGCACATCGCAAGAGAGCGCAAGTTTTCTAACCGCTGTCTAATGCCGACTTATTTTCTACACGTCATTCATGTGGGTCGATAAGTGAGAGTAGATTCGCACTTCACAAATCAGCGCAAGTCCTGCAACCGCCGCCGACGATTGGAAAATAAGTGAGAGTAGATTCGCACTTCGCAACTGAGCGCAAGTCCTGCAACCGCCGCTCAACTTGGACTCATCTCCAATACGTCGTTCATGTGGAACGGTCAGACTACTCTCTTATTGGGTGGAACGGTCAGACTACTCTCTTAATCAGCGCAAGTCCTGCAACGATGGCGTCGATGAACGGCGAGGTCGTCCTATGAGTACAGCAGCAAAGTGCGAACTAACTCGGAGTTGTCTCACATGGCAGGTCATGGCAACTGGTGTCCATCCTCACAGTAAGGACACTTGTAGATCTGTCTCCGCCTACCCCCTACGAAATCCAATGTTTGGACACCCGAACGGTGATGCGAAACTTTTCGTAGAGTGTAGTCATTGCAGTTGTCCTTGTGTTCCAACGTGAATAATATGTCGTCACACAATCCGAAAAGGAAGTGAAGTTGGGCATGCACCAAATAGTCAACCCTTTGATTCAACTCTTTTGCGAGCGAAGGATCTATTTCGAATCGTTCACGGAAGCGCTCGAGAGCACCAACGGACGCGGGCTCGCGAAAGTCTTCCCTCACAAGGAAGAAAACTCTCATTTGCTTACCACAAAGCTTGGCCGCCGTGAAAAAAGTCAGCACATGGGTGCCACGGTTGAACAGACGAACTTGGCCATGGTAGTCTATGATCACAGGAAAACGCAACTGCGGCTTCCCGATGCAGTACCATGCGCAAAGTTTAGCATGCTGCTTGTCCATACAACCCCACTCTTGTTCGAAGCGCAGCGACTCCTAGTCATCTACCATATCCTCGACGTCCATCTTCTACTCCTGACTGGATGAAACTTCCAAAAGTTGGACTTCTTCTAAACTCCAGTAGAGGTACCACATATTTGATCCTCTATCACGAATTATTATAGTTTGTCCATCAACAACACGTGTTTCGGGTGCAATGTAACCGTCGAGGCCGACCCCAGCTTCGATATGCAGATAATCGTTGTCAAGACTGAGCGTTTGTTGTGCCTAAATGCATTTGTTAATGATGATAAGATCCGTGTCCACATTCTCGATCGAAAAGGAATACTCGCTCGCATACGACGAGGTTTCGTAGGACGTTGTCTCATATACAACGTCGCACGATGGTGTGTCGTCGTCTTGCATCCTGCAGGACAAGAAACCGGAATAAGTTCGCAGTTTACGTCTCGTCATTATCTTAGCGGAGTTCGTAGCTACGAAATCCGAATGAGTTCGCATTTATCTAAACTGGCACGTCGGACGGACCGGAAAGACAGTCGTCCCCCAACGTCACAAGTGCTTTCTCGCAAACAGATGTCGGTATTGCAAGGCCTGTCACGAATTTGCTCTCATCCATCCCTTTTCGAAAAGGTCTTCTCCAAGAATAAGCCACGGTTTCGGCGCGTTGCCATTGTTCCTCGTCCGAAGTCGAAAGTTTCCACCTCTTCGTCCACGCGCCGGAGTACCTTTCGCGAAGATCGGACGAGTGACCTGTAGGCACCCACCACTATATACATAAACAACCGAAATGCAGTGAGGAACGGTCGTCCACAACCTCAGACTGTGCTCTGCCAACCTAGAACGGGACACCTTGAGACAGTTCCTCATCAGGCGGCCTAACAATCAGAAAATCACCTTTGTTTATATGGCACCGAGGGTCGAAGTCCACTTTTGGACGGCCCGCCCTCGCTCCTACATATATAAGCGAAGCATATGGCGAAGGAGGGTCGGCTTCTTGAACTTCCTCCACAGTTTCGACTGATTTTGGTCAGAAGGTGTGAGGGTAGATCTCCGGCTCATCCGCCCCGAGGACATCCTCTTCCTCACCCTCTACCGTCTCCTTCTTCTTTTGCTTTTGGATCATGTCGTCCGCCTCGACGAAGATGGCTTTCCGGTAAGACAAAGCATCCTCCCGCTTGTCGACCTCCTCCTTCCTATATGTCTGCCACATGTGTCTATATTGTTCGAGGACGTCCACAAATTTTTGGACATTGTCACGAGCCATCCGAAAATCGTCTTTAACGACACGGGGAATAACACATGGCTGTGGAGGGGAGGTAGGGCCTGCATACTTCCCATCGACAACCAGGAACCAGTGAACTGGTCTGCCTTCCGACATCCATTCCGCATCGGTACAGTACTTCTTGTAGACCATGATGGGACTGCCGTCACGCATGAAGAATTTGAAGAGATGCGGTTTCGACACGCCGACGATGCTTTTGTCGACGTATTAATCCACTACTTGGCGCCAATCGGCAATGTGATCGAGTTCAATGCACTTCGGCGGTATCTTGTGCGATGACTCGATAAGCGAGAACAACTGCTTCATGGTGTAAGCATCGTTGTCCTTCAGTTTTTTCGAGAAAACACTAAAAGTCGCGTCTATGTCGGTATGCGTGTGGCCAATGAGCATGAACCCCACTTAAACATCTTCGAAAATCCCGAATTTCACCTGAAGAGAGGCCAAACACATAAGGTATTGGTTTTTGTTTTCCCTCCAGCAATTGTCCGCCTGGATTCGGAGGTGGCGTGGCCATTTCTGGCCTGACGCCTGCAACTCACATAGAGTCTGCATAACGCACGTCATGGTGTCATCGAAACCGTGCGCATAGAAAGGAAAATACGTATAAACATAAATGGACGGTTTCCTGCCGTAAGCTACGACCGTGGTCAGGTTCGTTTTCATCATCATGTCGTGTCGATGATACTTGGAGTAATTATAATGGTTGTCTTTTTCTGATCCATTCCATCCACTATAAGGCAGAGGTATCCTGCGGGGTTTAAAATGGAACGAAGTTTCCAGTCAGCGTAATCCGCACGGTGAGCGACCTGATCTACTTGGTGTTTGCGGTGCTTTTCATCGAAATCCCTACGGTCACGAAGGAGAAAGACGTTATCTCTGGCCTGTCTAAGGCGGGCCCACTCGCCACACTTTGTGAACAAGTTGGACTTGGCAAGGTCGGCATGCCACCAGTACTTCCTCCATATGGAGTAGAAGACTTGCTCCGACACCCCCCGCCGCTTCCAAGTCCACTTTGATGGACTCATATACAAGGAGCTTCGTGAAATAAGCAGGGAGCCTAACTTTAGGTCGTTGTGAGGTCCCCCTAACAACCATTTCGTTAGGCATAGCATCTCCATGTTCTTCCACGAACCTTGTCACACGAGCCAGCATGCTCACATACTCCGGTCTCAGGTTCAACAATCCCCATCGACCATGACGGCCACAGACGACCCCGTCCGACTTGCACTTGCTATAACGACGAAATGTGTTTCGACATATCCCTATTATTTTGCACCAACCGGCGATGCACACACGGCGTTTGCACTGCACAGGTTGGACTCTTTCCAGACCATCGTCGAGGATAGTGAAATTGTCGAGGGTTTGCATCCACCACTCGATCCTCCTTTCGAGGAACATTTCGTAATAGGCTTCGCGCACCGGTTTGATATCGTCAATGGTCAAGACCCGAAGACACTTGTTCTTACAACATTTGTGCGTCGAGACGAGCTCAATGTTAGTTTTATTCAATCGATTTTTGGCTCTCTTCGAATGCTCTGACCTTCTAACCGGCCTATTTTTCCGATTATATCTTCTCCTTTTTCCAGGTAGGGGATAAGACAAAACTTAAGGGACTGCTTCGGGAGTTCCAGGTTGGCTTTTGGTCGGGGACCTATGCGCGGCACCTAGGAATTTTGATTTGTCCATAGGGGCGGTTATCGGCAAATCAGATTGGGAGGACTCCGATGAACTGTAGAAATCTGTGTCTACAAAACCAGTCTGCTAATTTTCCATTGCACCCGTGACTGTCATCAACGGAGAGCCAACTTTTCCGGCTTCACATGCAATTCTCTTACCTATCTTCGCACTTCCACACGCACGTTCCGTTGCCCGGTCCCTATCATACCCGTTTCTAGCAAATGCACCGCACTGTTCCCGATTAGATCCGTTTCTATCGGGCGTACCGCAGAAGTCTGTGTCCACCAACGACCGACTATAGTCAAATGCTAGGGGTTGGGTAACTTCAATGCTTTCAGACAGTCTACCCGCTGTCCGCACGAGATCTGATCCAGTCGTTTCGGACACACCACAGAAATCTGTGTCCACGAACATCCACCCACCGGGAAACGTCTCGACATCCCGAACACCCTCACTACCGGGGATTAGCGCTGTAGATACGAGCTGACCGTCGGTAACGTCTGTAAAGCGAACAAAACGACGTCGGGCGGACATCGTAGACGAGCCTAAATGATTCGTCGGGGTCAACATTGAGAACTCCCTTTTCAAACCGCAATGCCGATCAGAGGGAGCTTCCGGGCTGCTGTCACAAGAACTACGTTCTCGAACATCGTCTTCTCCGTGTTGTCGTGACGGTGGTGGTGGTGTGACACAGTGGACAACTTGGACAACCATTTGAAGAGATGATTCACACGGAAATTGTATAACAAGAAAATCACGTCAACGTATGACGAGGTCAGGGAAATAAACAAGAGGGAGCAAACTCGCATTTCTAATATTTATCACAAAACAGTGGAACAACAACATTTGAATCCATATCGTTTTGTCGGACCCTGATGTGAGGCTCAAATGGTATCTCACGTCCGACTCCTCTCCCACTCGTTTAGTGTGCAAGTGGTTTGGATATGTCCGAGTAAACTCGCACTTTTTTAGGCGAGAGTAAAAATGCGAGTTTATTCAACGTACAGTAAGAATATGAGTTCATGGTCGGAACAAGAGCGAACACAAGTGCGAGTCAATTCGGTATTATCCACTAAACAGCAAAAAAATTCAAGTGCCAAAAAATTCGCACTTCAGAGGAACATTTCAATTACGCCGTGCAATAAGAAATTGCCTTCGTGGTTGGTTCAGTGGCGAGTTAACTCGCAAATACAAAAGGACTTCATTCTTTTGGATCGAGAAGAGACGCGACTTATCGACTAAAGAGGAACAAATTGAGGGGGATGATTGGTTGAAGAGCGAATAAATTCGCACTTGCAAACGAGCATTTCCATTATGAAACTGATGCTTATGGACTAAAGAGTCACAAATTTAGGAGGATGGTTGGTTGAAGAGTGAATAAATTCGCACTTGCAAACGAGCATTTCCACTATGAAACTGGGACTTATGGACTAAAGAGTAAGAAATTTAGGGGGATGGTCGGTTGACGAGCGAATAAATTCGCACTTGCAAACGGACATTTTCATTACGAAACTGGGGGAACAAGTGGGAATTAATTCTGACCTATGGACTAAACAATAACAAATTAAGGGGTTGGTTGGTTCAAGAGCGAATGAATTCGCACTTGTAAACGAGCATTTCCATTACGAAACTGCGGGTACAGGTGCAAGTTGTTTCCGGCTTGTTCTGCGTGTAGTACGAGCCACAGATCGTCGCAAGAGAGAAATAGGGAAAGATGGCGTACTATTTTTTAAGATGGAGAAAGATTGCGAAGCGATGGGCAGACGGCGCATCGATGAAAATACATGGAGAGAGATGGCGCACCGAATGAGAGAGATGATGCACCAAGAGAGATGGATGGAGTCACAGTCTTCCCCCAAATACAACGTCCGGTCATTACAGCTGAATTCGGGTCATCTTTCAGTCTAAAGACAACTATAATTAAAGTGTGTTGTATATTCCAGGGAAGAAGGTAGATGGCGCAGGAAGGGAAAGAGATCGCGAACTGATTGAAGATGTGCCGCAGCGAGAGAGAGAGATTGCGCACCGATGGAGAAACATGGCGCAACAATGAAGATAGTAGGCAGCGATGGTTACCGATAGCACAACAAAGATGAAAGATGGCGCACCGAAACAATTAGATATGACGATGAAGATAGATTAGGAAAGATAGCGCAACGATGAAGATAGATGACGAAGGAGATAGATTAGGAAAGATAGCGCACCGAAGGAGATAGATGACGAAGGAGATAAATTAGGAAAGATACCGCAGTAATGGGGATAAATGACGAAAGGTCGGTAGAGATTGCACGTCGGTGGAGAGACATGGAGAGAGGACGCGTAACAATGGTCAGCGATGCCGCAGCAATGGAGAGAGAAGGCACAACGATGACCAAGATTTGTTATTGCACAACATCAGTTCCATTGAGTTAAACCTTCGTTAAGCGTACCTGTCACTTGTTTCGTGTGATTCCACAGTGATGGACGGCTGCACCGACGACGGCCTGAAACAACAATACAATGGCGATGGCGGGATCGCGCAGGAGTAATGGAGAGCCTCTAGGGCAAGGATGGAGGTTGCCCGGTGGTCGAGAGAGATCGCGCAGTGATGGAGTGAGATGGAGAGTGATCACTCCCCGATGGAGGGAGATCTTGCAGCGATGGAGAGAGAAATTGCGCAGCGCTGCGGTGGGATAACACTGGCCAGGGCTTCAATAGCGATGGTCAGCGCTGCGGTGGAGAGCGATGGCGCACCGGTGGAAAGCGATGGCGCAGCGATGGAATGAGTTACAATGCAGCGATAGCAGTGATGGAACAGCGATAGCGATGACTCTTCGATGGCGCATCGGTGGAGAGCGATGGCGCAGCGATGGAACAACGATAGCGATGGCGCACCGGTGGAGAGCGATGGCACAGCGATGGAACAGCGATAGCGATGGCAGCGATAGCGATAACGATGGCGCACCGATTGAGAGATGGCGCATCGATGGAACCAGCATTGCGATGGCAGCGATAACGATGGCGCAGCAATGGAACCAGCGTTGCGATCGAAGCTATGGTACCAGCGTTGCGATGGCGCAGCGATGGCCAGCGGTGCGATGAGAGCGATGACGATTGTCTGCGCTGCGATGGTCAAGCGAGCACGACGGCTGCGATGGGGGATATAGCTTTGTGTCGCGATGGCAATGAGCTAAGCGCATCGATGGCGATGGTGCATGGCGAGTGTTGGCGATGGCGATGAGCTAAGCGCATCGATGGTGATGGTGCATAGCTAAGCGCATCGATATCCAACGCCGTTGACATTTGCAAAATGTCCGAATGACAGCGACACCAGAACTTATAGATTTTCGGTATTTTTGACCTCGGCCCACAACGAATCGCCGCGCCTCGGCGGGAAATATACAATCGCCTGGCCTCGGCGTACAACGAATCGCAGCACCTTATAGATTCTTGCGCCTGACCTCGTGCGTCGGATCATGCCGATCGACGGTCCACATTAGAACTGGGAAAATGGCATTGCCTGCCCCTTGTTTTCGGGAACTGTCACATCATTGCACGCCGGAGTTGACGGAGATTTTGGGGCCACTGGCATATCAGTGGCTCCGTTCATCTGCGCGGTTCAAAATTGTTGATCGACGACTTACAATTTTTGGTACCCCTTACCGTTTATAGGCCTTGGCATTTTATGGGCCAGGGGTGCGATACGCGAATCGATTCGGCCCCACCTTGATGGCGTTTTATGGGCCCAGGGGTGTGATATGCGAATCGATTCGGCCCCACCTTGATCCCGACGCGAGGCCTGCTGTAGCAAAGTATAAAAGGCGTTGCAGCCCTCGAGTTATCCCTTTTGTTGGCGCTCCACAGATCAAGTCGCGCTATCGCTTCCGCGGGCGTTCTGATATTTGGTCTTCAGCCCCCCCCACCTTCCGCCAAAGCCCGCTCACTCTTCGCTCTTCGCTCCGTCCGCAGTTGCCACATTGTGTTCGGTTCGCTGTTCACTTTTTGCTCTTCGCTCTTCCTAGCTCGATATCCCTCCACCATAGCTGGTTCGGTGGTCGCACATCCATATCCGTCCGACGTTGGTTGCTCGCTCAACGCACGACGAAGGTAAAATTATATAACTTGAGTTGTCCTATTCTGTGTCCGACGTCCGAACACATTCCCAGATGCCCTGTCTGTACCTGCAGGATATAACGCCGCTGCCGCATTTTGTTGAACCCCGAATCAATTTCCGGTTTTGTTGTTTTGCTAGTGGACGTGTTCTGATGTTTTTTCTCCACCCTCCACCTCCGTCCGCCATAGCCGATCCGCGTTCCGCAGCTCGATTACCTTTCGCCATAGCCACGATAACGTTCGTATAAAGCTGCTCGATCCCCTTCACAACTTGTAGTCGTTGCTGCGCATAACGAACCCCGAATCAATACCTAGTTTCTAAACCGAACACCGAATCAATTCCCGATTTTCGCTCACCTATCCCTTGTGAGGTCGCCGACCTGATATCTACATATATATATATATATATACATATATGTATATATAAAGATATATTGCTACACTGAACACCGAATCAATTCCCGATTTTCGCTCACCTGTCCCTTGTGAGGTCGCCGACCTGATTTATATATATATATATATATATATATATATATATATATATATATATATATATATATATATATATATAT
>BFEA01000084.1:1794298-1805729 GCA_003427395.1 Chara braunii
ATATATATATATATATAAAATATAGATACATATATATAGAGAGAGATATATTGCGGGTCAGTTCCCAATTTGCGACGTACAGTGTTCGAGGAGTGACAACTCCGAGATAATTCGCAGTTTTTCCAAGGTTAAACAAATATTTCATTAAAGGCAGTTCTTTATTTCCACAAATGTGAGTTAGTTCGCACTTTTTTAGCAACAGTGCAGGAGGAGTTGATAACCCATCCCGTGCGACTTTCAGGTCTTCAGTTCCACAATTCCAATTAGTTCGTACTTTCCCCTAGTGCTGCGGGTTGCCATTGTTGTCTTGTCTACAGAACTGCGAGTTAGTTAAGACTTGTCGACACCCTTCGCACTTGTCGATAAACCAGGTCTTCAGTTCCACAATTCCGAGTCAATTCGTAATTTCCCTTTGTACTTCGGGTTGCAATTGTTGTCCTGTCAGCAGAACTGCGAGTTAGTTCGCACTTGTCGATACCCTTCACACTTGTCGATAAACCACATCTTACTCGTTTCGTGCGTCTTTCAGGTCTTCAGTTCCACAATTCCGGGTTAGTTCGCACTTTCCCCTAGTGCTGCGGGTTGGCATTGTTGTCTTGTCTACAGAACTGCGAGTCAGTTCGCACTTGTCGACACCCTTCGCACTTGTCGATAAACCACATCTTACTCAATTCGAGGGCATCTAGTCAGGTCGCAATCTTTCCGGAGAGTTGTCGTCTTCCCTCCAAACTCACTCTGTCAGCCACCCAATTGTTTTGTATTCGTTTGCATTTCAAACACCAACCTCATTCTTCGGTTTCCTTGAGCCCAAAACTGCACGTCGGTTCCCCCTTGTCGATACCCATGCGGTGCTTGTTGTAGACGACTTCATTCCCGAAACTCCGAGTTAGTTCGTACTTTCCTGAAGATAAATCACCCCTTCCTCGATTCTACGACAGCGAGCTCGTTCGCACTCTGCCAGAGAACTGCTATCTTTCCTATCCTTCACCCGATTGTTGTGACTTCATGTGCATTTCGAACACCCATCTCTTACGTCCTTTTCGTCCTCCGTTTCGTTAAGTCCGAGTTAGTTTGCACTTCGCTTCTGTAGTGGTCTGGGGTTGGGCGTATTAGTCATCCGAGTTGGTCTGAGGTTGGGCGTGTTAGTCAACGCCGGGTGGGAGTACAATGGCGTCCGCAAAGAACACATCCACAAGCGCTGGACCATATGCCCCCGGGGAGGGACGACCTCTTCAGCAATCAACTCCTCAGTATACGCACGCAATGGGAGCACAATGGTTTTTGGACTTCGTTGTTCAGGGGGACCTTTTCGGGCCAATTGTTTTCATGCGATCCACTTGCGTTCCGGACGCTGGGGGACCAGACAACGTTCTTCCTCTCGGTACCATCGTCTCGTGCGCCAAGACTCCTGGAGGTTTGCTGAAGCTGCACACTAACGGCTTGTACGACGAGTATAGACTGCCTCTCAAAGGTGTTAAGGGTGTGCTGGTGACCATCAAGAGTTTCGCGGTGTACGGCTTGATCATGACGTTGTGCTCTCACTTCAAAGGGTTTTACGATGGCGGCAGCAAGCGTCTTCCATCGCCAGAGCAATATCTCGATCTCGCGTTGATGGTGTCGAAAAAATGTCCGGTTCTTCCGCGAGAACATGTTTTTTGTCTTCTGTCACCCCATGAGGGATCGTCCGGCTTGGCTCAAGAAACTCCAGGTGCGGCAGTGCGGCGCGGGAGTCCGATTCAAAACGCTGGGGGTCGGGTCAAGGGGCGCAGCGTTCACACGCATGTCGGCCCAGATGCTCCTGGGAACACGTCGGACTTGCATTCTCAGGGTACAGGGAGTCAACGGGACGGTACTCCGAAACTCATCAAGGTCCGCTGCGGCGGCGACACGTATTCGCTTCGAGATGAGACGAGAAGAGAATCCGGCAGATCGGGGCAAGATGTCGGAGGGAATGAGGCTGAAGGGATGGGCGCTGTCCGCGAAAGCTCTGGCGGGGAGCAGACTCCTTCGGAGAAGAAGCGCGAGCGACAGAGGATGGTGCGAGCGGAGGTGGCGGAAGGAAGCCTCCGCATGAAGAGGATGAGAGGAAAATCGGAGGCGGTGATGGGCGGGGATGGAGGTGACGTCGGAGAACGTGCCTCGGGAAAGAAGCCGCCGAAGGAAGAGGGTAGGACGGCAAGTAAGAAAGCGAGGAGGCCCGGCGGTTTGACCATCCGCGAAGGACAAGCTGTGGGTGGAGGAGATTCGATTGATCCAGGCGCTGCGGCCGCGAGAGAACCTTCGGGGAAATCGAAACGGAAAGTGGCAGTTGAAGAAGGCGATGGCCAGAAGAAACCTCGAAGGCGGAAGACTGCTGAGGCGGCGAGCGGGGGCGAACGGCCTGTCGGTAAGGAGTGTGACGAAGCGGCAACATTCTGGCTCGAATACGAGCGGAACGATGGCGGTGAAATCGTGGAGAGGGAGCTCCCCGTCCAACTGCTCATAGACCCCAGGAAGGTCTGCGACATCCCGTCTTGGAAAAGATATTACAACCACCGCAGTCTAAATCGCGAAACTGTGGACGACATCAAGGCTGCGATGATGAGTCAATTCCACGAGAAAAGGGAGAAGATCTGACGAAAAACCCTTTGGTTCTGGCACCCATCTACAAGCCGGTGACGCGTAGGCCTGAGAAAGTTGACAGGGTTCACAAAGATGTCTTCAAGCAAGAGGACAAGGACAAGTACTACTATAACCCTGTTAACGGTCAACACATTGTGGCTACTGTGAAGGAGTTGGAGGGTGAGCCAATATTCGATTTGTGGAAGATGCACTCGTGGCCGGTGAGAGTAGTGTGGTTCTCGGACCGAGTTTCTCGCAGGCTATAGGCAGGTCAGTCTCAACGAGAACACGAGACCAAGATGTCTAAGCAGCGATCGCAGAAGGCCGCGTTCTTGGACATGCGGGAGGCATGGGAGAAAGAAGGAAGACCGATGGCCATTCAAGGGAACCCTTCCAGCAAGGAGGCCGACAAACGAAAGTTTTTCGAATTCCAAAAGCTGATTTTGGGAAAGAGTCCGAACGAATCTCACTGGGTGTTGGCAAAAAAAGATTTGTCGCTCGCCGACAAGGAGTATGTCGCTGCCGTTGGCAATGCATTGAGGCAGTGGATGCCGCTCGTGACGGCCGGTGATGACGTTTTCCGCAAAGCCATGGAGTTCTACACGAAATGGGCGGAGGGGAAGTTGTTGGGCGGCGACGGCAAGACGCCATTGTCGCGGCCGGGCAAATACATGCAAGACAAATCTCCGGGTATGCAAGCAATTCCGAAAATGGGCTAGAAAGGAGCGGCTGGTGAAACGAAGATGGGGTGGCTGGTCCGGGTCCCACCGCCTCCGACCAAAAAGAAAACGCAAGCGGACGACAAGTTTTTCGTGGTCGTGAAGGAGCCAGACATGTTCTGTTGGCAGTGTCTCGCCGACATGACCGATGTCGGGAAACTGTCGATCCTCGACGACATTCTTGCACTAAGGGGAGTGTTCGTGCAATCCACGGGCGGGCATCTGAAGCCTCAGTATAAAGCAGGAATTAAAGACATGGTCGCGACGAGGAAAGTGGACCGTGTGATGCTCCGTATGTTCCACTACATCTTGTTCCTTGAAACGGAGGAGGACGAACGTGTTTGGCGCCACGGGAGCCTTTTTTTTCGGACCGAGGGGAAGCTTCTGGAGGCACATCAAATGGCCCGACCTGAACCGGGTGACCAGCCTTATTCCTTCCCTTTCCCGCCTTCCCAAGCTCACAGTCATGTCACTGCGATCCGTGAGGTTGTGCGACATTACGTGTGCAACCTGTACGTCCTCGATTTGTGTCATCCCACAATCCTCACAGACTGGCGAGAAGATGATTTCGCTAACTTGCAAGGCGTTCTCCAAACACTTTCGCCAACGCACTGGGCAATTGTGTTTTTTTTCCCCTCTCGTTGGGAGCTCAGTTTCTTGAAAGGCATGGCCAGGCTTAGCGTCCATCACGTCAGGACAGGGAAGTGGGTGCGCAATGCACAAAAGCAGGCCACTGTCTGGGAAGGCAATGTGCTGGTTGAGGAGTGTGACCGCCTGTACGTGATTTTTCATGGTGAAAAGTTGGAAGACAACACATTCGCAGTCTACCCGACAAAGGCTTCCCGTGCTCATGGTCCAAGTCCGGCCAAACACACGGTGGCGGCCTGCTCGAAAGTTTTGTGTTCGTCGGACCCATCAGGACAGGCTGTGGCGTGTTTCGACGACGAAGAGGAAAGGTTCTCTCGTAGCATGTGGGAGGACTGCGGCGTGACAAGTTCTCAAGGACCTGCTTACGGGGAGATGGAGCGGAACCCGTCCCGTCTACTTGGTCTACTCGAAAACTTTTGCAAAGCTGGGCAAACTGTTTTTTTCTTTGGGAAGGCGCATGCGTCTGTCGTGTGGGAACACCTCCGCACCGGTTGGAACATCGTCGCGTTGGAGAAGGAGGCGAAGATGATCGATTACCTTCACGAGTTCATGAAGACTCGCGTTGCAGACACTCGCAATGCTTGCGAGTTTGTCCACACCACCGGCGAACAAAATTGGGATCCCAAATGTGACATGTATTGGAAAATGCCGAGGAACAAAAGGACGGAGGTTTGGGACTTCCTTTTCCAACCCGGACAAACTGGTCCGACCGACCTCGAATACAGTCGACAAGGAAACCTGGTGTTCGGTGTGCTCAATGGGTACCATGATGCACCCAGGGAGTCTGTCTCGCATTTCCTGAGAAGGTTGGAGCACGTTTACTTCACGCTGGCCGAACCGCTCACCCTCAAAAACTACAAGTCACAGTTTGACGAGAAGGACCCTTTCGACGCTGAAGACATGGAGGAGTTGAGTGACTCCGAAACCTTCGATTTCGAGTCCATGCCACTTCCTCGGGTGGTTGGAAAGGTTGGTGATGAAGAGGAAGGTGGCGCTCGGAGATATAGCACGTCCCTTGCCGGTTTGAAGCGTGTGTTTCGGGGCGAACCAGTCGACGACCAATCGTCTGATGACGGGGAGGAAGACAGAGACTATGATCACGAAGCTTGTGACAGGCTCCCTGAGGACCACGACACCTGGCAGAGTGACAGACTCTACTTCTTCGGCAAGCATCACCGGTTCACGGCGGAGGATGTCTAAGGACACAACGTTGTCTGGCACCCGAGGATATTCCAACCTGCTGTGAGGAATGGAATGTGGGTCATGGCAATGAAGGAGGCCGATGGCAAGTGGAGTGGACTGAAGAGACTGGGAGCGGGTGCATTTAAGAGAACGACGAGAACTGCTTTGGTAGAGCATTTGAGTTTTATGAACCCCGAGAGGAACGATCCGGACGTCGCTGCGTACGCAGAACAAAAGCTAAATGAGTTGTACGCCAACAACATGTTGGAGTTTCGAGCGCTTTTCTACACACTCAAAACGGCACCGTCTTGTGGCATTGACTGGCGCATGCCGCAACCTCCGTCGGGCGGTCAGCATCCGGGAGGGGGTGGAGGAGGAGACGAAGGAGACGGCGGAGGTGGCGGAGGAGACGGCTCACAGTTTGTCGGAAAGGGGACGGGCGAGACATCGTCGGTAGAGAAGGCGTCCGGCGGAAAGGGGTCAGGCGAAAAGGACTCAGGCGGAAAGGGGTCGGGCGGGAAGGGGTCGGGCGGAAAGCGTAGAACGTCCGGGAGTCCCGAGTATATGGAAACTGACCCTCACTGCGTAGGGAGTCGAGATTCCGACATGCGAGACGAGGCCACCCTCACTTCTGATCAAGTGCGAGTAGATTCGCACTTGTCTGCGAGGACTTTGTTTCCCGTTGCCGAGGAGAGTCCATCCCGCCGTGCGCAGCAGAGGTCTCCTGTATTCAACACCTTGCTCCTGAAAGAGGGCGCGTCTTCGTTTTGCCTGGAGGGTGAGATGCCTGCATTGCGAAGGAGCGAAGGTGCGACCTTCGGCTCCCTCGGCTCGGGCGACCGCCACAAACTCCGAATACATTCGGATTTGCTGACGTCGCCCTCCGCCATAAGTGCTCCTCACGCAACAGTTCCGCGGGGCCAAGAAAATGTCACGTCCTTCCCCCCGCATCTTCAGTTGGACACAGGGTTGCCCTACTCGCCTCTGTTCTCATGTGTTGAGACTCGACACTGGCGGTCTCGCGATGTGCTGGAGGGGCCCGCTGCAGGAGTGTTGGAGACTGGGGGTAGCGAGCACGAACGTCACACTCTTGGGGAAGAGGAGCGCTCTTCGGGAACGCGTGCTGTACATCGGGAAGAGGAGACTCAACGCTGGCAGTCTCGCAAAGTGTTGGAGACCGGGGGTAGCGAGTGTGAACGTCATGCTTCGAAGGGTGCGTCCGTGGACACTGACAGCGAGAGTGCATGAGCTCCGGGGGAAACACATGCTCTACAGCGGGATGAGGAGACTCGACACGGGCCGGCTCGTGAAGACGTGAAGTGGCTCCACGCACGAGCGCTGGTGATCGAGACGTCCGAAGAGGTTCTGCACAGTCGTTCGATAGTGGCCACGACGCGAGAGGGTGTTGTGACGGAAGGTCAGTGAACGTCCGTGCAAGCTCCCGTTCTTGGCAACGATGAAGACGGAGAGGAACCCACAGTGGAAGCTCGGGTTCATGGCGATGAGAAAGGCAGAGAACCCGTGGTGGAAGGCGGTGAGGTGACTGTCGACATCCGGACGGATCCACAGCGGAAAGATGGTGATTGTTTGCTCACTCGTTACGGTGAAGAACAGGGTGGTCGACCGTCTGCCCTAAGCACCACTCGGGGAATGGTGCTTCATGAAGCCAGAGAGTTGGGTGACGACTCGGCAGCCACCGAGCTGGTTAGCGACTCAAACATGGCCGAGATGCAAAACATCGAATCCTCCGTGGAAGGCGGTGAGGTGGCCGTCAACATCAAGATGGATCCACTGCGGAAAGATCAGGATTCTCCGTCCACCCGTTGCGGTGCCGAACAGGGTGATCGAGCATCTGTCCTCAGTACCGGTCGGGAAATGGTGCTTCATGAAGCCATCGACTTCCCAAGCGACTCAGCTGCCACTGAGCTGGTTAGCGACACAGCCGTGGCCGAGGTCCAGAACCTCGAATCGTTCGTGGACGTTGGCGCAGTGGCGCGACAGGAGGGCGAGTTCCCTCAAAGGGCTCCCGAGCACGGTAAGATTTGTGAACAGGACCACTCACATATCTGTCACTAGCCAGCTTTGTGTTCGTCCAAATTGATCTCATGGGCTAATGTACCTATTACCACTTGTTAAGAAAAGTTTGTGGGATGTGGGTTGTTTTCTATGTTCTACAGGTGTGAGGTTATTAATGTCCCTGCCCATGAAGCCTTTAAAAGCCGTGCGCGAGAAACGTCTTTCAGGGAGGTCATTGGCCGCTTCACGGAAGAAGTCGTCAAGTGTAGGGTTGTTTAAAAGGTTGCAGATGCCTCGCCTTTCCCAGAGAGCTGGCAGGGCTCTGAAGGCTTGTGGAATAGATAAGGAGGAAGGTCTGCGGAAACATTTGGCTGCGTCTATTGAGAGCGTTACTGCTTTGTCTGATGGGTCTTATGACGATGGCAAACGGGGTGTCTTGAAAGACCCGTGTCCTAAATACATCGTGAATGACACATTCAACAGTCGGGGATACAACTTTTCTGGGAAAATGGCAGACAGTTCTAAGCCATTCCGCCCCGGGGTTTATGCTCACTCCTCACACTTGTTCGTGGGTGTTTGTGCAGCTGGGGCTACATCATGTATTCGCGTTCCCTTGCCTACTGAGGAGTTTAGCGCTACGGACTTCAGAATGCTGCAGATTGTTCGCGGAGATTTCAGCAACAACCACGAGGTGGTTTCCTCGGTTCGCATAGGTCCCAGTTCGATTCCGCTGATAAGAAAAAGTCTTCAAACTCTTATCTAGGGGGGATGGCTTTCCGACGAGGTGGTGGAGTCATACTTGGCCTTGCTTGCCAACGCTGCGTTCCCTAGCGAGGCCTCTCTTTACATTTTCAGTCCTTTTTTCTTTACCAAGCTCGTCGGTGGCGAATATCGACATGAAAGGGTTGCGAAATGGACAAAAGATGTGGATATTTTCTCGTACGGCATGGTCTTGACTCCTGTCCATAAAAATCGAGTGCATTGGACCCTCTTATGTGTCCGAGAACAAGGGCTGGAGTACTACGACTCCCTACTGCAAGATGATGGCGGTTTTTCTTCCTATGTGCTTGCGAACTTCACGGAATACCTCCGTGACGAAGCGGTTTGTCGATATGGTCAACAAGCCAAACTGGATCTCACGGCGCCCAAGGTGGTTGCTCATGGTGTCGCTCAACAGTCGGACGGGTCGAGCTGCGCTGTTTTCATGCTCGCCTTCCCTTCTTTTCTTGCACGCGGCTATCCGCCACCATTTCCGATAGCCCAAAGTGACATTACAAACATCAGGCTGAGGATTGCGGTGGACATACTTGAAGGCTCTGAATAATACCCCTGTTGTTAAAATACACGTAGTTTTTTTTCCAAAGGTCATAAGCAGAAGTGCGAATCTATTCCCACCTGATCTAGCAGTCAGCCGGTTCGAGCTGTGCTGTTGTTTTGATGAGGTACCGGATTGGAGTGGACGTTTTGGTCAAGTACACGCGTAGGTGTCGATGTGAATATCCCAGTCTCGTGTTGTAGCAATTTTTTAAGGGTTCTTCATTTCGTGGAACCTGTCATCTTTATTCGTAGGACTTTCCGCAGCGTCGTGCTGCCTTTGTTTGTTTTCGGGTTGTTCTCATTGCTTGTCGCGCAACATTTGCTAGAGGGTAGCAGCGGACGCTTACGTGAAGTAGAAGCTTAGATGTCGATGTAAATATCCCAGCCACGTGGTGCAGTTCCTTTTAAGTAGACGCTTACATATCGGATGTGAATATCCCAACTTTGTGCTCCTTTTGTTTATTTTCGGGTTGTTCTCCTTATGTCCTCTCAGACCACGGCAGCATCGTGCTGCGTTTGTTCGTTTCGAGGTGGTGCTCCTCTGTTACTCATGTGAAACATGTCGACGATTTATTCTTGGTCGCCAAATTGTTTCATGCTTATCTCTTTCGTTCGCGAGACTTTGTGGTGTGAAAGCCCCTCTCCCCCGCCCCACCCCGACCACCCAGCTTTCATATGTTTTGGCTCGCCCTTCTTCCGCGTGTGCCGCCCCGTTTTACGGTTCACCCCCTCTGCTTGTCTCCATTGAATATTGTCTGTTGGTTCCTTATGACTGTTGCAAACTTATTTTCCATTCGGAAACCAATTGTCGCCAGAAGGTATGTATGCTTGAAGTTGTTTTACGGATTCAGCGGTGCACTAAATGATTACCAATTTTGTTATCCCCGGAATACATCTCGTGATCTCCACGGAATACTGGCTATTGTTTCCGTATGAAAAGTGCGAATATATTCGGACTTTGGATGCTGTACATTTGTGATTGAACTGTTGGTTCCATATGAGAAATGAGAACATATTCGCACTTTGGCTCCATGTACTTTGTGATTTTTGGAAATCCTCCGTGCACTTTGCAATGTGGGATTGTATGATATTTTGCGTTCAATGATTTTTTTAAACGTCTTTGCGTGCTTTGCAATTTGCCCTTGAATGAATTTTCTGCATTGAATGGTTTCTGGAAACTGTTCGTGTGCTGTGAGACTTCACCTTTGGAAAAACAGTAGGCAACTTGAGATATTTTCACCTCGTTGTTTGCGATGTCTCTGTGTGCTTTGCAATTTCACTTGAGATGTTTTCATCTTGATGTTTGCGATGACAAGAGATACTTGTATGAATGGATATGAATCTTCTACACAGAAAGATTTGATGGCGTTTTCAACCTGTAATATACAAATGACAAGCCAATGTCCATATTAAATCGTCCCGCTGATGGACTGCGCAACTGCTTCTCCATCAAAGTGCGAGTTCAATCGCACTTCTGCTGTGAGCCATGAGCAATTCCCTCTAACTTTGCTTCACGTCAAGGAGGGGATCGAACGCACCGCCAGTAAGCACCTGCACATCACGAAACAAGAGCACGTCCCCATTGGAACATCGTCGGGTTCTTGCGATGTCGACTCCCACATGATGACTACACTTAACAGCAGTAGGATGACCGCTCCGCCTCTCCGATGTGGGTCTAACGGTGGATTGCGTCAAATCTGCTCTCATAGATCCGCGCCCGGGATGGGGGACGGGATCCGACCACAGTTTGCTTGTAAGGCATCATATGATGTGTCGATATAACCGACATCCAGAAATGCTTGGTGAGTATCTACTGCTACGCTAATAAGTTCCAAACACGGCAGCAAAGTCCCCTAAGAGTGTTCTTTGCCGGGTCCTCACCTCATCGACTCTCAAGATGACTACAGCCAACAGCGGTAGGATGGCAGGTCCGCCTATCCAATGTGGATCTCACGGTGGAGTGTGAAACTCTGCTCTCAAAGATCCACACCGGGTAGAAGGTCCTGCAAGCAGTCACTGCTTGCTTGTAAGATATCTTATGATGTGTCGATATGACCGACATCCAGAACTGCTTAGTGAGCATCTAGTGCTACGCCAATATGTTCCAAACATGACAGCAAAGTCCCCTCACAGTGTTCTTTGTCGGATCCTCACCTCGTCGACTCCCTCAAGATGACTACAGCTAACAACGGTAGGATGGCAGGTCCACCTATCCGATGTGGATCTCACGGTGGAGTGCGAAACTCTGCTCTCAAAGATCCACACCGGGTAGAAGGTCTTGCAACCAGCCGCTGCTTGCTTGTAAGGCATCTTATGATTTGTCGATATAACCGACACCTAGAACTGCTTGGTGAGCATCTAGTGCTACGCCAATAAGTTCCAAAAACACGGCAGCAAAGTCCACTGAGAGTTTTCTTTGCCGGGTCCTTACCTCATCGACTCCCTCAAGATGACTACAACTAAGAGCAGTAGGATGGCAGGTCCACCTATCCGACGTGGATCTCACGGTGGAGTGCGAAACTCTGCTCTCAAAGATCCATACCGGGTAGAAGGTCCTGTAAGCAGTCGCTGCTTGCTTGTAAGGCATCTTATGATGTGTCGATATAACAGACATCCAGAACTGCTTCGCGAGCATCTAGTGGTACGCCAATATGTTCTGAACACGACCGCAAGGTCCCCTAAGAATGCTTTTAGCACTGGAGTCGTCTAACCGCCGACTGTTTGGCACTTCGTGTAGGTTGACACTTCTGGAAGGTGGTCAGTCACCAAACAGATCACGACCTGACATCAACCTTGATAACTGCGAATTGACTCGCTGTTCAACTAGAGTCTCTCTCTCTATCTATCCATCTATCTATCTATCTATCTATCTATCTCTCCCTCCCTCCCTCTCTCTCTCTCTCTCTCTCTCTCTCTCTCTCTCTCTCTCTCTCTCTCTCTCTCTCTCT
>BFEA01000084.1:1805882-1817801 GCA_003427395.1 Chara braunii
TCTATCTATCTATCTATCTATCTATCTCCCCCGTCCCCCCCTGTGTTTCTGCCTTTGCTCGCCACTGTCCCTAAGAACCCGCCGTTAGAATCTCACATAATGTCTGATGCCCGAAACTTTTTGCTAAAATGGGTTGACAATGGGTGTGTCATGGGTGATCGAATCCAGTTGCAATCTCATATAATGTGGTCCGGCTAGCGAACCGGCACATGGACCTGCGAAGGGGGGGGGGCTGAAGTACGTATTCCGCCCACTGCGAACATAGTATTAAAAATAAAACGTATACACACACACACGAAACAACAGAAAACAACATAACAACAACGGCCTCCACTCGCCACCATCCCGAAGAACCCGTCATTGCAATCTCATATAATGTCTGATGCCCGAACCTTTTTGCCAAAAAGGGTCGACAACGGGTATGCCATGGGTGATCGAATCAAGTTGCAATCTCATATAATGCGGTCTGGCTGGCGAACCGGCACACAGGGGGGGGGGGGGGGGGGGGGGGGGTTGAAGTACGTATCCCGCTCACTACGAACTATGCAGTGCCCATAATCAAGCGCACAATTTGCATGTTGATGGGCCCAGAGCATTCGAACAAACCTGGAGTATTTTCTGAGTTGTCGAGCGAAGGCCGGTCCAAAAGGCTACCGTGAAGATAGCCTACAAGGGAGAACTTTGAATACCGTTGGTGTGCTAGGGTGGTTGGGGTTGGGTGGGGTGTGTGTGTGTGTGTGTGTGTGTGTGTGTGTGTGTGTGTGTGTGTGATGGGTCCAGTACTCCAAGCGATGGAAGTTGACCCATATCACTGCCCACTTAGCAACACTTACCAATGATTGTTTCGATTTATTCTTATTTATGTCGGTCCAACATGAATTCCGGCTTGTTACAAAAAGTAAACAATCAAAAGGTTCACTTTTAACGAAATGTGTATTCTCATTAATAAGAAGAATGTTGTCGTAAATGTACCTACCCGTAATAAAACCAATCTGCGAAGGGTGAATAACATCTACCATTACTGAAATGATGTGATTCGTCAAGACTTTGGTCAACAATTTGTACACCACTGTAAGCAGAGTTATTGGTTTGTAATTCCTGATATTCATTTTATCTCCCTTCTTATCGAATCTTATGTAAGAGGGTGAGGATAGCCTGCCCAACCGACTCCCCTATTTATCATGTAAAAGTTGTCCACATGGCTTCACAAAATTCCTTAGGAAGCTCATGCACATCTGAGGCTTTATCCTGCTTCATATGTAATAAGGTCATCCATATTCCTTCCTCAACCACTGGGCGATCCAAGTGTTCCCTTTACTCTAGAGTGAGTGTCTAGGTCATATGAGCAATAAATTTCTCTATTGCGATATCTTCTTCACGTTCGTTCGCAGAGATTTTGAAGGAAGTGATTTTTTTTGTAAAAGTCATAAGCAACTTTTTTAAACCTACCCACCGAGGTAAAACATGTTGAGTAATCTAGGACTCCAATAAGGTTTTGCAAACCCTCAATGGTTGTACGTCGAAATCTGGCATGGGCTAATGTAAAAAAAGATACGTCCATTTGACGCTCAGTCAAAAATTTTGATAATTTAGCTCTGATAAAGTACCCTTGCCAATGATGTTGCAGACATAATAAAAGTTGGGTCTTGAGTCCTTCAATATCAACTTCGTGAGATTGATCTAGTTGTTGGTCGTAGAGTTTGTAATTTAGGATTTGTTCCTGAATACAACGGTGTTTTGCTTGCAATTTTGAAAATTCATTACAGTTTTTGGTAATGAAAGCCAACCCTTTTTTTAACCATATTGTGTAAGAGTCATGTTATCCTTAGTAGTGTGTCAATAATCCTATGCATCTTTTATATATTACCAGAATTATATTTGAGAAAGCAAACATGAATTTAGTTTTTAAAAGCCTTTCCCCTGATTTTTTTTTTTTTTTTTTCTGAACAACAGTCGGGCCACATACATCTTGTGATCAGCCCCTGGCCACGGACTATGGGGAAAGATAGCTGCCCATATCAGTGCTCACCCAAATCTTGGGACATAAGGATCAAATCTATGTGGAATCTAGATTGAATGGAATGCCATTATTACAAATGGAAGTGAACAATCTCTCTTGGGGAAAGATCTGTCAATATGTGTCAAATAGATGTTCACCTTCACAAAGTCTACAAATAATTTGCTCATCCTCTTCTATATAGGTAGGACACGGAGAAGTATCTTCCAACGGTCCAACCATCTGTCAGGAGCCGCATTGAATTTCCCTATCATAATGACGGGTATTCCATTTGGGATTTTGACCCTAATGTTTTGGAAAAAAACAAGACTCTATTTTGTACATCATTAGACTCGTATACGTTAAAAACACATATTACCTCTATTTCTAGCATGACCAAAGCAGAGATCCATCAAGCTTGCTCCTTACCATGAGCTGCCTGCGAGCGCGTTTTTTTATAGCAATGGAATCCGAGTCTGCTTGTAGGAGGTCCTTGCAGCTTGATGGTATTGCAAGTATGTCTCTGGTCAATCAAACAACGAAGTGGGCCTGCAGGCCTAGCTCAGTTGGTAAGGCACAAAAGTTGCATTCATGAGGTCGTGGGTTCAATCCCCCGGGGCCTCACATACGTGCCTGGGCAAGCTTGATGTTCTACCAGCTAGAGATAAGCCGTTGACCTTCCAAGCCAGCATTGGCAGAACCTTGGCCAATATTGTTGGTTGCTATGCAGCAATGATATTGGTTATGAGACACTGCTAATTTGGGGTCTGAGGGGCGGAGGGGGACGTGCGCGGGACTGGCCAAAGATGCACGGCACTAGCATCGCCGTTTTCCCCCCCCTGCAATGCCTGATCACCCCGCATCATCGTGATGAGGGGCCGATACATGCCTTGCTCTCGCTCTGTGTAACCATTTGAGCGCGCTTAAGCACGCCTCCCAATGCGCGCTGAAACACGCTCAATCGCGTTTCAGGCACGCACACTTGCCAAAAATTGAGCGCACCTGGGGGGGTGCGCACGTGGAGGGGAACACATGGGGGAGTTTGCACGAAAAAACAATATAAATTGGGGGGGGGGTGGGGGGGGGGTTGGGCAGTGGGGGGGGTCCGAGGGTTGTTCTGGGGGTTTGGTGGATGCGGGAAGGGGGGGTTGGGACCTGGGTGTGGGGGGCTGGTGTCTCTCCCTGTGTGTGTGTGTGTGTGTGTGTGTGTGTGTGTGTGTGTGTGTGTGTGTTTGTGCGTGTGTGTGAGTGTGTGTGTGTGAGTGTGCGGGTGTGTGTTTGTGTTTGTGTGTGTGTGTGTGTGTGTGTGTGTATGTGCGCATGTGTGTGCGTGTGTGTGTGGTGGTGGGGGGGGAGGAGTGTGGTTGGGTCTGTGTGGGTCTTTCGTTTTCTGGCTTTTATGTTTTTGAATTTTGAAAAATACATATGAACTTCATTAAAAAAAAAAAAAAAAAAATTTGGGTTCAGATCCCCAAAAGATCTATAAGACTATAACCCTTATTTAAAAAAAAAAAAAAATGTTTATTGTTTGCCAGCCAAAAAATCTCTGTAAAAAAAAAGAATAACCCACCCATTTGGGCCATTTCATCTTTTTGTTTTTTTGTTTTATGTTTTTTTTTCCTTTCAAATGTAGAGGAAAAAAAAAAAAAAAAAAAAAAAAACAAGAAAAAAATGTTCCTGCGCCCGCTCAAACCCCGCTCAGGCGGCTTTGAGCGCTGGATTGACTCAAAAACTTGAGTGCCGACCGCGCTCTCAATCACATGCAGTGGTGCCAACCTACCCTGTGGGCTGGGGAGAGTTCCAGGTGTGGTTGGTGGTCCCCCTCTACTCTATACATAGAGTAGCGGGAGGATGAGATAGATGAGGAAAATATATACAAACAAGATTGAGAGAAGTCCAGGTTTGGTGGCACCTACCCTGTGGGCTGGGGAGAGTTCCAGGTGTGGTTGGTGGTCCCCCTCTACTCTATACATAGAGTAGCGGGAGGATGAGATAGATGAGGAAAATATATACAAACAAGATTGAGAGAAGTCCAGGTTTGGTGGTGTTCCCCCGTACTATACATAGAGTAGCGAGAGGACGAGACAGATGAGGAAAATAGATACAAAGATGATTGAGAGAAGAATATAGATTAGTTATAAAAAAAAAAAAAAAAAAGAAAAAAAAGGTCAAACAACTACGACAACAACAGACTGTTGCTGGACCAATGGGAGGTAGCAAAACAAAACAATGGGCATCGCCACACCACTCTCGAAATGTGCAAAATGAGAATGAACTTCCTGCCAGAACGCGGCCAGATGCGCCCGCCACATTTTTATCTTTTCCACATTTCGAGAGTGGTGTGGCGAGGCCCAATATCTACAATCCACTACCAGCCCTCCTAGAAGGTCTGTGTATACCATCACTTACCTTAGGGTGTCATGTGGGCAAGAAACTCAGGCTGATGTGCACCTCTAACTGTCTTGTAGGTGAGCCCAGTAGCTTGCTGTCATCACAACTGCATGTCTTTTTTTTTTTTTTTTTTTTCCCCTAAAGAAACAGCCCGAACTACTGCTAGGATCACAATTGCGTGTCTGTTGACAAAAAAAACAACTACAATGTTCAGGGGCCAAGTCCCACTCGCTACCTCAACGCCCGAATCTGGACGGTTTTGCGGAGATGTGCAGAAATCGTGTTGAGTTTCCTGAACTGCACGTCTCCCCAAACACGTCCAGATTCAGGCGTTGTGGTAGCTCAACGCTGCGAGTGGGACTTGGCCCCAGGAACGCTGGACCCGCTGCTCCCCACCAATAGATGGAGCCTCCCCGGTACTGGTGCCTGCTCTTATCAGCACCCATATCGTCTTCACCCGAATAGAACGCCCGGTCATTATAGCTGTATTTGGCACAACTTTCGGTCCAGGTGTAGCGATAATGACCGGCCAATCTATTCGGGTGCAGACGGTAGCCCGCGCTGAGTGGACATGAAAGGGGTCGACAGAAACGGCCAGGGAGAGACCAGCTCAGTATAAACTTGCCTGTAGTAGAAAGTTCACCACTCAGTGGCCCGCCCTACAATCTCTACTGTACTGTGCTAGCTTCTTCCCCCCCAACACAACGCACCCTCATTTTGACTGTATCGGGCCGGAAACATACCTTATATACGTTCATTTTCAGGGTGCGTCATGTTCGGGGGAAGAGGGTAGATTGACATGAACCTGCACTGCTTTCTTCGCCCGATTACGCGATCTACCATGCGCATTATGGGACCTTACCCTCGTAATAATTCCTACCCGGCTGTCCATCTGGCGCAGATTGACCCGAAGATTGGCCACTGGAGCCGCGCTGCACCGCTCGCCAAACCTATAAATAGGTGTGCTCTTTTAGCAAAACCCGGAACAATCCCAGGAATAGGAGTGCATCTGTCCGCGAAACCTGGAACAATACGTTGGCAAATCTTCACCTGAGGCGCGTGGTGCGGCGAGAAACATAAATGCAGTGTGCGGCTAAGAGCAGAACGCACACACACACACACACAAAAAAAAAAAAAAAAGAGCAAAAGTCAGCATAGGGAAATTCGGGGTCCCGACCTCGCGATCTCCCGCCACAGACGTTTCTCACAAATTGACACATCAAAATCTTTGCCTTTTTAATTACGGAAGAAGAAAATTTGGAGATCCTGCGTAAACGGCAAGAAATCGACTTGAGAAAAAAAAAAAGAAAAAAAAAAACGAAATCGACCCCTGATCAAGCAATTCGGTACACAAGAGTCAAAAACGGATGTGCGGACCAACACAGCCATGATGCTAACGCCGCAAAAAAAAAAACAAAGGCAACAAAGAACAACAAAATTAAAAATAGCGAAAATGAAATTTGTCTTTGACTTCGCTAAGGCAGCAAATTGCCGCGAAGCGCAGAAGTTTCATCATAATGCTCTTCCCATTGGCAAGCGGAAGCGCGGGAAGAAGGGGAGATCGTGCGTCGCTTTCTTATTTTTTTCCTCTCGGAGATGCGAGCCATTTTTGTTCCTTTGTTTTTTTTTTTTTTTTTTTTTTTCCCACTTTCAAAGAGATGCGTGCGTCTCTGGTACTGCCTGCGTGGGAAAGTTGAGGGATATGTCGTACGTTTGGATCGAGAGAAGGAAGGGGGCGGGTGGCCGTATTGTTTGCTCACTGGTTGCTCGTGGAGAGAGAGAGAGAGAGAGAGAGAGAGAGAGAGAGAGAGAGAGAGAGAGAGAGAGAGAGAGAGAGAGAGAGAGAGAGAGCTCAAACTCGAAGAGCACAGTATCGTAACAATCAACGAGAGAAGAGGCATACGCAAACTTGGACCTACATGGACGTAGCTTCCGCGACCTGGCGTGGATGCACCTGAGCGGAATTACGTCCACAGAGAACTGGAAAAGCCATAATGTGAGTATGCCCTCACGGTGAAGGGGGCACATCAGGTACTCAAACTGCGACTCAAAAAAAAAAAAAAAAAAACTGCGACTCTTTTTCTCCCTATTTCTCAGATTTTTTTTTTCCAAAAAACCTGAGAAAGGGGGTAGTTGCGTTATTCGAAATTCATGACAAGTGCTCCGTTTATCCACATTTACGTGTGTGTGTGTACCGTCCTGCCAAATACGTGGGTAGGTTCACTGCTACTGTTTTTTTTTTTTTTTTTTAAGGGTTCACTGCTACTGTTTCGACTCAACCTGGGCGTACTGGCGGTGATGGCGGTGTGCCTTTCCATGTTCAAGCGGAAGATTCACTCTCGGGTTGCACCTTTCTAGAGTAATGGAGCGATCCCATACTCGACGATTTTTTTTTTTATTATTATTCTTTTTTTTTTGAGAAGTTGGTCACCTTTATTTCAAATAACAGAAGTTCAGAAGAGGCCGGGGACCTCACAATTCAACCGTGAGGACATACTTCGAACTGAACTCGACGATTTACCCGTGAGGACATACTTTTTTTTTTTTTTTTTTTTTTTTTTTTTTTTTTTTTTTTTTTTTTTTTTGAGGACATACTTTGAACTTTACCGCCGTCAAATACATCGACGTTTCCTGCCCCAACTACTGACCTCACTCACCGCTCACCATATGCACAAAAGACAAAAACTGTGACTGTGTATCTTCCCATGTTCTTGAAGAATTCATTCCCATTTTTTACATTTGCTGAGTAGTGGAGCGAGGCCCAAAGTTTCCTAACCACATCCGCTAGTTCCTGAAGTCCGGCGACGGAAAAAAAAAAAAAAAAAAAAGAAAGAGAAAAAAAAAGAAGAGGAAAAAAAAAAAAAAAAAAAAGTCCGGCGAAGCCATCTAGTGCTCCACGGACGTTCCGGACTCGTTGGAGCAGTGTAGCTTCTGCTGCTTCCCCCTCGAACAGAACGCATGCGCAGCATTGCCTGCCCATGAAGCCATGTCGAAGGTGTGCTCAGCTCTGCTCTCTTGCTCGAGTAAGGCCATACTCACACTAGCACAGAGTCAATGTATCTGACCGCAATTAAAGCCAGACGTTGATGTTTCTGGCCGCAATTACGTCAAAGAATAAGTAAAATTACCTGACCGCAATTAAAGCCAGACGTGGATGTATCTGACCGCAATTACGGTTTACGTCAAAGAATTAGTAAAAATGTTCTAGTGTAAAAAAAAAAAAAAAAAAAAAAAACACTTGTAGTGTGAGTATGCTCTAATGGGGTTTCAGCAGGTTGTGGAGGGAAAGCGTGGGAGCGCCCAAGAAAAGAAAAATAGACTTCAAAAAAAATGGAGAGAGAGGGCGTACTCACACTAGGACTTTTGGGAATGTGCTCTCTGGACGTGATGACGGTCAGATGCATCCGTGTTCAGCCGGAACTACGGTGAGATACATTCAGAAAATCGTGAGTGTGAGTACGCCGAGACAACGGGAGGGCAGTACAGCACGGAACCAATCCCAGGGTTCGAAAATCGCAATCTCGGGGTGTACAAGAGCAGTGCTAGGACTATTCCAATATTAGTGCTTGCTATCGAAGAGGGCGATGCTATTTGACTTCATAATTGCACCGACAAAATGGACCATAATGCGATCACACCCCCGGAAAAGAAATAGTAGTGAAGGACAATTGGAGGGTTCGAAGGGTCTGGCTGCATGCATCTTGATCTAAAAGGGGGAAAGATACTCTCGCCATTCCCTTGTCTTTTCCAGAATTGGAGTTGGAGAGTGGAGGGGCGAGTCCCCAGGTCTCGACAAGGGACTATTTGGGACATGGAATGAGTGACAACGGGGGCTATTTCGGACAAGGAATGAGTGGCAAGGGAGACAATTTGGGACATGGAATGAGTGGCACGGGAGACAATTTGGGACAGGCCTTGTTGTTTCTGGGTTGTGAGAAAAAGGCATATATCCCAAAAAAAAAAAAGAAAAAAAAATAGCCATATAATCGGCAACTTTTCCCAAAGAAAAAAGAAAAAGAATAGGCCCATAGGGTTTGGCACGCAAGAGGGGCGTCGCGTCACGGCTAACCAACATGTGGGAAGAATGTATATAGCCCTAGAACGAGGAAACATACACCCGCCATTGTTATTGCGGCGTTTCTGAAGAGGGGAAAAAAATAATAATAATTAAAAAAAATGGTAGTGTGGCCAGCATTGTGCTCACACAGTTGGACTTCGCTGCAAGGGACACGGAGACAATTTGGGACAAACGGAATGAGTGGCCAGGGAGACATTTTGGGACAAACCTTGTTTCGAGAGTGGACATTGCGAAGTCCTGTCTGTATTTGACCTATATGGCAGCGAGATGCTCTCGAAACACTCCTCGCGTGAGTACCCGCTCATCTCCCGGCGCCGGTGGATCTGCTCGGAAATCGTGCCGGCCCGCCTGATACCGGAAATCCGGCCGTTGGCGTGTCGGCTTGGGCGCGACACTCCGGCCGTTGGCGGGTCGGCTTAGCCGCGCGCTATGCATAGCCGGCGCGCAGCCACACCAAGGAATGTCATGTGGACATGATCCTGGAACATCCCCGCCACTGCGCTCTGCCCTGGCGGCGGGCGGCGCAGTCGGCGGCGCTCTCGTTAGCTTGGAGTACAAACATTTGGACCCTTTTTGCATTTGTGGGTGTCATCCCCGGGGCAAGGTCCCACTTGCACGGATTAAGAGATCCTGGCCGTTGATCTTTGCTATCTACGATCAGTATCGCATGATTCGTGTAAGTGGGACCTAACCCCCGCGCAGAGGCCATCCTATGCTACTGGGTTCCCTGTACTGTCCCAAGCCCCGAGAGGGCGATGGTTCCACTCTCAGCCGCCGCCGGCGGTTGTCGGAAAGCTGTCGCAATGGCGGGAGAACCTTTTAGTCTTTTTTTTGGGGGGGGAGGGGCGGCGGGGAGGGGGTCCGCGGCGACGGCCTTTTCGAGGTAGGTTCCACTGGTCTGATGATGATTTCGTCTGACTCATACTGGCGGGGTTCGAACTCAGGCCTCTTTGGGCCTCGCTGCACTACTCTCCACATGCACAAAAGACAAAAACCATGGCGGTGCATCTTTCCATGTTCTAGGAGAAGATTCGTTCTCATTTTGCACATTTGGAGAGTAGTGCAGCGCGGCCCCTTTTGTATACACAGCTCGTGCGTGTGCCATCCACCCACATGGGCTGGCTGTGAGAACCATTTTCCCGCCGCTTTCACACGCACTCACGTTTGACGACAAAACTCAAAAGCCCGCTGCGCGCCGCGCAAAGCGCAAAACGGCTGTCGCTTGCTGTGCTCGGCGCGACAGTGGAATCGAACCTTGCCACGTCGGACCTCACTGCTCCCTCCTTGTACCTGGTTGATGGACTGTCGGGCCGTTCACACACCGGGAATGTCGCCGGCGTTCCTGACCGCTTTCACCGGCAAATGCAGGCAGACGTCATTTTCCGTGTAATCATCCCGGCATCCACTGGTTGGAGCACACGTTCACGGAAGACCTGGTTAGGCGGGCGGTACCGTCGCTCGCTCTTGGGCGCGGTGCTAACGCGCACGGTGAAGGTGAAGGGCCTTTGGCTCCAATACTCACCAAATGTACAAAATGGGAATGAACGGAACAGACCCTACCAGAGATCAATGCGAAGCAATTATCTGCACTATGGGACCAACTCACTGCCCTACCCTCACAAAAACTTGCAAGCATCCTTCACCTGCAGTCACTGATGGTCACGGCCTCGGCTACCTGGCTTCACTCTAAAGGGATGGACATTGACACCTCATGCTCTAGGTGTCAATGGGCCTGGGAAACCTCAAATCACATCTGGCACTCGTGCCCCCTATCGATGAGGGTCTGGACTTGGTGGAAAACACACTGGAAAAACATCACAAAAGACATTATGCCATGGGACGAAGGATGGATACTGAATGGCATCCTTCCAACAGGTCTATCCCCTCACGTAGCACAAGCCATTAGGGCCATCATCATGGGTGCCCTGTGGGAAGATGGCAACAACCAACTTTTCCAGAATTTCCACAAGTATCACCTCGCACATAAAGACCCAGATCAGATACACTGTCGTTGCCGACTGGAGAAGGAAAACAGCAATGGGCTGCAATATACAGAGAGTGAAATGGTTCTGGAGTACATGGGGAAACAGATCACAGCTGGTCTCACTCGGCTCCAAAGGGGAACTGCAGTTCAATAACTTGCTTACTTCTTGAACTTGGCAGGAACAGCCATTATTCACACCTGTGTGGGATACTGGACCCGGTTTCCAGCAGACAGCACTACAGTAGCACTGTGTTTAAGCCAACATGAGACGCTGGACCCGGTTTCCAGCTAGCCAGAAAGTAGGATCTAGACAGGAGATAGGAATTTTCTCACCTTTGTTTACTATTTGCTACTTAATTGTCCAGTTGTTTCCTTTTTGATGCCTATTCAGTTTGCAGATATGGGACGCTGGACCCGGTTTCCAGCACAGGCCAGCTGAAAACTGGCCCCTGGTTCTCACTCTCCGGGTTGAAATGTGGAGGGATTCCCGGCCTCCGTTTCAATGATTATAGTGAAATCTGCAACTGTTTTAAAAAAAAAAAAAAAAAAAAAAAAAAAAAGGAATGAATCTTCCGCTACAACATGGGAATATGGCGTCTTTGGTCACACAAGGGGCCAGGTCCCACTAGCAGCGTTGAGTTCCCTCAACCCCTGAATCTGGATGTGTCTGGGGATATGTGCAGAAATCGCGTTGAGTTTTCTCAACTGCACATCTCCACGATCGCGTCCAGATTCAGGCGTTGAGGAAACTCAACGCTGCTAGTGGGACCTGGCCCCCGGACGCAGATGAATCTGATGGCAATTGCGTCCACAGCTTAGAGCGAAAGGTCCTAGTGTGAGTACTACCCCCATAGGTTTTTTTGTCTTTTGAGCATGTAGCGGCGGGTAGTGGATGGAGCGAGGCCCAAACCCGCGCCATTCCTCCCAAACCACAACGCCGAGCTTTGACGGTTCAGGTCGGGGGAGAGCAGGCAGGGACCATGGTTCTCCCTCCCCCCACCCCCCCCAAAATCCTGGATTCGTAACAAAATAGTTGAGGCCGGGGACCTGACAATTCAACCCGGGGTTGAAGCTGAAAAACAGGTTCAGCGTCCTCAGAACTCAAGCTGGGACCAGGTCCAGCCTCCTATCTCTTGCTGGAAAAGCAGGCCCAGCGTCCTCTGTCTCTAAGGAAGTCCACAGAAACGACCCCTCTTGATAGCTACGCTGCTATCCCAGATTTGCAAACAAACCAAGGGTACCTTGAGTTTGAGTTCCTATTGCTGAGAGCTCCCAGCCTACTGACTGTGAACTGTTTGAGAACATGCCCCCTGTTCATCCCACAGTAGCCTAGAGAAGAAGATCTGTCCTGACTCCACTGAGCCCGCCCACCTAAACGGGTGTTCCCAGTGACCCTTAGGAGTTGTGCTGTGGACCATGTTTCCCTGTGCGTGGCTGCCTCTGGCTTTTTTTTTTTTTTTTTTTTTTTTT
>BFEA01000084.1:1818106-1828666 GCA_003427395.1 Chara braunii
TTAAAAAAAAAAAAAAAAAAAAAAAAAAAAAAATTCAATAACAGGAATCCAGTCGGGGCCGGGGACCCCACAATTCAAACCGGTAGGGAACCAATGCTGGAAACCGGGTCCAGCGTCCCATGTTTTGTTTATTCTGAAAGCTCTGATAGCAAAATGTTTCTCAAAAAATTAAACCTTGACGCTTAGAAAAAAGGGGGAGGAGGGGGGGAACTAAACAACTATCCCCCTCAACATATCCGCTGACTCCACGCCAATGCGTTAGCCTATAATATCCACCGACTCCAAGCCAACGCGTCTAGCCTATAATACGGCTCAATTAGGCGAGAGTCTAACACAACCATTTTGCAATTTCCAATTTCCCATCGGGAGTGATCGACGCCACACGCATAAATCGAGAAAGAGTCCAATAAAAGGAAACATCAGGCGGGCTATAACTGCGGATTGGCAAGGCTGTCATAGCAGTAAGAGAAAAGGATTTCTTTGGTTTGGGCGTACATGGGCAAAGGAGAATAAAATAGTGTCTATCTCATCAGGCAACAAGCTTTCTTATGCGCAGTGGCTGAAGCCGCCCTAGGTCAGCAGATACTGGTTATTAAGAAAGACGGCCTCTTGTATGCGCCTCACTTGAGTTTTCTGGGATTGAGTCGTTCTATACTTAAAGGAAGGAAAGAGCTACAGATGTTATGGCTGCCTTGCACAGTAGGACTTAAGGATTGCCTGGGGTTCCATGGGATACATTTTTTGTGCTTTTTTGGAGGACCTTCAGATCGTTGACAGAATTGGGACCAAAAAGTAGAGAACTTTGGGACGCTGGACCCGATTTCCAGCACAGCCTATACTGGGTAACGGCCCCAGAAGTGTGTACCGGGTTGTTTGTGAGGATTCCCGGCCTCTGTTCAACTTGATACAATGAAATTTGTGTTGGGAAAAAAAAAAAAAAAAAAAAAAAAAAAAAAAAAAAAAAATTGATTGATATGAGTGAAAAAAAAAAAAAAAAAAAAAGCCTCATCGTCCAAGTTTTTCGAAACCAGTATAGGCGGCCACCAGCCTGTGCTTTCCAAATACAACGCGCGGGCTTTTGACGGCCGAGGTCAGGAGAGCAGGGACCATGTTTTCGTCTGTGCGTGGCTTCCTCTCGCATGGGCCACGGCCATGCTAACCTCGTGGTCGTACTAATGAATACCAAACAGCAAACCTGTAGATCATGAGCTCCAACTCCAACCTTGCTTGCGACTCGGGGCATCGCCACAGCACTCTCGAAATGTGGACAAGACAAAAATGTGGAGGGTGCATCTGGCCATTATGTAGCGGAAAGTTCGTTCTCATTTTGCAAATTTCGAGAGTGGTGTGGCGATGCCCTCTGTCCGGCCCTGTGCGTGTCACCCTTTTGCATGACCCACGCTATGCAGTACGGAACAAGCTTTGGTACAGTAGTAGTTCTAGTTGTAGACACGCGCGAGTAGAGAGACCATGTGCGGATCTGTGCGTGTCGCCCTTGAGCATAGGCCACGCTACACCTCTTTTTTTTTTTTTTCCCGAGAATGCATAGGGGGCGCCAGCCCCTCTTCTCTCGAATACGACGACCGGCTTTCTCTCCAGTTTCGATGGGGTTTTGTGGGAACCATGCTTGAGGGCTGTGCATATGTCGGGACCTGTGGGTGCCACCCTGTTGCACGGGCCACGCTAACCTAAATGCCGTGGGCTGGATGAATGACGGGCGCTAGGACGTGCGCAGGAGCGCTCCGCTTAGCGCTACCGGTTAGGTTGAACCGGTGCCGCTGACTCCGGGCCAGGCACGCGGCCTGTGCGCGGGGGGGTTCGCCCAAGCTTCCCCTGTCTATGGCAGGGACAAACTCCTCCGAGTCAGGAGAGAGGGAGAATGGAGGTGGCACAGCGGTCGAGAACAGTGGACACATCGAATTATGAGGAATATGAGTAATTGGACGTGGCGCGAGTAGCGCCGGCGTCCCTGAGGAGGAAGAAGGCGCTCAGAGAGGTTTGGAACCCCATCAAGTGGGTAGGGAGCGAAGAGGACATGAAGCCGCCACAGGTACGTGTATCGGGCACAGCAAGAGCACAAGGACTGCTGGATCAAGACAGAGACGGTAATCTCGGCTCCCTAGCCTGTATTCTACATAGAGGTAGCAAGCTGTAAAGGGCGGTAGCAATTTCCCATTGCGAATAACCATGGGATTGAGAATGGGTAACGGTACCTAGGATTAGGGTAGAGCTCGGCAATTGCTGTGGAGTGGGGTGGATCCTGCTACTTCTTAATACACTTCAAGGAGTAGGGATACGACATAAGGTTATGACATAAGGGGACGATAGGCCTGGGAAAGTCCCCAAGGGGGGAGGTCGCTAGGACGGATTTGACGGTAATCTATAGTGACGTCATCGTGAAAATTGGGAATTGGCATAACTTTAAATGTGGAAAGAAGAATTTCGATCCCCTGACAAGATGTCTAACCCCAACATCCCGCCTCCACCATTCGCGGTAGGATCCGCGGCCCCTGGGCCGCCTCCACCCATCCAAGGGCCGGGGGAAGATCCCGACCGGATCCGGACTCTACTTGACCTATGTTTCGATGATGGGCTGTTCCCCGAATCCGAAATTGAATTCGGCGAAACWGAGGTGGTCAATGGAGTGGGTGTGCTAACGCTGAGCGAAGAAGTAMATACTRCTACAATTAACTGGCTGAAAGCAAGGACGGTTATTGTAGTCTTCAATGAACCAGCAATAACGTTAAGTGTTGCACAAAGAGAGCAGTTAATTAGAGTCTATGAAGATGCTTGGTATCTTGATTCGACGGTCAATCCAACTCAAAAGCGGGGACGCACTCATGGGGAGGGTCCAAATGTCATGTCCTACGTGGCCAGAAATGCAAGGATAGATGAGTGGCTAATTATGAAAGGGGGAAGACAAAATTCCTACAAGGAATGGGTCAATTAAGGTGCTATTTAAGCCTTGGATGTCCAAACATGAGTTAGATGAAATGAGAGAAAACGAGGCAGCTGGCAAATACCGGATCATAGCGTTGAGAGTCCCCCTAGAAGCCCTCTTTCCTCTCAGGTTTGCGGTGCAGAGAATGATGGGCAGGATCATCCAGATGCACCCACCAGAGCGAAATGCAGACGAACCTAGATTGGGGAACATCAGAATAGACTGCGTTCCAGAAGTCAAGCAGAACTTTAAAGAATGGATTGTAGTCAGGCAACCAACGGGTCCAGGATTCGTGGAAGTCCAATTCGCCAATCAAGATTCTCCATTCTGTAACAAGTGTTTGTGGTGGTTCCACGATGAGTTCGACCCCCAGTGTCCCAGGTTCAACGAACCTATGCTAGAAGGAAGGCGGGGAAGGGGAAGGGGGAGAGGAGGGGGGAGAGGGAGAGGGGGAAGAGGCAGAGGAGGGGGAAGCAATTACGTGAATCAGGAGCCGGCAAGACGGAGAGGCAGACAGCCTGTAATCCCACAGCCTGTGAATTCACAGGGGTCCCCACTCTCCATGCCAATGGTAGTTTATGGCCCCTCCCCCTTGCCTCCCCCCCCAGCGGGACGGGGGCAAGCGGCTGGATTGACTGGTTATCCTATGCAGGGAGGGAATAACAGGATGGCATTTGGGGGGCAGATGGCAGGGTCAGGGATGGGAACAACAACAACTTGGACGGGGCAAGGACCTCAAGGTACTGGTCAGGGACCCCCCTTAACGGGAGGAACCGATCCTCTATCTTATTCCTCTGCTCCCCCTATGTGGTCCAACTCTCCTACATCAGTTCAGCAACCGATAGCAACGCACCATTCGTGGAATCAAATGCCGGCAGCAGGCCAGCCCCTCCCTCTTCAAGCAAGTGGTCAAATGCGGCTACTCAATCATCCATGGGCGAATACAACACAAATTCAAGCAGGAGGGGCTAATGCACCGACAACAGGGAACCAGGACCAGAGGACAGAAAGGAGTGGAAGTGTCACCCATTTGCTCACAAGGTCAGGGATGGGAACAACAACAACTTGGACGAAGCAAGGACCTCAAGGTACTGGTAACGGAACCCCCTTAACAGGAGGAACTGGTCCACTATCTTATTCCTCTGCTCCCCCTACGGGGTCCAACCCTCCTGCATCAGTTCAGCAGCCGATAGCAGGGCACTATTCGTGGAACCAAATGCCGACAACAGGTCAGCCCCTCCCCCTTCAGGCAAGTGGTCAAATGCGGCTACTCAATCATCCATGGGCGAATACAGCACAGATTCAAGCAGGAGGGGCTAATGCATCGACAACAGGGAACCACGACCAGAGGACAGAAAGGAGTGGAAGTTTCACCCATCTGCTCACAAGGGAGAGTGCGGGAAGTTTAATAGGAGGAAGAGGGATGGGTACGGGAGCAAACACCCTGAGTCAGGGCAGGCTTCTCCCGGCTTCTTCAAACGGAGAATCAGGACCGCAATTTCAGCCAGCAGCCAATCAGTTAAGTCTCAGCACGCATGGACTTTACACTGAGAGTGGAGGGGGAGTGAGAGCCAGCTATCGGGTGGATGCCTCAGCAGCTCAAGCACTAGTGGTTCAACCCTTGGGGGCAGGAGGCCTCACGAGGACTGACCCACATTCCTTAACACCAGCAAGTAGTAGCAGGCAGCAGACAACAATGGGCTTACAGATGCAGCCCCTCACAGAGACGCAACAACCCTCGGCTCGTGACTTCAACAGGTGGAGAGCAGATTCAGCTACACATGAGAACTAGTCCTTTGTGGCAATCAGTATCAATAGAGTTTGAAATTGAAAACCACAGGGAAGAGGTGACAGCCCTAGGATTGGTGGGAGCAAGGCAGACTGGAGGGGAGGGTCTTAATCGAACAGGAGTAAGAGACCAGAACAGCGACGCAGTAATGCGAGAGGGCAGGGGGGAGAGGGAGACACAACGAACGGAAGGGGACCCCCCCATCCTAGACCACATTATGAGAGACCCTGGTAATAGGCTCTCCCTACAGGCACCGGTCAAGATGAGAAGGGTTGGGGAAGAGGGGGTAGAAGAGGCCACGAGAGAAGAGGAAGAGAGAGAGGTGGAGTTCTATAGTATTCACCCACAAGCAACACAACAGGCATCACATCTAGTAACTGTTGGGGGGGCGAGACAAGAGCCAGGCACAGGCTATGCAGAGGCTGGGCCGTCCAGAGCTATCACTACCACAACATTACAAGGAGGAGAGCCGAAGGGGGTATCTCATAACCTTATTCCACTGTGTTGCTTGCTGGCACCTCAAGGAGTCAAGCTTCTAGCAATAAGAACAATGTCGGGAGACTGTGCCTTACCGGTTATTCCGGTCAACTCAGTACCTTCTACTAAGGAGGCCATCCGGGCTGCAACGCATGCGTTTGTCGCAAATCGGTTTCCTTTCAGATTGGTCTAAGGGATCAGGATAGGGAGGAAATCGTTAATACCTGCCAATGGAGTGCAGTACTGCTTTCACATGGTGTTGATCGACGTCAAAATTACCTCGGAGGTGGCTACAAGCTTAGCCGACCAGGGAATTCTGTGGATATCCCCTGCATGGGTGGACACTACAAGTTCTAAGGAAGCGGAGAACCTGCGAATAATGGAGCATCTCCCAGCAAACGTTGTGGCGGAATTCTGCACATCTCTGGCCATGGACAAAAAACCTTGGTCACCCGCATTCAGAAGTTTGCTGCTGGCGCCATGGGAACAGGGTCCAGAGGGAGAGACCCAGGGTCAGGGGAGAAGAAGGAAGAGAAGCAGTAACAACAACAACACCAGAAGCCAAACTGAAGATCAACAGTGGATCCAAACCACTGCCGCGCCTTCAATTGCCATAGATGGATAAGCTGCAAATTACCACATGGAACGTTTGCGGGCTGGGAGACACTTCAAGGAAATTCAAACGGGCACGCTTGAAAACTTGGATCCACAGACAACGGGCTCATATAATTTTCCTGCAAGAGACAAAATTGGACGAACCTAAAATTGCAGAGATAGCCCGCTGGTGGTCGGGCCCGCAGATTTGGGCCCCAGCAATCGGCACGAGAGGTGGAGCAGCGATCCTGATTCACCGAGAGGTCGAGTTCACAATGGTGGACCAAAGGGTGGACATTTGGGGGCAGTGGGCGTGGATGAGGATCAGATTACAAGAACAAGAGTGGGTGTTGATGTCAGTATATGCACCAACTGTACCTGGGGAAAGAAGATCCTTCTTCACAGAACTACATCAGATAGTACCGGACGCTCCCAACATGGTGGTGGCAGGGGACTTCAATACAGTCCTCTACCCAGGCTTGGACTCGCCAGTCCCAGAGGAGAGAAAGGCAGATGCCAGAATGCTGATCCAGTTCATGGTGGAAAGAGAACTGACGGACGCCTTTAGACAGCAGCATCTGGAGGACCCAGGTTACACATGGTTCTCCAACCAGCAAAGAGAGCAACAGCCAATGGCCAGACGCAGACTGGACCTGATCTTAGTGAAGGAGGAGGCATGGGACTCGCTGACAGAAATACAGGTGGCCACAACATCAATGTCGGACCACAAACCGGTTGCAGCGACTCTCAGACTGGAAAGAGGTTTGAAAAAAGAGGCTGGTTTTTTCCGTCTGAATTCGGAGAACCTGAATAATCCTGCAAATCTGGACTGGTGCAAGCGTCACTGGCAGGATTGGGAGAAAACGAGGGACTGGTTTTTGTCGGAAGAAGAATGGGCCCAACTGGGATTTCGGATAGTGACCAAGGCACTGAACGCATTCTCGAGAATTCTGGCAAAGGAGCGGAATAGAGAAGAACAAGAGTGGCTTTCCAAGATTGAGGAGGCGGAAGAGCAAATGGGCAAGGATCCTCTGACGGATATCTACTGGGAGAGAAAAAGGGTGAATAGCATGAAAAAGTTGGAGGCACTGCAGATTGAACAGCAGGAGGCCTGGGCAAAAAGGGCCAGGGAAAGGGGAATGACACAAGTAGATAGGATGACCAAGGAGACATTTAAAAGGCTATGCCCACCGTGCAACCATAGCTTGATTAGGGCTTTTCAACATCCGTTCAACGCACAGGCGGACCTGGCAGAATCAACAGAGCTAATGGCGCAGTACGCAGCGGAATACTATACAGACATCCTGACTTCAAGACGTCCTCCTAAGGAGTCACTTGAAGAGCTCAAAAGTCAAAACAACTTGTGGCATCACACCACCGTGGCAGTTAACCTCCAACAAAGGCAGAATCTGGACAGGCCTTCAACGCTGACGGAGTTGAAAGAAGCAGTTAAAAGCATGGCACGGGGCAAGTCTCCAGGAGATGACGGACTTCCGGTTGAATTTTTTGAGGCCACATGGGAGCAAACCGGTCCAATTCTGCTCAGCATCTTTAATAATGCACAGGTAGGAGGGCACTTGACGGAAGACATGTGTAGGGGGGTGATTACCCTTCTATACAAGAAGGGGGACAAGCTAAATGTCAGAAATTGGAGGTCAATTTCGCTATTGAATGTGGCCTACAAGATCCTAGCGAAGACCCTCTCAAGAAGGCTGGGACTGTGCCTCCCCGAGTTAGTGAAGTCTGACCAAGGAGCGTTTGTAAAAGGGCGGTCTATTGCTGAAAATATTCTTGTGGCGATGGGGGCGCTGGAGGTGATTGGCAGAGAGAGAAGACAAGTGTTGGTGGCAATGCTGGATCTTGAGAAAGCCTACGACCGGGTGAATTGGTCCTTCGTGCTGGCCACACTGGAGCATATGCAGATTGGAGCCTGTTTCAGGAGATGGGTGGTAGAAATGTACAAGCATGCAACAGCCACAGTACTGGTTAACGGGAGAAGGTCACAGGAATTCGCACTCACCCGGTCGCTTAGGCAGGGTTGTCCACTGGCGCCAATGCTCTTCGTGCTTCAAATAGAGGTGGTCCTCAACGCGGCGAGATCCAACTGAATTCTGAAGGGGCTCGTTCTACAAGATGGACGGGAAGTGAAAACGGGGGCGATTGTGGATGATCTGCTGCTTGTTACAAAAGCCACGACAGAGTCGATTGGAGCAGCCAAGGAATTGTTGGACCAATATGCAGACCTGTCAGAAGCCAAAGTGAACTGGGACAAGTCAGTGTACTTTCTTCCAGAAGAATACGAAGTCGAGGAAGACTGGACTATGAAGAGGGTGAATTCTAATGACTCGGAAAGGTATTTGCGACTGCAAGTCTCGCTGACTAACAGCAGACCAGCGCAAGATAGGATTCTGGCCAGTAAAGTAGAAGCGAGGACGAAAAGATGCAGCACTGCGATGGGCATCTCCCTTATGGGACGAGCAGCGGTAATCTCGACTTCGATTTTTTCACTCATTTGGCATATCGCGGCTACTATACTCATTTCAAGGACAGCACTCAAACAGATCAGACGAATGGCAGCACGGTACCTGTGGAAGCCGGGAGAGACTGAGGCAGGAGGCCTTATTTCTAAAGTAGCATGGGACGGGGTCACACAGTCCAAGGAGGATGGGGGCCTGGGAGTCATTGAGCCAGAACGGCAAAACGTGGCTCTGTTAGGCAAGTGGGTACAGAAAGTTTGCATACAAGGCGAAGATAGAAACTGGCTGCTCCTCGTGCAGTACATCCTCCAGCAGGAATTCCACCTGGTACGCAAAGAAGACGTCTGGTTGTGCCTTCAAATGGACGCTTACCTCAAGCGCAGGCCCAAATCAGCCCTGGGATCGGCTTGGTGTGCAGCTTGGAATAGACTGAAGCCTCAGCTCCCAACCAACCCGAAACTGAAGGAGGAAATTCTTATGCAAAGGTTGTTTGAAAATTCATGCATTAAAGATTCGGTGGGAAGGAGCTTTGAGGTCTCAGGGACGGGGTCCTTTGGGAGGAGGTGGATTGAGAAAGGGATATCGAGGATAAGAGACATATGGGATGAAGGGAGGAAAGATTGGAAGAACGAGGGTGAGCTGCGGGGGGTCTTGGGGCGACTGCAGAATGTGGGCAACCGTCTTAGCGAACTGATAGACAGGACTGCGTCTCCCATCTCCGTCTCGCCTGCTCCCTGACCGTTCCTTATCTGGTCCAGGGTGTCACCTTCCCCTTCCCCCTCCCTCCAGTGTCATTAGCCACGGTGATAGGACCATCTTACCTGCCAGTGTTACTGCCGCCAAACGATTTGCCCTTGCCCATGTGAAAAGGAACCATCTTCTGCCATTTGGCTGAAGGCCTTTTCCGGCTCTCCTCACCTAATCTGCCACCACCATTGTACTAATCAGGGCTTTGACTCTTCTTTTGATTACTTCGTCTGATGACCATTCTCCTTTGAACAAGATTTTGTTCCTGTCCTCCCAAATAACCCAGATAATGGCCGACCTTATGGCTTGTGCCATGTAGCCCCAACCGCTGTGGCTGAAAAACAGCGGCGGCAGGTGTCCTGTGACCACCCACTTTTCGTCCCAGACTAGAGCAGACCCAAATCTTTGCCAGTGCTCTGCCCACCATCTCCAGATTCGTTTGGAAGCCGGGCAATCCCAAGTAAGATGGTATGTGGATTCTTCCTCGCGATTGTCACAGCGGCGGCACAGGCGGTGAATATCCATGCCCTTGTCAGCCAACCACTTGGCTGATGGTAGTGCCGAGTGGGACAGCAACCGCAGTAACCCTGCTATCTTGATGCTGGGGAGTCCAGAGAGTGAAGACCACAGCGACTTCATTTCTTGAGCTGTAGGGGTTTGTTGGAGGTTATATGTTCTGACTGCTCTTTCACAAATCTTCTCCATTCTGCACTCTGGCTGTTTAAGCAGTTTTCTCCCCAGCCTTGTATCATAGTTGACCAATGACTTTCTTTCATTACCTCCATCGTTCCACAGGTAAGCTTCTGGGTCTATACGCAGGTCAAGGATTGCAGCACCGTTTTGAATGAGTGTGAACTCTAAACCCCGTCTATGGCCCGGAGCCAGGCACACTCTGACAGCTGTAAGTCCATGGTCTGCATCAATAATCTCTTCCCTGTTCCTGCGTAGCCTGGATTCTCCCTTATTTGTGGTTACGATGTCCCATCTTGTAGCCTTCCAAGTCCCTGTGTCCGTATCTGTGTCCGACTCCTCCTGTTCTTGATCTTCCTTCTCCTCAAGTCTGAGAACTTGAGTCACAGTGCCACCCTGCTGCTCTTCTTTGTACCATCCTCCCGCTTTCTTCGCATCCTGCTTGGCACTCGTCCTTCCATTCCCCCGGAGTGTGGATCCGGACTTTGGGCTGCCGACTATTTGGAAAAAACTGATGGTTCTCAAACCGAACATCTACGAAAGCGTGGGTAGTCTCATGTGCTTTCTTGCAAGGCCTCACAAGGCGTCTGTCTCGGCTGCCTCGACAACTGATGTCTACCCTATGACACTGCCTTTCCTGCGCTATTTCTAACGAAATCGTGGGTAGGCGCCTGTGTCAGCCTTTCCTGTGCTCTTTCTATTGTCCTCCATAATACTGCATTTGGTGGTCCGGACTTCGGACTGCCGACTGTTTGGCACAAACCGATGGTTCTCAAATGTTGTTGGCGCCTGTTACGACCGGTCTAGAATAGAGACTGCCTCACCCTGTCAAATGTCCTCTACAA
>BFEA01000084.1:1845959-1856716 GCA_003427395.1 Chara braunii
GAGGGAGGAGGAGGAGGAGGAGGAGGAGGAGGAGGAGGAGGAGGAGGAACGGCAACAACAGCAGCGGGGCAGCAGCAACAAGAGAAAATGTGGCTCGGAGGAGGCGAGGGAGTCTGCTTGCCTTGACATCTTCATGTTCTTCTTGTCGTCCCAGTGTTGTCCGCAGAAGTTGAGGAGATACACGAGGATCTCCTCTGACGGTTCGAACGTGTCCGCGCAAAGGCAGAAAACGACCCATCCTCGCCTCTCGCTCTTGCGGTTGGTGTTTCCGGTGAGATGTCTGCACACCTGGACGTAGATTTCGTCCCTTAGCTCCGGCGTTTGATTGCCCGCTGCTAGCAGTCCTCTTGCAGTGACGCCTGGGGGCGCTTTGCTAGGTTTGTCACCGCAGACCTGCAGCAATCTCTTGTTGCAGATGACGGCAGTCTCTGCCAATTTCCTTGGCAGCTTCAGGAGCGAGGTCGGTAGGAACTCGTCGGAGTACACCATCATACCTCGAAATGCATCGTGGCGACTGCTTCTGACGCTCCTGCCGAAGTTCTCCGGCGATCGCAGCTTCCAGTACTTCACGATTCTCCACTTGGGGTTGTTCGCAGTGGCAACGGCGTCATTCACAGCACCGAGTCGAAGGTCAGCGGCAATCGATTTCAAGTCCACGTTGCGGGAGACTTCATCCATGAGCAGCTCTCCCATTTCTGCCTGCAGCTTCTGTCGAGCCGCTTCCCTCTCGGCGGCAGCAGCCGCCCTCAAGCTGGGACTGACGCCTTCCATTTGGCTGCCGACGGAGCTGACGGGTGTCATGGACATCATCTCTCTGAGCTCCTCCCGCAGCTCATCGAGTATCGTCCTCCCCTCGGACATGTATTCTCTGCCGAGATCCAGGCGGCTCGCCGCCTCGATCGCTGCTCCGAGAGTGTGCACGTCTCTCGCCTCCATCGCCCTCCGAAGCTGCAACACGCACCTACCTCTCTCCACCAGATCGCCTACGAGGCCCACTTTCTCTGCCGCAGCGAGAGCGAACTCCAGCTCGCCAATGCGCTCGTTAAATATCGCATCCCGTACCCTCTCCTCCGCCACCAACTGCTCCAAAATCCTCTCTGCCTCCCCGACGACCTCCGTTCTGTAGTTGAAAGTCAGCGAACTGCCAAACCCGGATCCCGACCCTCGGCCGTTGACATTCCTTGCGGCTTCCTTCTCGCTGGCAGCAGCAAGGAGGGCCTCGAGTCTGTTGATGTCCCGATCTCTCATGGCGCCTCGCAGCTCCTCCAGCGTCTCCTTCCACTCCCTCATCTCGGCGAGAGACCTCAAGGCTTCGTCCACGAGGCCGCCGGACATGCCATACTTCTCTGCCATGCGCAGACCGAACTCCAACAGCGGCGACTCCTTGCGTTCGATTCCTTGCCGGAGGCGAGAGATGACGTACCCCTCCTTATCCATCTCCTCGAGCAGAGCGCGACCTTCTTCCAGAACGTGTCCACCGAGCTGTAGTCGTTCCGCAGCCTCCACCGCGACCGCCACCTCGTCGATATCCTTGAGCCGCACGGCGATGTTCAGCCTGGCCAGGGCGGCTTTCTCCAACCTCAGCTGTCTGAGACAGTCTGTTGCGTCCTGGATCCGCTGAATCTCCACACCGAGTATCTCCGCCTCTCCCAGCGCGCCCTCCAGGGCAACTTCGTTGCGCGCCTCCACGGCCTCGCGCAGCCTTAACATCGCTTCCCACTTGGGCCTGATCTTGCGCAGCACCTGTCTGGCCTCCTCGACGCGAGGGTCGGACATCTCGAGCCTCTCTGCCAGTCCCAACCCTTCCTCCAAAGCTAGTACGTCCTCGGCTCCGATGCCCTCTTCCATTAGAGCGATGGCGTGGGCTTCTGCCGTCAGCTGCACCACCATCACCTTGGCGTAGAGAACCATCTCGTCCTCGATGTTCATCAGCTCGGCCTCTTCGATAGCTGCCTGGATGCGCTCGACGTCTCCCTCCGCGAGCGCGTCTCTCAGCGCGAGCAAGGCGGAGCCCTTGGCTCTCGCGACCTCGAGCAGCTGCTTCGCTTCCCTCGCCTCCCTCGCCTCCAGCTCCATCTCTTCCGCCATCTTCACCACCCTCTCCAGACAGTCCATGTCCCCCGCTTCCATGGCGTTCAGGATGGCCGTGACCATGTCTCTTTCCAGCTTCAACCTCTCGAGTTCCTGCCGCTCTCTGGCAACCTCCCTGACGTCCAGTCCCGTCGCATCTCCCAACCTCAGCCCCGTCTCCAGCACTTCGATGGCTCGGGTGGCGGAGCCGTGTCGTGCAATCACTGCCGCGGCCCTCCACGCCCTGAGCTTGGACAGGACCGACTCCGCCCGCCGCACCTTGTGGTTCCGCAGTCGCATCTCCGCCGCCATCTCCAGTCCCTTCCGCAGAGCCTCTATGTCTCTGCTCCACAGGCCCCTTTCCAGCATCATCTCCGTGATCTCCAGTTTCCCCAACACCTCCCTCCCCTCCTCCACCCGCCTGTCCTGCCAGTCCCCGTAAGGACCGCGGTCCCATCTTTCCAACGACTTTCTGAGCCGATCCACATCTCTGTTCCTCATTGCCGACTCCACCTCCGACCAGATCTTCACGACGTCCTGATACGCTAGCCTCCCTCTCTCCACGACGGGATCCCACTCCCGCCTGTCCACCAGCCACTCCACCTCCCTCACGGCCTCTCCCAGCCTCCTCACGTCCTTCCTGTCCAGCGCCTCCCTCACTTTGTCCATCGCCGACTTCTCCACTCTCAGCTGTCCGATCACCTTCTTCGCTTCTACCACCGTCAGATTGTTCGCGAAGCCCTTCAGCTCCTCCACCCTCTTCACGGCGGCGTCCAGTCGCCGCAGGCTCCGGATCTCGATCGCCTCCCTTATCTCCTCCAACAGCGACTGCTCCTCCTTCAGCTGCTTGAGAACGGCAAGCCCCTGTCTCACTACAGCATTCGTCTCCATACCCTTGACCGACTCCATAGTCTTCATAGCGGTCTCGAGGCGCGGCAAGTCCCTCCTCTCGACCGCCGTCGCGATCTCTTTAACCACGCTGTCCTGCTCGTACAGCTCGCCGAGGACACTCCTCACCCCCTCCATCTCCTCCTCCTCCACCCCGAGTCGTCTGGCCATTTCCAGGGCCACGGTTAGGTCGTTAAGGTTGCGCCTCTCCGCTGCGTCTTTCATCTTCACCAGCACCTCGTTTCTCAATCGCACCTCTTCCACCAGCTTTCGAGCCGCCTTCACGTCCTCGTCCTCCCAATCGAGGCCGTCGGCCTTCTGCACGGCCTTGGCCACATCCTCCCACCTCTCCTCCTCCACGCCTCTCATGATCTCCGTCTTGATTTCCTTCTCAGCGCCGAGTCGCTGCGCCATGCTCTGAGCCTCCGCCAGTAGCTTGGAGTCCATGCCCTGGCTCGTCGCCACGGCCAGCGCCGCTCCCAGCGCCCTCAGGTCCCGCTTCTCCATCGCATCCATGAGCTGCCATTCGGCGGCTCGCAGAGCCCATTTCTTTTCCAACGTGTTTCTCGCTTCCTGCACCGTCGGATCTTCGATGTTGAGCTGTCGAGCCCTCTCCCAGTTGGCTTCCAGCGACTCGAGATCCCCGCACTCCATGGCCGATTTCATCGACTCGACCACCCCTCTCTCTTCCTCCAGCCTCGCCAGGACCTCCTTCGCTTTGATCACCTCCTTGCAGTCGGCGAGATCCATGCCCTCCGCCATAGCCACGGCTGCCTGAAGAGCTTTGGACTCCCTCAGCGCGGTGGCCAGGCGGAGCTTCACCTTGACGTCCCCCTTCTTCTTCAGGCCATCGAGGCACGACCTGCCTCTCTTGACCACCTCCTCTCCCTCAAGGCCGATCAGGTCGGCCTCGCGCACGGCAGAAGCCAGCTCCCATGTGTCGGAGCTATCCATCGCCCTCCTGACCTTGTCCAACACCTCCCGTTCCCTCCTCCATCTCTCGATCAGTATCTTCCCCTCCGCGTAGGCGGCCTCCTCCTCCCCTCCCACCTTGTCCAGCTCCGCGATGGCCTCCTGCAGCGCAGCAACATCTCTCTTCGACGCACCGCTTGCGGTCATCTCCCTGATCCTTGCACAGATCTTCTTCCTCTCTCTCAATCTGTGGGCGACATCGCCCGCCTCCTGCAGCAGGTCGCCGAGCATCCCGGCTTCCAGCTCGCTAGCCTGGTCCTCCTGATGTATCCACTCCCATAGCTTCTTTCGCGCCCCGGCAAGGACTTCGTCTAGTCTCTCGAGATCCTGCGAGTCGATGCTCATCCTCAGTCTCCGTATGAGTCCCCTCTTCTCCCTGCTCTTCTCGACGAGCGTTCGCGCCACGGCCACCTCTCCACCTTGCATTCCCAAACCGTCCGCTCGAAACATTGCCGAGTCCAGCAGGTGGAGATCCCTGTCTACAAGACCTTTTCTGAGGTCCGCCAGCACTTCCTTCTTGCCTTTGACCCTGGCCAACGTCTTGGACAGGGAGTCGATCCCCTGACCTCGGATGCCCAGCCGCTCCGCTGCCGCCAGTGCCTCCTCGATCACGTGAACCTTCACCACCTCCTCCTCCTGGGTGAGCAGTTCCTTCACCGTCTCGAGAACCCACCGCTCGTCCCTGGCCTTGCTCAGCCGTTTCGTGGCCTCCACCACAACCGCGCCTGAGTCAACTCCCTTACCCTCCGCCGCATTCAGGGCCGCCTCTATCGCCTCCAGCCTGCCGTCCTCCTCCATAGCCTTCCTCACCGTGCTCTCAACCTCTTCCACAAGGTCCTTCAGCATCCTCCTTCCGTCGTCGATCGTCGGTCCCGTCAGGCTGGACTTCTCCGCCTGTGCGACGGCCAGTTTCAGCTCACGAATATCTTCCATCGCCATGGCATTTGCGAGCATCATCTTCACCTCCGCCTCGTCGCGGGCTCGTTTCAGCTCCCTCCTTGCAGCGTCGACGAGGCCGTCTTTGAGAGCGAAAGCCTCGGCCGCCGAGACCGCCTTCTCGAGCTCGGCCAAGCTCCTCCGTTGGATTGCCCCTCTGATGACGATCCGTACCTCCTCCTCCCTTCGCAGTATCTGTAACAAACTCTCTCCCTCGGAGATCCGCGCGGCCTCCAGGTGCACTTCCCTCGCCAGCACCAGAGCTGCTTCCAGCTTAGCGATGTCCCGTGCGGCTGTGGCCAGCTGCAGGTCGTTCCTAGCAGCCTCCGCTTTCGTCCTTCCTTTCTTCAGCTCCGCTAGTATGGCAAAGGCCACATCCAACCTTTCTCGCGCCACACCCGCGCGCTCCGCCTGCTGGATCGCGGAGACTAACCTCTCGACATCCCCTCCCTTGGCGGCGTCCGCGAGGTTGTCCGCCGCCTCCTTCTCCCTCTCCAACCCGCTGAGCACCCTCCTCCACTCTGCGATCTCCGACCCTTCGAGCCCCAGCTCGGTGCAGCTCCGCAGCGCCAGCCTCAGCGCCGTCAGATCCCGATTCTGCATAGCTCGTCTGACCTGGACTGACGTCTCCTCCTGCTTCTCCACCCTCTCTTTCTTCTTCATTGCCTCTTGTACCCGCGGCAGGCTCTCCAGACCCAGTTGCCTGGCGATGGACATGGCGCGGGCCAAGGCAGCTCGATCGCTCTCCGCAAGTCCTTTGTCAATCAAGGCCAGCATGTCGGCCCGCTCCTTGCGCATCTTGCTCAGCGCAGCCTCAGCCTCCTGCAGCATATGGCCGTCCATCCTGCGGCTCTTGGCTGCAGAGACCGCCTCCTCGAGGGCGGACAGGCGACCCTCCTTGACCGCCTCTTCCAACCGCATGTTGAGCTTCTTGTCCTCTCTCCACACGTGGAGACGCTGCCTGGAGTCGTTGACGGCATGGCTTTCGAGTCCGGCTTCCTCTGCGGCTTTCACAGCTTGCTCAAGTCGCTCCACCTCTCCGCTCACCAGGGCTGCCTCCAGCATCAGCCGCAGCTCTCTCTCCTTTCGGAGTCTGACGATCATGGCTCTGGCAGCGTGGCACACGTCGTTCTCATCTTGCCCGCGTCGCTCCGCCTCGGCCAGGCCTAGCTCCAGCGACTGCAGGTTGCGCTCTGCCATCGCCTGCTGCAAGAACCGCAGCGGCCATCCCAGATTTGAATGGTCAGGTTGAGCGGAGTCGACGTCCATGGCCTCGACAGAAGGGGGGGAATCTCCAGACTGCGACAACCTCTCTGCCCTGTCCCCCACGTCTTTCCTCCGCTTTCCATGTCGTTCTCCTGCCTGTCCTGCTCGTTCTCCCGCTTCTGAACCCTCCCCCTCCTCCTCCTCCTCCTCATCATCATCATCATCATCTCTCTCAACAACCGGTGAGAATGTGCCCTGAACGATCTTCCCCTCCTCGCCAACCTCCCCCCACTCCTCCACCTCCTCAGCACCCTGAGTTGCTGCAGCAGCTTCCTCCATCACCTGCACCTTCCGCTTTCCTCTATCTCTCGGCCCACCCACTCCCAGCCATACCACCCTCCTTCCGCCGGCAGGGGAGGACGGTGCCTCCTCCATTTTCGCCCTGCCACGATCTGGCGAGCTCGACGGCCTTCGCTGTGACCCCCTCCCCTTCCGCCCTCCTCGTCCTCTCCCTCTCAATGCCCCTCCTGCTGCTCCGCCCTCTGTAACCGGGCCTGCCGTCCAGGAGGCAGACCTACCCCCCGCGGACCCAGCTGCAGGGTCCCCGACGCCGCTACCTCCTCTGCCCTGTCGGCGAGGGGATACTCCTGTCCCAGACTCGGCAAACGATGGGCCTGACGTGCCAGCCACGTCGGACAAACCCCCCCCAGACTGTGATGCTTGCTTGTATTTCGGCCCCCTTGCTCGAGGACTTTCTCGCTTCTGGGTGATGGGCTCTTCTCCTCCGCCCTGCAGAGGTGGTTTGCCTTGTCCGCTCCCGGTGAACGACCACGCCGTTGTTGGCTTGGATGTCACTTCATCTTCGTCGTCCTCATCAGCATCTCGTCGCGAGTTTCGAGAGCCTCTCTCTCTCTCCCCTTCTCCTCCTCCTTTGCCTCCACCCCCCAGCCATTCTCCATGACTTTCACTCATAGCTCTCTGCTCGCCTTCAACTCCAAGCACCTCTTTTACTTGCTGCACCCACCTCTCCTTTCGTGAACCCAACTTCTGTGCCTCTCTCAGCGCCGTTTCCAACCCCTCCTTATGGCTCCTCCATTGGCCCATCTTCTCTGTCCCTCCTATCTTTTTGCCTTCCTGCTCGTCTTTTTTCAGTCTCGCAAGCAGGAGCTCCGCTTCCTGCACCTTAGGTCCCGACGAAGAGATGCTCTCTGCATCCGCCAGAGCCTTTTCCAGTCGCGCCACGTCACGTGCCTTCATCGCATCGCTCAGTTCGATGGACACCCTCCTCTCCTCTCTCACCCTAGCAAGGAGCTGTGTGCCCGCGTCCGACATCCTTGCCCTCTCCGCTGCCTCGATCCTTCGTTGAAGTTCTTTCAGATCGTTCTCCGAAGATTCGCTCTTTCTTGGTGTCATCAACCTCTTCTTCTCCAATTCCTTCCTCTGCTCCTCGGAGCCCCTGGGAGTCCTGCTTCGACCAGCCGTGTCAGACGTCGGCGAGTCGTCGACTGCCATCCCCTCCCTACCGACACGTACAGGCGAGGGTCTGCCGGGCCGTGGAAGTCGGGAAGGGGGTTGTTTTTTCCTGCTAGACCCCCCGATGGGGTCTCGTTCCTTGGCACCTTCCCGCTCTTTTGGTGTGGGACACGGGCTTGGGGTGAAGGCTGCCACACAATCCTCCCATTGCACATCAACATCCGATGCAGGGGTAAGCAGAGGCGGCGTGGAGTACGTCACAGCCTCACCCAAGGATGACGTGTCGACTTTGAGCCCGAGCGGCGTGCCACATTTCCTCCTCCTTGGCGTCTCTCCCTCCCCCACCTTCTTCAACTCCCCCGAGCTGCTAACTAGATGTCCGCTGCTCAATCTTACAAGCGTCCGTCCTCCTCCTCCTCCTCCTCCTCCTCCTCCTCCCCCTTCGTCTGCAGCAGGTGCCTGTGCAGCTGTTGCTCCAGCTGAAGCTCCCGATTTGCCCGCACGAGTGCTTGCATGTTGCCATGCAGATTGGCCTGACCTCCTCCCTGTGCCGTTGTCAGACACAAGTCCTTCGGAATTCTTGCTCTCATCCATCACTCTGGCTCCGTTCTGCACCTTCTCTTGCCACCCTCCGATGTCGACTACCTCGCTACCATCCTCCTCGTCCCTCTGCCTCCCCTGTCCAAGGTCCGCCTTCCCTGCTTTACCTCCTCCATGTCCACCTTCTCCCTCCTCCTTCGTGCTCATGTCGTCCTCATCCTCCATGTCCATCTTGGTCGTAGAACACTCCTCTGCCGACACTCCTTCCACCTGCACCACCTCCTTCACTACCGGCGTGGCGGAGTCGACGGAGCTCCGCAAGAACAGCAGCAGATCTTGTCCTTCTTTGATCCGTGCACTGTCCACACCAAGCAAGTGCGCATCCTCCAGGGCACCCTCTAGTTTCTCCGGGTCCTTCTGTTTGATAGCCTGCTCCAGAGCATGTGTAGCTGCCTTTTTCCGTTTTTTCTTGCTGAAGAAGGAGAAGAAACCGGAGGAATGCCGCTCTTTACGATGCTTCTCTCCTCCTCTCTCTCGCCCTTTCTTGCCGCCCCCCGACCCATTCTTACTTGCAGTTGCAGTCCCGCCGGTTCCACTTCCGTTCTTCTTCCATTCGATCACCTGCAACGCAGGGAGTTAGTTTGTTTGTTTTTTCCTCAATTTCACTCTCAAGCTGGTTTTTTTTTTTTTTCCTAGTATCTTGGAAGCGCGACGGCCGCATGTTCCCTCGTTGGACGCTTGAGCACGGATGTGGCTCCTGCGGGGGGTTCCCCGGGGTGAGGTCCCACCACAGTCTTTCCCCGAATACAACGTATACGGTCATTCTATTTTTTTTTTTTTTTTTATACGTTGTATTCGGGGCAAGACAGTCGCAAAGAGGGTTGGATAAATATCCTGAATCTGGATGTGTTTTAAGCAGATATGCGGAAAAGCAGTTCAATCTCGACAATCTGCACCTATCCACAAACAAGTCCAGATTCAGGTGTTCAATCCAATCCTCTTTGCAAGTGGGACCTCGCCCCCGTAATACTATACTATAATGACAATAAAACACGCCTGAAACTGAAAGGCCGTCCGGTCCAGATTCCACAGGTAATTGGAATTCGTTGGGCTTTAAAAAAATAAATACAAAGAATTCGCCTTTTAAAAATATATAATTGAGGTCGTTGGGCTTAAAAGAATTCGCCTCATCCGTGCTCAAGCCTCCAACCCCGTAATACTATAATGACAATAAAAAAGGCCTGTCCAGATTTGACAGGTAATTGAATTGGTTGGGCTTAAAGAATTAGCCTCTTTTTTTTTTTTAAGAATTCGCCTTTAAAAAATACATCTATATATAAAATCATGAAACTATAAAAAAAAAAATAAAAAAAATCGTGAAACTGACTGGCGCAGGTAAATTAAATGCAGGATATTCGGTCATCTGGTTGGACCTGGATTCGACCTCCGCTCCGTATGTCGACAGTTCACGGGTGGGTGTACCTGTCATTTGTTCAGCCACCCAGGCTGGCCCGGGGCTAGGTCCCACTTGCACGTATTAAGAGATACTGACCGTAGATAGCAAAGATCAACGGCCGAAATCTCCTGATTTGCGCAAGTGGGACCATGCCCCCGTGCCCACGTCCTACTAGCAGCGTTGAGCTACCTCAACCCTTGAATCTGGACGCTTTTGCTGAGGTGTTTAGAAATGGTGTTGAGTTTCCTACAATGCACGTCTCCACAAACACGTCCAGATTCAGGCGTTGAGGTAGCTCAACGCCGCTAGGGGGACTTGGCCTGGAACTAAGAAATTTCAAATTTGTAGTGGGAAATTTCAAATGTGTAATGGGAAATTTAAAAAGATTGCTTTTTTTCTTTTTTTGTTTTTAATTCTGTGCGAAAATGGCCCCCGGTAAGGCCTCTGTGCAAAAATGGCCGGAAAGTGTTTTACAGGGGTGCAAACATGACGCCAAAAGTCTTTTTTTGGGGCCCTTAGCACTTTTTGGCCCTTTTGGGGGGGAAATAAATACAAAGGTTTCGCCGCGAGGAAGTTCAATCAAATCACTTTGCCCAAAAAGGAGCAAGAAGGAAAGGAGAAGACAAGGAGGAGGAGGGGGAGGAGCAGGATGTGAGGAAGAGGAAGTAGATGATGACGAGGACAAGGAGCCTGAAGGAGGAGCTCTGCCTGACCCTTTACGTCCGGGAGAGGGAGAGCTCTCTGCGCGATGGACGAAGAGGATGCGCTGCAAACTGAATCCCGTCGAGAGCAACGCAACTGCACCGTACCGACCGGTCCAGCTTTGTGCTCCCAACTTTACCCAATGGGGCTGAGCTGGCATCTGGATCCCAATGGGGCTGAGCTGGCATCTGTTTCCCAATGGGGCTGAGCTGGCATCTGGATCCCAATGGAGTTGAGCTGGCACCTGATCCCATTGGGGCTGAGCTTGCACCTGGATAAGTGCTTTGGATCTGGTCCAACCAGAAGGACCCGGCAATGCACATCAATTGACAAGTGAATTGACAGTGAAAGCGAAGCAAACGCGAGGGACACGTGGCACTGTACACTACATTCAAAAAACGAATATCGAAGAATTGTCCTTCGGGACATCCGTTAAAATTGGAACGATACAGAGAATGAAGATTAGCATGGCCCCTGCGAATGGATGACACGCATAAATCGAGAAGTGAAAAAA
>BFEA01000084.1:1891200-1901528 GCA_003427395.1 Chara braunii
CACAGGCAGACGCGCTTGCTCGTCGCGCACACATTCAGAGACACACTAACGCACGCACTCCCTTTAACAGGTATGAGCAGATTTAGATCGGCTTCCAGTGGAAGTGCGCACTCACCTCCGCATGGCGCCTCGTTCTTCACTCATTCCGGCGAGCGCGTCGCTCCGTAGATCCTGGCGATTGTCGGAGGCGAATGCATCCCCAATGCCTCTGCTTGAACTACAGGGGTCGTGACAATCCTTCAGCACTGAAATCTCAAGCCACTTGACACCGCCTACTGACGGTTTCAGCGTCCCTTTTTTCCCCTCCTCCCTCTACTTCAAAAAGAAAGAAAGAGAATGAAGAAAGTTCAATAAACCCTTCCAGCTCTCCCTGCCCCTCTTCTTTGCGCTTCCCAATAGAGCAAATGCCGGACATCGAGACACCAAGAAGAGAATCGAGTCTCTCTCTCTTGTGACCTGTCAGCAATAATTATTACGTAATCCAAGGTCTAAATTAAATGGAATTCTTTCCGTGAACCGAAGCAGGAGCAGTTCGGCTTCTTCACCGAAAGACTGCAAAACGGTATCACCATCTTCAAGGCCGATTAGATTCATTTCATTCAAACCTGATCCCCTAAGTCTACCAACCGCTACCTCTATAATCCAGTCTTAGGTCCACTAGGGGAAAGTACACGACGCTTCTCAACCAAATTCAGCTATTGGACTTCAATCTATGTCCCCTACAGTAATACCATTCATCTACCACGGCTCTCTCTCTCTCTCTCTCTCTCTCTCTCTCTCTCTCTCTCTCTCTCTCTGTGTCTCTTCGTGTATCTATTCATCCATATCTATTTTCTTCTACCAAAAACGATTCTACTCTACGAGCAAGAGGGTCACCGCTAGATAGTAGATCATACTCAAGCAGTACGAGTGTGTGTGTGTGTGTGTGTGTGTCTGTGTGAGGCGCGCGACCTCGCACATCCAGACGTGAACGAACATACACGATGGACCCTTTCCCTTCGTGAAGCCGAGCACCAGAGATTAGAAGATGGATCACTACACTACCTATAGGGTGTAGATCGGTCTCTCGGCCCCTGGGAAAGAGGAGAAGTGAGAAAACCATCAACTTGAAGCTGTCCTCGACAACGAACCTGAGCCAACTACTTACTCGAATCACTCTCCCGAGCTGGCGAAGCGAGCAAGCAACCGGCCGACGCATCCGCACTCGACCGATTCACCCGGGGAGCAGCAAGGTGCCATCATCCGATCGGCGATCGCCGCTCCCCAGCGTCCCTGTTTTTGCACCTTCCCTCTCTGTAATTGGCCGTCGAACTTCACCCATTCCCCGCTCGCCGACGTTCATAGGCGCGCAACGCAACACACCTTTTCCGCGCTCGCCCCAACGCAACCCCGCCCTTCTCCCTTCTCCTTCTCTCACCCGCTCCTCACTCCCTCCCCTCTCCCGAGTCTCCCCTTCTTGATCTTCAAAGTAATCAGTGCTCCAGTCTAAAACTACGAACTTGATTTCGATTGCCAAGGGGTGCCCCCGCTCCCGCGCTTCGCCACACTGCGCTGCACTGAACTACTCTGCACCTCCGCAACGCTCCCGCCAGAGCGCCGCCCATACTCCGCCTGCCCCCGCCTCGGCCTTGGACTGGAATTCGCGGTTTTTCTTGTGGACTACTTGTCTGCCCTACTTCGCCGGCCATGGCGGTAGGGATGAAGTCTATCCCGATCGGTCTCATCTCCCACGATGAGCAAGAAACAGCGCCATAGCCTATGGCTAATTGATCTCGGACTTTGACAACGAACCGGCATGTCCCGCCGGCCTACTGGTTGGCTGGTCGAAGGGTGGCACACAGTGAGAGAGAGAGAGAGAGAGAGGGAGGGAGGGAGAGAGAGGAAGAGACAGAGAGAGAGAGAGAGAGAGACAGACAGACCGACACAGAGAGAGAGAGAGAGAGAGAGAGAGAGAGAGAGAGAGAGAGAGAGAGAGAGAGAGAGAGAGAGAGAGAGAGAGAGAGANGGGGGGGGGGGGGAGGGGGAAGGGCGCGGCGGTAGGGTTTGGGTTATGTGGGGTGTGGCCGCACTTGGGGGGTTTGGGCTTGGTGCAGGTTCAAATCGAGCCAATCCCAAACCCACCAAGTCCAAGTGCGCCCATGCCCCACAACCAAGTTTTTTGTGGTTTTCAATTCTTAGTGCCATCGTCAGACGCCGTCGTCGACAGCTTCGCTTCTGTCGTCACGCCGTCACCGCCGTCGTCCGCCGCGCTCTGCTTTCGTCGCGCTCCGCATCGATGGTCTCGCTCTGCTCCTGTCCTTGTGCAGGCGCAGTGTGGGACCTCTCTCTCTCTCTCTCTCTCTCTCTCTCTCTCTCTCTCTCTCTCTCTCTCTCTCTCTCTCTCTCTCTCTCTCTATTGACGTCGTCTCTTTGATATTGCCATGAAGTACTATCTCGTTCTCCTATACACATCTAGATGTGTATAAGAGACAGGAGAGAGAGAGAGGGCAATCGCCAATCTCTCTGTGTCTGCTAGCTGCGCGATGGCCTCTCTGCGCTACCATCCCGTTTTTTTCGGGCTATAGACAAACCCGGTGGGATCGCGATCTCTCTGCACAGTTGTTCCAGTCCTGTCTCTTCTCCTCTGTCTCCCCCCCCTCTTGTCGGTCGGGATGTTCGGCGCTCGAGCGCCTGTTGTAACAGAACAGGAACCCTCCAAACGCTGGCTGTTCACGCAGAGGTGGAAGTAGCTGCTTTTTACCTTTTCCCTCTTTCTGGGCCGGGCTCCACTACTCACCATATGTGCGAAATGACAATGAATCTTCCGTCAGAACATGGACAGATACACGGTCATTTATTTTTGTATTTTGCGCATGTGGAGAGTAGTGGAGTGAGGCCCGTATTTTGGCCTTTCAATCAAATGAATGATGGGTGTACAACGATGTGAGTGACGAGTCACCGGGCGGGTAATGGTAACAGAATGCGTTTTTGAACTTTTTCACGGAGCACGGCGCCTCGCTCCCCTACACAGCATACTAAATGTATCTGGACGTGATCGAGGTCTGATACATTCAAAATGTCCGATCAGTCGAAATGTATCTGGTCTGCTTTTCGTTATAGATACGTATCTAACGCTGAGCAGTGGATCGAGGACCGCTATGGCTGTGCGTGTGTCTGGTCTGCGCCCCCTTGGGTGCGTGAGCGGGGGCGACGTCCCACTCGCAACATGGATTGGATTGAGCGCCTGAATCTAGACATGTTCCTGGAAACGTGGTGAAATTCGAGATTGAACAGCTTTTCTGCATTCTCCGTAAAACACGTCCAGATTCAGGAGCGAGTTCCAATCCTCTTCGCTGATGGGACCTAGGCCCGGGAGGAAAAAGCCCCTCGCCGTACTCCCCATCAAATATGACAAAGACCAAAAGCAATGGCGGGTGCATTTTTCCACGTTCTACACGAATATACATTCTCCATTTCGCCCTGCTCGTGCGCCGTGCGCGGAGGCCAGAAATCGCGGGGATTTCCGGACGCGGTTTTTGCTGCGGGAAATTGAAAGCAGTCTACTTCTAGCGCGCTGTCACGCTGCGCGGTGCAGTGTAATTGCTGCCGCAAAAAAAAAAAAAAAAAAAAAAAAAAAGCTGCCGCAACCCGTCGGAAGCTTTCTTTCTTCTTTTTTTTTCCGAGTAACCCGTCGAAAGTTCGAACTCGCATCAACACGTGTACCGCTCGCGGAGCAACAGCTCCTCCCTCCATGCCCCGAGAACAACGCACCCTTTTCGGAAAAAATAACAAAAAAAAAGAACAACGCACGCTCGTCGTGAATGTATACAAGGGATCTTTCCGGTCCAATACCGTCATCCACATTGAATTCGGCGGGAAGATGGGAGCAGCCATTCGATTTGCTCTGTCATTCAACAACGTCCCACGTAGGTTTTCCCCACTTGGAGAAGTGGGCGGTTTAAAACGAAAGAGCATACCGGTTGTGGATTCGACCCTTCACCGGCGCTTCAACAGTCTTTCCATCGCCTTTTATATATTTTGGTATTTTGGTATTCTGCACGGGGGCCCAGGCAGGCCGGCAGATACTCTCTCTTTTTTTTTTTTCGTTGTTGGAAAACAGAAAAAAAAAAAAAAAAAAAAAGCTTGGGCTCCGGGTTAACCGGCCGGTTTTTTTGGGGATTGTTTTTGTTTTTTTCCTGGCCGTTTTTGGGAAGCCACAGGGATTTATCCCATGGACACGAAGGTTGCATTTTCGACGCAGGGGCCCACTTACAGCTGGTCACATTCGCAATTGGGCCACGCGTCAGTTCTGCCTACTGCTCTACAATGCCTGACCCATGACGGCTCAGAGCATAGACGGATTATCAGCATTACTCCTCTCAAAGGGAGAGCAATCAATGCTAGCCCTGTCATGCAGCGTCTGGAAGAGAGCAATCAATGCTAGCTCTATCATGATCTGGACCAAGGATATATGCTACTTCTCTTTTTTTTTTTTTTTTCCCAGAAACAGCCCGAACAGTCACTAGGGGTGCTGATAAAACGGCTAGCCCCGTAGGGAGGGCTCCATCTATTGGTGGGGAGCGGCACCTGCTGGAAAACGGGTCCAGCGTCCCTAAACATGAAAACATTTGATTATACATTCGTAATTTGTGGTGATTGATGGAGTATGTACTCRATCTAATCAGATGTATAGTGAAAAGCAGCATTGATTGCCCTCCTAAGAGGGGATTAACTGCTCTTCCAGTCCGTACGTAATCCTTAGACACACAACTGCGATGACAGGAAAACCTAAACTAACCACCTCCCATCCTGATTGGAATTGCGGGCCGGGCAAGACCATTCACCACCAACTAACCCATGCCCCTCCGCTGCCAACTAACAACACCGATCATTCCACTACAACCCCGATTAGTCGTCATATCATCCATATCATCCCAGCCATAGCCGTCGTTATCGTTATCATCAATATTATTTGTGCTGTTATTATCAGCATCTCCACCGCTCCCAACAGCATCGTTGTTGTTGTCAATCGCTTTGAGACCATGAACAGTGTGTTTGGTATTCTGGGGCTGCTTGTTGTTGTTGTTGTTGTTGTTGTTGTTGTTGTTGTTGTTGTTGTTGTTGTTGTTGTCGTTGTTGTTGTTGTCGTCTCTATCGTCGTTGTTGTTACCATCGTCGTTGTTGTTGCTGTTGTTATTGTTGTTGTTGTCACTGTTGTTGTTGTTGTCGTTGTTGCTGTTGTTGTTATTGTCGTTGTTGTCCTCGGAGCTTCCCTTCAAGCCGTCGTCCTTGTCGTCGTTGTCGCCCATCGCATCCCTCTCGCCACCTCTCCGCCGCTCCTCCAGTTGATTGCATGATGTTGCCGTTGATATCGCCAGTGTTGATGTCGCCGCTGCTTCTGATCTGGAAAGCAGCGTTGTAGATACAGTTGTTGGTATTATTATTTCAACGGATGCAATCCGATCTTCCATCAGAAAGCGCAGATCACAACCCTTTGCACAAAGAGCCGTACAGGTATTCATCATGCTATCCGCCCGCCACCAGTCGATGTATGCGTCGAGCTGGGGATCCGGCCCCTCAACCAGCTCCCACAAAACCTCCAGGATGTCTTCGGCCGTGTCGTTCAGCCAGCCCGCCAGTGAGATCGGCCTCCCGTCGATCCCTGGCTCTTCATTTGACCGCTCAGACAATTCCTCAACAAGCCCCTGTAGGCGCCTGCATCCTCTCTCCAAGATGATCAGCCATTCTTCCGCTCCACGTTGCAGCTCCCCTTCGTTATCGTGTTGTATTAACCCCGCCGAGTCCATCACGCCGCTAATCAAAATCAACAGTTTAGCCAGCACATCCCCTATACATGCGTCGTCATCCGTCCGACCAGCCTCGCCTTCCACGACGCTCACTGCCACGTGTCGGGCGTGAGTATAGGCCCTGCTTCCCAAGGGAGAACGCCTCTCGAGATGGCAGTTCGAGCCAGGTGCCACCAGACCTCGCTGGTTGGGCTAGCGCAGCGCCGGCGGCGGTAGATTGTTGAGGTAGTTCGATCCTCGTGGAATCCCAGTCTGACTCAGCGTTCTTCTTTCTTTCATGTCGATATATGCTACTTCTCTTTCTCTTCTTTTTCTTTGAACATTGCTGTGGCGGGCGACCATTGAAGGGAATATCTGCAGCCTCTAAGGGAGGGCTCCTCCAGTTGTGATGTCTCCAATCTATTGATGGGGAGCTGCACCTGCTGGAAACGGGGTCCAGCATCTCTTCACTAATAAAACAGCGGTGGTTGCTCTCCGTCAAGGGGATCAACTGTCCTTGCTGAAACAGAAAAGAGTGGTAGGGCAGGTCTAACCAATCATCCATCAGCCTATCATTGCCCCCAACAGAGCACAATAAGGCCTCATCCCCCAGATTGGCTTTCCTCCCTTCTGAAATGAACCCCACCCTGTGTAACTGTGTGAACGCGCCGAACGCACGTTCGCACGTGCCACGTGGCGCGAAAAAATTGAACGCGACCCCGCGCCCCGCGCATACGCGTCGGGGGCTTGGGGATGGTGGGCCTCGTCGGTCAGAAACGGTACGTGAAAAAAACACCCCCCGGAGGCCCACCCAACAACCCCGTCACCCCCCGCAAACACTACCCTCCGCTCATACCAACCCCCATCCTCACCTCCCCTCCCCCACTTACAACCCCCCACCTGCGCCACCGAGGGTTCCTGGGGTCCGCGACCGGGGCAGTGGGCACTGCTTATGGGCCACCGGTTTGGGGGGTTATCAGGGAGGGGCATGGGGGGGATAGGTGTTGGTGGGGTAATGGGGGATTTGTGGGGTTTGGGCACACTTGGGGGGTTTGGGATTGGTGCAGGTTCAAATCGAGCCAAGCCCAAACCCCCCAAGTNTTCTTTCAATTTTTTTTTTTTTTTTTTTTTTCTGCTTTGCTGATTGGTTCTTCTTCTCACCGGGGTTTGCGATCGGAACTGCACCAGGTCGTCATCCACCTTGTCGGGCGTAAGGAGGGGATCCGCGCACGCCGGTCACTACTCTGCAACACGGTCAAACTGGGAGCAAAGAGCAGAGATAGGCCCCCACGCCTGCTGAAGCTCAAGCGTTCACAATCGAGTTGAATCAACACTCCTTAATAAGGACAGAACAGGGAGGCTCAGATGATTACATAGAAAATGACACCCATGTAACTATTGATGAACTGCCCTGAGATCGAATCCTGAGATACAATAACTCGTAATTAGCTGGGCCGGTCAATTCAATGATAATACCTCAAGGTCTTTGCCCTTAAGAAGAGTAAAAATAAGAAAAATAATGAATATAAAAAAGTTAAAACGAAACTAAGAAGTTTTGAAAAATGATAAGAAAAATAACATTTTGAAAAACTACAGCAATCCCCCAATTCCTTAAATTGATAATAATTTGATATAATCATAATCAAGCCGCATCTCCTCAGAGGGCAGACCTATTGCACCTGGGTCGTACGGTTGTACCCCGGTTCAATACACTGCCTAAAACACGTCAGGCTTGCTCACCAAAAAAAAAAAAAAAAGTACGTCCCCCGGTTGCATGTATCGTAGGGCAACAAATCTCACCCCGACCAAAAAAAAAAAAAAAAAAACGCGGGTACGAAGTCCATGTCGCAACTGAAAGCTCTGCTGATGGTGCCGCCATAGCCATGAACATGGAAGAGACCCCACCATAGCCAAGGCTTAGCCGACATGACTGTTGATAAGCCGAAGTCTTTTGGAAGTGCGCGTTGGAGCTGTGAGCTGTGAGCATAGGCGTGTGCTTCTTTGTTTTATCTTGTTATGGTTATGCTTTAACTTCGTCTGTGAAGAAGCAGTACTCCTGATCTTTCTATTCATGGACACATAGCGTTGGTCTCGCTCTTATCTATTCTTTGTTCTTTTTCTTTCTTTTTTTCGCTTTTTTTTTCCCTTTTCTTCTTTTTCTTTTTCTTCTTTTTCTTCTTTTCTTTTTCTTCGTTTTCTTCTTTTTTTTTTTCTTTTTTTTTTTTYTTTCTTTTCCTTTTTTTCTTTCTTTTCTTTTCCCTCAGAAAGCCTCCCTCTGCCTTAGACATGATTGAGCCGCCCTTCGGCTGTTCTATAGATTTTTCCCAGGGGACACCCTGGGGGGCGGAGGAACATCGACATCGAGATGATTTCTCTGGGGCAAAAAACAAAAAAAAAGACGGAGTCGGCCTTGGGGTGTTACACATACGATTCTTCATGCTCTGCTGCCAGAATCAGCCAATCCCAACCTATTTCCCAATCCCAACCTATTCCCGACTCAGCCCTACCACTTACCTCCAGAAGTACTCCATACCTTCTATTTTTGTCCCTGAGTTCTGCTCTTTGAATTTGGGCGCAACGACAGAAATAGCGCGACTATGTTTAGAACGCCGAAGTAGCCCCGCCAGAGCGCACTCAGAGATTCTCACATCCTCGTACAGAAATCATTTACTACCTAATACCTGCAATTGCGTCCTGGTGCATCCCGGAGGATCCCGGAGAGTACCGGAGAGTCCCGGAGGGTCCCGAAGAGTCCTGGGTACACGGGTTTTGACATCCTTGAGCCTGAGAGGGCTCTTCATATGCTTTTCCCCTCAATTCTCCTGTTGATGAGAGCCTCGCTGCACACCAGTCTTTTCTTTTTCATCGTTTCAATTCGTTTGTACCTTCTATTTCGGGAGTGTGGGAGGGGGAGGGAAAGGAGAGAGCGGGGGGAGCCCACGCGGCTGTAAACGTCATTTTGGGAACGTCAACACTGAGTATGACAATGCCATCCCCAGGAAGATTTGTGGCGCGAGATGCAAAAAAATCGGTTCCTACTCACTAGAAGTGTAACGCATGATGATCGGATTATGGCTTATTCGCCACGTATAGGCCATAGTAAATCCACCATCTCCGGTCGCGACTAAATGGAGGGGGGTGAGGGGAGGGAGGTACGGTTCAAGTAGATCAGATCCAAAAGCGCACGAGAGAGAGAGAGAGAGAGAGAGAGAGAGAGAGAGAGAGAGAGAGAGAGAGAGAGAGAGAGAGAGAGAGAGAGAGAGAGAGAGAGAGAGAGAGAGAGAGAGAGAGAGAGAGAGAGAGAGAGAGAGAGAGAGAGAGAGAGAGAGAGATCTACAGCCACATCTATGTACTGCAGCTTTGGATGGTTAGGGTTTGCAAGGGCCAAGACAACGAACTCTCAAGAGCAACGTTGCTTAAAGCCTCAGCCGATATTCTGCTGCAGTCTGCAGATGCTACAGACAGCGTACTAATTCTTTCGATTACGACCTACCAACCTTCTCCATTTCTTTTACTCAAATTTAAACTTGCACCTTACACTGATAATAAATATCAAATCTTTTTACCTTATCCGATTCCTCGACGCCTGTCTTATCCGCTTCCTTGACTCGAATTCAAATTCGCTCAGTTATGCCTCCACTGTGGCTGAATGGCACTCCTGTAACTGTTAGTAGTAAGCAGGGCCTGAGCTCCAATCCTGATGAATTCCCTAATATTTTGGGTCCTATTCACTTGCAAAAAGAAAACGGCTAGGTTACTTTTCTCTTTGCGATGAATTCGCTAATACTTTGGGTTCTAGACTCCAAGTCACTTGCAAAAAAAAAAAAAAAAAAAAAAGGCTTCGGCTAGGTTACTTTTCTCTTTGTTCATGAAAAAAAAAAAAAAAAGTCAAAGTTACCTGATCGTCCCAATTCCTTCAAGTTGATCTTAGCCTTTCTAAGGGCGTCGCCGCACGGGACACGAAACGAAAAACGAAACGATGCATCTTCCTGCAGACAATGGCCACGTTCATCGGTTTGCTATAAATAGTAACGAGTGTAACTTGCCACCTTTCGTGGGCAGATGCATTCGTTTCGTTTTCGTTTCGTGTGCCGTGCGGCGAGGCCCTTAGGCAAATTAGAATCATTCGGCAATACGCGCAATATACTAGCCAGACCTTTTTTTTTTTTTTTTTTTCATAGTGGATAATGCTAAAGCTAGCGCGACCTCAAATTGCTACATTTTTTGTTTTAATAATTAGGAGTATATCTTGATTTTTACGTGCCATTCTTGAATGTGCAGGGACCAAGCTCTTGCCTTCTTTCTCCCTATCGTTCCAATTCTAAACCACCAGTACTTGGCCCAGCTATCGGCCGCGGGGAAAAAAAATAGAGTAGAAACGTTTCTAGTTGGATGAATTTGGACGCTCCTGAGTGGCCCGTACGTTTCCTAAAATTGTGCCTTGTTAACGGGCACAACTTTAAGAACTACTGGTGGCTGTTTAACGGATAAAAAAATTTCAACGGATGATTGTCACGATGGTACATTCTTTGGTCGCCGCTAGCCGCCCGCTTTCTATAAATC
>BFEA01000084.1:1928378-1942880 GCA_003427395.1 Chara braunii
GAACATATCAAGTACTGTGACTCTGCATGTACCTGCCCACTTACAAGGGCAGGTTAATGCTCGCAGTTGCTTTGCGATGGAACGAACATATCAAGTACTATAGCTTCGAATGTACTCTCTCTGCTTATAAGGCCAGATTAATGCTCATTATCCAGACAACCTTTTCTCGTTCACACTCCCGCACTCCCGCATAATAGCCCCCCCTTAACCTCGAACATCGACTGTGGCGCTCTCTGCGCAGCCGGGCCACGAGTAATTTTGGTACGTCTGGTACACGTCCGCCAGCAGGACCAGTCCAAACGTGCATTGTGATGGGAGCGGTGTCCACCCTGCAAATGTCGATCTCGCTCCGATGACCAAAGGATCGTTCCTCGTCTGAATTGTCACTCCCCTTCTTGCTCCGTAAACAAGCTTTGAAGTCGACTGAGCTGATTCCCTGTTCTCCGTCACCCGCTCCAACCCGTGCTTGCGCGCGGGCACACCTTGCACATTCCCCAATACAGACGCACTCCCCCCTGTATCTAGCTCGTGCGCGTCCACCTGTCCCAGCTCGCTCACTCCGAGGGCGTTAACTCCGTCTGTATCCGATAGCAATGGAGGCAGTGCACGCCGCGCGCACCGTTCGCTTGTCTCGACTCAACTGCCCTTCCGACCCCCTACGCCCGGCATGTCCGAGAGACTTTCTCCTCTCTCGTGGTGTATCCGCCTGAGCGCCAGCCCTCTCCTGGTTCTCAGCAGTCCGCAACATCTGTGCGCTGGGTACGCCTGGCATGCGTTCCCCTACACAAGGCGCGGTCCCCTCCTATATCCTCCGTTCCCCGACCCAACACTTCCTTCTCGTCTCCATTCGTGGCTCCCGCCCCGCTTCCTTTAACCGTCTGGCGAGTCGAACCACCGTGTATTCGGACCGCTGGCCCCGCCTGTATCTCCCCACGATGTGACCCAGGTACACCGACTTATTGCTGCTACAGACTTACGTGCGCAGGAGCACGGGTTGATAAGGCAGAAATTCGGTCCGCATTAGTGCCAAAATGCCCATGCTTGAGGGGTTTCACCCAGGAACGCCGTAGGCATAACATCAGATCCGCAAATGGCCTGAGCAATYGAYCCCAGCAGGGGGACCAAGATACCCYRGACTCACAGCCCGATCGGGGACYCAGCATAACCATTTCACTGCTTGCCRTACCAGATCCGTACCAAYCGGTCAAACCCGAGAACTAGGGCCCGCCGCAGAATACTGGGCTCAAACAATCGGATGGGTCATCYATGATCGTACCAAGCTTCCCAATTKGAGAACCRAATGCTGATCCAGTGCTGCAGTCGAGCCGAATCAGTACGCCGCGGATCACATCAGACCATCGCAGTACGAATGTCAAGAATGTCCGCCCTGTTCTCTGGCCAACCTTGCCACTCCATACCAGCCCCGAGCCARTTCGGACTGYACCGAGCCTAGAAAATACTCAYGACGATCCTCCTATAGTCGCTCAGATTGCCATGGCTTGCACCGTGTCGTTGCCGACCCCAAACCGAACCTGAAATAAATTGTCTCAGCGGTTCCCAGCCTGGATTAATATATCGTAGAGGCCTCGGACCAGAAAATAGGCCGCCGCACCGRTTTTGAATCTGAAAAATATACCGCTGCAGTGGCCGGAGACCTGAAAGTAAATCACCGCAGAGGTTCCGAACCTGATATAGAATGCCGCAACATTTCCGGACCTGTAAACAAATTTCCGCCAAGGTTCCAAACCTGGAATAACTGTCATAGTAGCCMTGGTCCCGAGAATAAATCACCGCAGTTGTCCCAAGCCTGAAAATAAGTCACCGTAGTGAAACAGCTGTCACCGGGCCCATACCGTACCTGAAGCACGTCAGACACCGTAGGACGTAGCCACCCCGTAACAACCCTCGTATCCGTACCGAACCAAAAACTATAGTCGACCCAAGGTGGCACCACCCCCTCCCCTGCTGTCCATGCGATCGTCCTCGGACTGTCACAGTGAAGTTAGTAATCAGGTGGATCGGGAAAGTGGCACGAAAACCTTGATCATCAGGGATTGGCGAAAAAGGGTTGGGATCCAGGGAAGATTGATTAATCAGAGTTCAGAGCCAACGGTGGGAAATCCAAGCAAAATCAGTCCAACCATCGAATAATCATCGGTTCTTGTTCGTTCCATCATTTTAAATCATCCCCCCCCTTTCTCTTAGCTCTATTACCCGAAATAGTAAAATAATTGTAAACCTACCAGAAATAAATTCCGAGAAAGTCTTAATTAAATTGTTGAAATTCTTTGTTCCTTTCCTCCTTTATCGTTTTTAATCTTTTCCTTTGTTTTCAATTCCATTGGCGGAAAACATAAAAATAACGGAGTATTTCCCCCAAAACTTAAATGCTGCGAAAAACAAGCAAATTAAGGAATATTGCGTTTTGTTTTCTCTTCCCTCCTACTGAACTCAATTTCTTCTCCCATCTTTAATTTAGATACCAAAAATGACAAAATTTTGAGGCACTATTTTGACCCCGATCATACGCTGCAAAGAACGTCGCAGCGGGGTTAGTCCCCACGATGCCCCCTCGCGGCAGGACAATTCGGTTCTAACCCTCCGAATGGCCGGGAATGACGGTCCGTTGTAGTGCCGAGTGCGACCACCCATCTTGCCATTTTTGAGGGTTACCCGTAAGTTCCAGCGCGCCCAAAATCAAGGGCGCCCYGAGGTCCCCTAATCTCCGCCGCATGGTCTAACCAGAGTACCGTCAAAACTCAGACTCGTGTTCGCGCCTAAGTCCTAAAACCGCAGCTTTCAGGCGGTGCACTGCTTGCGGCCGCCTGACAACGTGTGCCTTTTCACAAGCAACTGTCCTGGAGGTGATTGTCGTGGTCCATCGAGATCTGATCTTGCACGTGTGCCTTCTCATAAGCACATGAAGTTCGGATGCCAGCGGACTAGCACGACTGCAGGCCCTTCATGTTGAATTGTGGAGGTCGAGGCCGTGAACATGAACTTTGGATCCCGGCGGACTTGCGGTTTCAAATTGGCAACTGGTTCAAAACGCGCATAGTACACAAACGACTCGAAAAGTAGTCCGATCGGGATACAGGTTTCCTTCCACTCCGATTTCGGACGGTTTGCGGGTTGCAACCTCTCCGCTGGTGGCATGACTGCTCACTTTTCGAACTTGCAGTTAGCCTCAATTGCCGAGAACCATGGTTTCATAAAGTTCGGATCCCAGCGGAATTTAAGTAATGTGTACCACCAAATCCTTCGACTTGCAAGACCCCACTGGTGACATGACTGCTGGCTTTTCGGACAAGCAATTAGCCTCAATTGCCGAGAACCCTGATTTCACAAAGTTCGGATGCCGACGGACTTTAGGTAATGTGTACTGGCAAATCCATCGACTCGCTAGACCCCGATTCGGGAACATCAAATGTGTTGTCATTGCCAACAACGTTTATGACGAGCCTTGTAGATTTTCCACTTCAACCCTATGAGCCCCAGTCATCAACGGTTACCCCGCCGAGACGTCGCTTCGCAAAAATACATTTTTGCAACATCAGGGTCTGACAGTCGTTGCTGGCGACTCGCAGCAAAAAAGAAAACGGTCGTCCTCGGCCCCTCTAAACCCCGCCCACCAATTTTGTCCTTCCTCCCGTCTCGACCGAAGTTCGTCGGCATTCGAACTTCCACATCCACGGTTGTCGGCTCATTGGCACAACCCCATTGTTCTCCTGGTTTGGCAGGAGGTGCAGGCGACGAAACCGTCCGCCGGTGGCACGACTGCTCGCTTTCTGCACAAGAGTTAGCCTCAATTGCCACGAACCCTGATTTCATAAAGTTCGGATCAGGGCGAACTTCAAGTAATTTGTGCCACATAATCCATCGCCTCGCAAGACCCTAAGTTAACAACATTAAATGTGACAGTCATTGCCAACAACGTTTCTGTTGAGCCACAAAAATTTCCCAGTCCGAACCCAGCGAGCCCCAGTCACCAACGGTTACCCCATGTTTCACAGAGACGTTGCTTCGCAAAAACAAATTCCTGCAACATCAGGGGTTGACGGTCGTTGCTGGCGACCTGCAAAAAATAAGAAAACGACCGTCGAGTCTGTCGAGGGTCTGATTAGGGGTCCAACAGCCATGTTCTTCTTAGTCCTCTGAGGTGTGCACCTGGAGTGGGAAACAATGCGAATCCTACTGCCACGACAGGGAAAACCGCAAGATAGCATGTCGTTTAGGGGGTGGTTGAATCGGGTTTTGTGGGGGTTGTTGAAGGAGCCTATACCCTTGTTCTTTTCTAATCGTGCACGATTGTTGAATGGCCTCCCGACAGTACACTGTTCACGATCGCGGGACATAGATCGCTAATAAGTTCGGATTCCAGCGAACTTCGAGGATCGTGCTTGTTGTGGCCATTCGGGAAGTCCGCCATCGATTTGTCGCGGTTGACGCACGACCGTAGCGAGGACTGCTAAAGTAGACATTGCCTGTGCACGTGTGTGCATTGTCGATTTACAAAATGGCGGTTCGTGGGGGATGCATAAGGGTCTTGGAGCTCTATTTTTTTTTTGTACTGCCGCCTTGTCGCGGGAGTTACAGAATGGGGGGTTCTGGAGGATGCATAAGGGGCATTTCCAGCACACGATCTCGCCTTGTAGCTGATCGGGGTTTATAGGGGGTCACTTGAGGGACCTCGAACCATGATTTTCATTTTCGCAACCAGACATGGGCTTGTCGGTGATGGTAAGCTCGGCCTTGATCTATCTCTTCTGCCGCAAACCCGGTCATTCGTGTACTTCGCCTCCGAAGAACACGAGTTTTGAAGCCGCGTGGACTGCCGAGGCTTGCAGCGCCAGCACACATCCTAGCATTGGCGGTGGAGTTCATCGGGGTTGATAGGGGTCACTTGAGGGTCATTCAGCCATGTTCTTTTTCATCTGCAACCACTCATGGCCTTGCATTTGTGATGACGTTTGTCCGACAATCATTTCATTGCAACCGAGGAATGCCAGCTCGTCGTTGACTCTGTTACTGACAACTTCGGATCTCGGCGCACTTCGAGGATCCAGGATCGTCAGACCGTTCCTTGCACCGGCCTAAACCACGCCTTCATGTTACGATCGTAGATGACGCCCAGCTGATGGGCGTTTATCATACACTTTGACATTGGGGATACACGCGGCCCCGCATCACTATCGGACCCGTGCGTGGATCTGGGCACTGTGCTGCCGATGGGGGGCTGCTAGGACGCGTCAATCGAGAGACGGTTAACGGGGGCCCAAATATTTGCCGTTTTCGTTGGCAATTGCAGTGCGAATTTCATCAAAAATTTTAAAAACAAACGATATGAGACCATAGTGTAAACATCAAAAAAGGAAACAGACCCTCATAACGACTACACACGTGGTTAACCAGGGGTGTTATTTTTGACGAATTTTGCACCGAATTGCACTGAAACTGTCATATTGTGTTGATTTTTTGCTTTTTTTCTTGTTTTTCTTTTTGTAACGACTAGCCATGCATGAGTACGCAAGCAGTTGCGGTAATGACGTACTATGTACTGCCCATACTCGCGTGGCCCTCGATGGTTCGAGGGTCCTGTTCGACACTCAAGTGTCGGCTGACACGCGCCTTGAGGGACTAACCTCTCGACGCTAGACAATCGCTAAGGCGGTTGCGGGACCTACCCTCTTCAGCAACCTGCGGGGATGAGTGGTAGGCGGGCCAAGGCCCTTTATAGCAGTTGGGTTCCATCATTGGAGGACTGTAAACAGGTCAAGGGGTTTGACTTTGGCAGCTGCTACGGTCTTTAACGTCCAACTCATAAAATCATAAAAAACACAAGGTGGAAGGGGATCCCCCTTCTTTATCAATGCGATTCTTATTGCCGGAGTCGAGGCAATAAATATTCAGATGCCCTTTGGCACATAAAATCAACAAAGTCGAAGGATTCGAATCTCTGGCAAGTTCGGATGTCGGCGCATTTCGCATTTCGCGGTTTGCCAGATCGTTCGTGCCACCCCGTTGCATTTTCGTGCCTTCCTCTTGCGACATCGATAGGGGTTGGGTGAAAGACACATGTTCTTAGTGTCCGGGCTGACACTTTGCTCCGGTGTTTTGCAGGGTGTGGAGACAAATTCGACTCGCCCGTTCACTCCGCAATGGAGAGTTCAATCGACTACACGAGCGTGAAACTCGTCTGCGACACCGACGGCTACATGAAGGCGGAAAGGACGGTTCAAGGAACGACCGCATGAACCTGGCTATGAACGCCGAACAAGCCACTGACTTGCATTTTCACCTGGAAGACCTGTTGTTGTCCCCACCGAGCTCTTCCGACAGTTCGCCATTCCAACAGATCACTGCTGCGTTTACCAGAAAACGTAGTCTCACTTTTCGTGAGAGCCTTGGGTGTTGCATCCATTTGCCTAGGGCTTTGGCCACATCGTCCGCAGGCCAAGAGCCGTCTGCCTCCCAAAACGAGTTTGGATCCACGTTTCTGGTGAGGTGCGCCCCGCAACTTCCGCGGACAACTGTTGTTTGCCGATGGCTGCTTCATTCACAACCTCTGACGCCGAGACCGAGAAGTTGGTGGGCACTGATTACTCGTCTGGGCAATAATCCTCTTCCAGTGAGTCGTTACAGCAACCTAGCCACAACGGAACAAAGTTGGTTGCCACCGACTATTCTTCAGAGCAGCTGTCCACTACGCGGGCAAGTCCAACGCAAGTGCAATCTCGTGATGCCATTCCTGTTGAGAGCCAGTCTGGGTCTGAAGCGTCTGGCAGGACCGATAAAGAACAAATGGCAATACTACAAATTTTCCTTGCACCTCTGCCAGGGGAGAGAAGACCGTATAGCATGGCGAATAAGAGTGCTAGGAAGGTAGAACAATACAAACGAGCGAAAGACATGCTGTCCAAAAAGAAACTGCTAATGGTACGAGGTATGGCATGTTGCAAGGCTCGCTGTTGTTACAACGTGTCGCCGGAGGAATTCCGAAACGTTAGACAATGATTTTACAGTAAGAGTCTTGAAGAGCGAGTAGAGTGGTGGATGAAAAACCTTAAAGATTTCACACTTAATGAAGGTGGACAGAAACGTGTTCGTCCTGTAGAGTTAGAATATCACATGTGCGTCAAGGCGTACTGCAATGTTCTCGGTGTATCTCGCAATACGTTTTATAGCTACAAAAAACGATTGGACAATGATTTTGTGCGTTGCGAGCACGGACTGACGGGTAGACAAAAACCAAAAGATAAGACGGTCGTCATGCTTGCCAGCATGAAAACATTCATAGACGGTTAAGCAGATAGCATGCCAAAGGAGGTGACCCATCAAGACGACGTTTACAGACCGAAACTTCGACTGCCAGCCGTTTTTACGAAGCGTTCAATTTATGAGTCCATCAAATCAGACTTTGTGGCTGTCAGCCTCAAAGTCGTGTTTGAGTCCAACTTTTATAAATTGTAGCAGACACACTTTTATCACGTTTCACTCGCACACTCAAACACATTCACAAAGTGTGCCGTCTGTCATGAACCGAAAGAACGTAAATACACTACGCTGCTCTTCCTCGAGCTCGAGAACGAGTACAGGAGGAGATGAAAGTTCACCAAAGGCAGCAAGTTGAACACAGATTGGACTACAGTCGGGCAAAACCTGATTCCATGGTCCGCCCGAACGAGCGTTTGTGTCTCATCATTGACGGCATGGATCAGAAAAAGACCACTATCCCCCATATTGGCTAAAGACGAATCTGACAAGTGTCATTGCACATGGTAGAGACCCTAGCATTTATGCGTACACGTGATTTCTGTATTTCAAACACGATTCGAATACAGTCGCTACTTGTCTCATGAGAACCCTTGTCAAAATTCAAGGGAGCCGGACGCCACTCCCATCGTTTTTATGCATTCAACCAGATAATTGTTGGCGGGAAAACAAAAACAAGTACATATGTGCGCTAGCTGCACTCTTGGTTAATTTCAAAGTTTTCCAAAAGGTAGAAATAGGATTTATGCTGGTGGGACATACCCATACAGACGTGGACGCTACTTTCAGCGTTTTCTCGAAGAAATTGAAAGACATAGATGCTTATATTATGGAAGAGTTCTACGAGCTCATAGAGCAATCCCACAAAAAACCTCCCAAATGTATTTTCCTCGATACACTGCCAGATTGGATAAGTATAGTAGACCCGTGCGTTGCGTTCGACGTTACTATTTCAAAACCACACTTGCTTAAATTTTTGATGGTTGGAGATAATCCGGACATGTTGTACAATGATTTCTGCGATGGCGACAACAGGTTGCCAGAGGAAGGTCCAATTTATTGGTTCAATCAAAACCCCGATGAAAGCTATGCAGGTCCGTCGTGGCCATTTGACCGAAAATTGACTTGCCTCATGTGCAACCCCTTCCTCGAAATGACTATTACAACGACAGAAATAGGGATTTTCGATTCCACGAGTTGCTGAAGAGTTGGCGGTCAACGTCATGCAATTACAACAACCATGAGGTGAGTAGGAGAGAAAGAGCTTTGTGGTACTGGGAGAAGGTTATCAAACATAACGACGAGATCATCGCCAAAGGTTTATCCTCATAACCTCTAGGAAGCTTTTAGCCAAGACCGCGATCGCTCGGAAGCGATCAACAACCTTCTCCTGACAGTTCCAACATCGATGATAGGGAACCCCTGTTTGTTGGACGGAGAAAAGATCGCCCGAAGACCAGTTTCGACCCCCTCGTGCATGTTGACGTGGACACTTTTCTTATCCTTCGCCCCTCCGACGATGATCTGTTCAGCGGCGTGCCTATCAGGGTGGAAAAAACTCTTTCTCGGGTGGTTGTTGATAAAGATTCGCAGAATTACAATCAAGTGCTAGTTGAATACTGGGTGCGAACAGGGAGAGCAAAGTCGCTTCCACAACTGTATGATAACGCATGAGAGAAAAAATGAAAAATGACTGACCGGAAACAATGACAACATACTAATTCGATCACTTTTGGTTGGGAGAGACCGGGTAGAGGTACAAAACCGTTCACGACTGGACTGATCATTCTTTCCAATGTTCGACTTAATGTTGAAGCTGCACTTCAAGATATGAGTTCATCTGCTCAAGGGAGTGTCGATGCAAAAGACAAAAGCGACGAGTGGACATCTGCCCTATAGAGTGAGGAAATAAGATTTTTGAAAATGACTATTTGGGCAGGAATCCACCGTCTAGGGTTGACTTTTTCAAGATGGTTGGGTGAGGGTTAAGCAATTTTCGAAGTTAAGTTAATCGTGAAGTTCGTTTTTTTTACTTTTTCAACATTTTATTTTCGTTTGTGTTTGCATTTCATCTCTTGTGTAGGGAGTGCGACGGGAGTCATGGCCCATCGACATGATTATTCGTATCCCATTCACCCTTCTGCATGCGGATTGCATGGTGTTGGCGGCGATACCGAAATTCTCGAGCAGATGACAATGGAGTTCGAAAATGACCCATGGATGAGCGTCGTCCCCTTCTTGGACAAACCTCTCGATGCATGGTCTGAGGCAGAATGGGATAGAGCGATCTTGGCAAGGAAATGTCCATGGCATAAGGAGTATAAGTTTGCTTCTGCGATGGAGTAGGGGAGCCTGATCAAAGTACCTCATTATGCCATTGGCGTCAGGCAACTCCCGTCCCTGCGCACCGCACTCAGACAGGAAAAGAATAAGCGGTTTTACCTTCGCCTGGACAACGTGACGAGGTCACCTTACGTATGGGCTGCGGATTTCAAACAAGAGTTGTTGGACTGTGCATCCTACAATCCATTTTTGGAACTATATCCACTGCGTGGTGTCGGAATACGACCAAATGATGTGTCGTAATGTTGCATACGGTTGTCTGTAGTCGGTTCCGACTTCTGTGGAGTGTTGTGTGTGACATGTTCAACCTGAAAGCGGACTTTTGTCGTGCTAGTTTCTTGCAACGAGCTTAGAATTTATGGTCGCAACATGGAGAATTTGCGCCTTCTCTACGAGAACGGACAGTCCGATTTGGAGATTGCCGGTCAAATTGATGAGGTTTATAAGTGGCATGAGGTAGCAAGTGACATGTTGTGTGCGTGATGCCATCGGTAAGTCCTTGGCAGGTGTGGGTAGGTTTGTAACTTAAAGGATGAAATACATTTGAGTCTTCTCGAAGTGGCGACGAAGGGACAACCACAAACCCTTGCTTTCGGGTCGCCAATGAATGCTTTATACGGGTTTGGTTATCGTGGGACGTGGAGACACTGGTAGCAACTTTAAATTTGTGAATGATAGCGTTTTAGAAAGTTCAAATTACGATCGCTTGTAGCATTTATTTTAGATGTAGTTCAATCTTGAGTTGACTTGTAGCTTTTAATTTAGACGTAGCTCAATCTTGCATTTACGATTTTTTGCACGTGTCCATACAATTTTTAACTTTTATTTTTTCATAATCACGATGTTTCTTGAAGTGAGACGGAATCCATGGTACTCACTTGGATTTAAGTTTAATATGACAATGTCATGTAAGTTTTATGATTATTTGTCGAACTGCATCGAAATTCATACTTAAACCATCTTGTTTACCATGTGATTGCAGTGACTCTTCGATTCATTTTCAGTTTCTGCTTCACACAATGTCATGCAAAGTATGTCCGACTCAATGCTCAGTGATATAGCAAATTAATCGAAGTGTGATGCAGACTCTGAGGTCATTCACAACCTTGTCGTTTATTGTCTTACGTTCATTGTTCGAGTGAATTTTGATGTATGACAATGACATCTGAGTTACGTCTTTTAAATAACATAAATTGTCCAAGTGCAATGGAGTCCAAAATTATCAAAGTGCAATGAAATCCATACTTAAACCATCTCGTTTACTGTGTGATGACCTTTACTCTTCGATTGAGTTTAATTTATGCAAGTCACATCAGTTACGTCTTTTAAGTTAATACATAAATTATCGAAGTATGATGATATCCATACTTAAAACATCTTGTTTACCGTGTGATTGCCTTAAATTATTGAAGTGCGACGGAATCCATACTTAAACTATCTTGTTTATCGTGTGATTGTCTTAAAGTCACACTTCGATTGAGTTCCAATAAATTAATACAAGTCACAATGTCATCTAAAATACGTCTGACTCAATGCTTACACAAAATTGAGCAAGAGTTCAACATTGTTGTTCAGTGTCTCATTACATTGAGTGCAACAGTTAAACTTTTTTTGAGTTTCAATTTCTAACAACTCCATGTTATTACCGTAACGACTTTTAAGTTAACTTATAAAAGTTATGGAAGTGCAATGGAATCTACACTTAATCCATCAAGTTCAGTACGTGATTGCCTTGAATCTCCAGTTCAGTTTCAATTTATGGCCTGTCAATTGCATTCTTCGGCTTCACTACTCATATCGTAAGTTTCATTCAAACCCAAAATATGGTGATTTTAACATGAAATCAATAGCTTGCGAGTACCAATTCAAAATATAATGTCATATTTTAACGAATAACATGTTGATTCTCCTCTTAAGCATAAACAAATGATTTTTGTTGGGGTGGTGGGTTGGTTCAGGAGGGGAGAACTCTACCATGCACGGGCTTCACAAGGAGGGAGGTAATTGCCCTGAAGGGAGACGGGGCAGATTTTGGGGGATGCTCTATTCTAGGGTTGGGGGAGATGTATGGGTCGACATCATATCCCAGCGGTGGCAGGCAAGGGCAAGGGGTCGGCAGAGACATACTTTGGGTGGGAACTGGATGCCTTTGTGGGAGTAGGGTGGGAAACGGGTCTGTCCCAAGTTGGGGCCGATGAGGATTGTCCATGATCAGGGGCGGTCCTTTTTGGTGGAGGCAGCGGTGGGGCAGGGGGACGAGGGGGACAGGGGGGAATTTCTATAATATCCTTTATAGGTATTTGGTGGGACTTTTTCTGATTCTTTATGGAGTTTTCAAACAAGCACCCTTGTTATTTCTAGTAGTTTGAAGAATCGCTATGGACTCTGAGGATCTGCTGGTGGTTTGTACGAAGTTGCATTGGAATTAGATTGTTATATTCAGGATCCGTGACTGACACTGACTGTTCAATGCCAGAAAGACGCTGGCCGGAGCCAGGGTGATGCCCTGTAACTTGCCAAACGTGAGGGCATGAGGCCTTGTAGAGATATGCGGAGGCATCCTAAGGGACAGTTGGGGGTTGCTGACACAGGACGACAATGGCCGGAGCTGGGGCGAGTCGCGTTGCTCTGTAACCGAACAAATAGGGGGCGTAAGGCCTGGATGAGTTTGGCAGAGAATAAGTCAGTTTTAGTGAGCTTTGTTATGATCTGTTGGAAATCCCTTAGATACTCGAGTGTTCGGAAAACTGCGGTGGATTTTCAGGTGTTTAGCGATCATAAAAAAGGATTCTTAGTCTTCTCATCATCTATCCCGAAGTCCAGTAGCTTGTTATGTTGGAGGATACTCTCAAAGCTGAAGCCGGGTAACTGGCCCCGGTACCTCAATTGGTTTGTAAATTGCTTTGTACATGTCTTCATATGGGACGCTGGGCCTGATTCCCAGCACGTGCTGCTCCCTACATTGGTCAAATCTTCCATTCAAACTAGGCATATTCCAGCAGACGAAAGGTATTGAAGATGCAATCTGACAATTTGAAAAGGAATGGCTTGGGGGATCTGCAGAAAGGGGCTTGGGTGAAGTGATATGGCCAGGGGAGGAAGGGGATGAAGGGTTCTTCAAAAGGGACTTTCAGCTCAGCTTCAACCAGGAGCCTTGCTCAGATCTCCAGTTTTTTCTCAGACCCATTTCCCCCTTCTGAATTAGCCTTATTTCAACTACAATGGTATGGCGGCGGGGGGAGTTAAATAGCAGAAGGAGAGATGTTTGTATGTTATTTTCAGATCTGGCGGTCTTGGAGGTATTGTTTCTTCATTTCGATGGTATTAGTACACTTATCTTCCAAAGTTTTCATATGTAGTTAAGGGACGCTGGACCCGGTTTCCAGCAGGTGCAGCAATAGATGGAGTGACCAAGCAGACCTAGTAGGAGGGGATGCTCGTATCACCCATTGTCAAATATGTGACACACAGGCGAGATAATACGAGTCAGACCAAACATCCTACTGGCGTTTAAATGACTTTTGTGCATGTGAGACGAATAGCTCTCGAATGGCCAGAAAAACTACGAAAGCTACCGGGGGCCGGGGCTGTCCTACCTGTCTATTGAAACCACCAGTACTTGGCCCAGCTATCGGCCGCGGCGCTTTCCCGTTAACGCGCCGCACCTTTAGGGCTTCGGGATACCGGACCACAATGGCTGGAAGCGCCAGCCAAAAAGTTTTTGAAACGGTACCCCGGCGCTTCGGCGAAAATCGGCGCGCAGGGCCATTCCACGCTCGGCATCGATAGCTGGGCCAAGTACAGGTGGTTTAAAAAAAAAAGAAAAAAAAAAAGGGCTGCCCAACCTTGTCATTGCTGCATGAGGGGGCATTTGTATCTACGGAAATTGCATGCATGATGAATAATGGTGCAGGCCAACTCAAAATCTGGCGATCTCTCACAGGCTTGGCATAACAGTGACATGATCACTCCCTCCTTTTCTTTGTTGGTGCTTTCTGCATAACAGTGACATGATCACTCCGAGTCCTGGTTAACTGGGGCCTTAATTTTGCAGAATATTTGTTGAACTTGTCATCTTCCCCACGGTGCCTCCCATAGCGTAACAGCAGTGTTCAAGGCCAACAGTCTCCCACACACCACACGCAACCCACTCACACGTGCACTCACTCACACCCGTGTTGGCTGACGACCCTACTAATACCTACCGGGAGGATCCAGCTGACTATCTCAGTTGGTTGGCACCAAGCATACCGCCATGAGGATTGAACCGATCACCTCCTGAATGCCACTTGTGCGCCTAACCAATTGAGCTAGGCCGAACCCCTTTAGTCCTTGTTCCCATCCCAAAGCCATCCTGCCTTGCTGCCATCCTTCTACGTTTCTCCTGTAACAGTTTTGTTGGGGTCTGTCCCGCAGTCTGGAGCAACTGTGGTCTCAGCACATCAGTCATCCAACACATTTTGTATTGGGGGCACTGTAAAATTAGATGTCAAATTTTCAGGAAGGAAAGCATTGTCCCTTTCCAGAAAGGACACCTCTCTTTTGGACACTAGACTCCCACTGAGGCTGCTGAAACGGCATGTGATTGCACCCACACTCACATATGCACCAATTGCGGGTTCCCTGCATATGTCTCTGAGGGCTTACGCATTTGGGCCAGACGAAGAGAAATGGATTTGTCTGTCTCATGTCGCATCCTGCTAGTGAAGGGGCTAGCTGGTAGGACAGAAATAGGGAATAGCAGCAGTAGAGATGGTGGCTTTGCTGCAGTAAGTCTTGCCGGAGTGGGGAGAGGAGGACTGTTGGTGGATTCCCGAGTCTTCTTCTGGTTTTTGTTTATCTCTGAATGTTCCTTACAAAAAAGCTCTGAAGTAGCCTCAGTATACC
>BFEA01000084.1:1943030-1953447 GCA_003427395.1 Chara braunii
TTAAAAAAAAAAAAAAAAAAAAAAGGGAGGAAAGCATGTCGTGTTGCCCTGTAACCCAGCAGGGTGGGGGTGTGAGGCCTGGAAGAGCTCGGCAGGGAGTAAGACAGTGCTGGAGAGTCTCAGAAGGGTTGCTAGGGATCCTTCAGGGTTTTGAGCATTTGTAGGACCTCTGTGGTGGCGTGTTTTGTTGTGGGTACTAGACCTTTTTCTGAAGTTTGTCCTAGTAATTTTCTAAGTAGCTCAAATTTTTCTTAGCCAAAGCCGGGTAATGGCCCGGGTATCTCAAAAATTTTCAGAATTCTATGTAAATTTCCATATGGGACACTGGGCCCGGTTCCCAGCACGTGCTGCTCCCCACGAATAGATTGGAGCCTTGTTCCCATAAAATTAGAAAAAAGAAAAGAAAAAAAAGGTGCCTTTCAAGAAAAGACACTTCCTTTTTTCCGAAAGTGGATTCCCATTGAAGATGCTGAAAGGGCATTTCATTGCCCTCACACTCACGTGCGCACCAGTCATCCACTCCCTCCATGTCCCTAAGGTTTGCAAGACCTGCACACACACACACACACACACCTGTCTCTTATACACATCTAGATGTGTATAAGAGACAGGAGAGAGAGAGAGAGAGAGAGAGAGAGGATCATTCAGCATTTGAGGCGATCTGGACCATTTATTGTATGAATAGTTCTCTCACTACCTGGCGTACCCGCAGAATATATATTTCAAAAAGGGGTAACTACGCAGGAGTCACAAAAACGAGTTATAATTGCACTATGGGGCAAGATACAGTTTGCAATTGCAGTTCGGGCACCTTACCTGGCAAGAAAGCTTGGGTTGTATACATTGCCCGAACTGCAATTGCAAACTGCATCTTGGCCCATAGTGCAATTATAACTCGTTTTTGTGACTCCTGCCGCCTGCATAGTTTCCCCTTAAAGAAAAAAGAAGACAAGGCTAGTGACATTGTGTAAGATGTTTATTCGCTGCACAATCTGGCCGTGTCCAATTCCGAGCTTTGGCATGATTAATAAGTGCGAAACTTTTCGGCCAAACTCACAGAAAGGTGAATATTCCCGTATAGATCACTGGAGCAATTTGTTCAATATCTTTGTTCCGGTCGTTATCCACATAAGGCCAGCCACACCTACAAGGCTGAGGTCCCACTAGCAAAGAGGATTGGATTGCACTCCTGAATCTGGATGTGTTTTATGCAGAGATGCAGAAAAGCAGATGAAGACAAGCTTCTGCACCTCTCCACAGTCACGTTTTTATTCAGGCATCAAGTCCATTTCAGTCCTCTTCGCTGGTCGAACCTCAGCCCAGGGGCAAGAGGCAAGAAAAGTGCAACAACACTGAAAAACAGTTGTCAAGGGGCGAGGTTCCCTGATTCACATTCTTCACGACTGGCCATCGATCCTTGCAATCTCCGCTGTCCGCTGAAAATGAAGAATATACGAGTTCATGAAGCCCCGCCCCGTGGACCAAATTTGAACCACCAGTCCCTTTCCCAGTTATTTTGTTCCAACGCAGCGGTTAACCTGCCGTAAAGTTGGGGGTTCGGCCCACCGAATGACAAGTGCTGAAGCCTGGCGGCACCAGGAAAAGAGAGGCAATTTCGACCCCATGCTGGTTCTTTATTATTGGCACGCAGCACAACTCCAGATCTGATCTGGGAGACCCTTACGTCTTTGATAGCCAATAGCTACGCACTCGTGCATTGAGAGAGCTAACTTAAAGCGTACCATCTCGAGCAGGGCTGAGTGGGGTATTCTACTTAGTGCTGGACCTGCTGGTGCCTGCAACCGTTGTCCGGTCAGATCCTACCAAGAAATTACGGTAGAGGGATGATTGTTCTGAGTGGAAGACACTGCGGTTGGGCTGCGGAAGACCAGGGAGAATTGATGGAAGGAGGGCGGGTGGGGTCTTGTGAGGAGTAAGACCCAATCAAAGAAAAGAAAAAAGAAGACAGAGCTTCCAATGTTACCATATCATGACCCCTCTTGGGGGAACAATCTCTGCTACTGTTCTAACCCAAGCATTACTCACCCTCATCATGAATGTATACAAACTGTAATTTTTTTCGTTTTTTTTAGGGTCTCACCCCTAAGAGACCCCTCCCACTCCCCCAATCTCTTTGTGTCCATCACTCAGAAACATCACCCCCTTCTACCACCTGGGCAGGGTGACCTGACTGGACAGTGGTGGCAGGTACAAAGGCTCATCAGGAGCCCCGCTTAGCCCTCAGGCTGATCGAAGCATGCTTGAACGAGCCCTGCAGTACGGGTACTTCGGGTGCTAGGCATAAGCATTCTCTCTACGGCTCCATCGGTAGCTTACCCGGGCTCCCCAGTTTATGGATCTAGTCATGCACACCCTACATATCACAGGCAATGTCTAATGGCCCTTATCTAGCCAAGGCTTAACCAATGACACCTCCTGAGAAATCTAGGTATACCCACCTAGCACAGCTATTCATCAGTTGTTATGGTCAGGTTGTTCATATGACCTATACAGGTACTCTAGCCTCTGTCATCGGTAGGTAATGACCACCATCCACCCCGCTTCCTCGGTGATCAACTGGACCCCTCTCCAGTTACTTGTGGTTGTACTTCTGTTGTTCTGGTCATTGTTTGTCACGTATAATCTGGAGGTACCCTGACCTCTCTCATCAGCAGGTAAATGGCCACCATCTGTTCCCATCCCTTGGTCATCAACTAGACCCCTCGAGTTGTTCTAGTTGTACCCAGAGTTGCTCCGGTATCGGTTGGGCCCCATTTGCCGCCATACCTCTGCCATCAACTGGGTGCACTCTCAGACTGGTCTGTTTGTCACAGGAAACAGACAAGCCAATCCACGATGGTCGCCCGCCTTGAAAGCTTGGTATTCCCATATTCCGGCCCTTTCTGTGCTCTCCTGTGTCTCCTCTCCCGTTGATGAGTCCATCTTACACCTGCTCTCTGGTTGATTTGAAATCCCCTATCGTCCTTACCAACCCCTCTGCTATCTAAGTGCTCACTTATGCATAGGCCAATGATGAATGAAACTGAGACACTCGTAGCAGGATGGCAGTCCCGGTGGGAGACTAAATTAATGCAATGGAACAGATTGAGAAGATCTAAACACTAGGCCTCTTGTTTATTGGCCCCACGTTCCCCATTCGAAAGATGGGATATGGTGTCCACGTCACGTGCCACTGGACTGAAGCGTGTGATAAGCCAGGACCCATACTCGACGGTTTCACGTACCCTTCGGGGAAAATCCCACGTAAGGCCTCGGAGTACGGGCTCTGGATAGTTGGGAAGAACGGGTTTTTTGTTTTCTTTCCTTCTTTTTCTTTCTTTGAAAAATTCAAGAAAAGGTTGGGGACTAGCGGGAGTAGGAATTGTGAATTTTTGCACGCGCGGCTGTTTTCGAATTTTTTTGCGCCGCGTAAACCCGTTCTCCCGCTCTGCATCCCCGCGCCATCTTCCCTTCTTGCTGTGCATCTCCCTCCTGCATGTCTCTTCATCTTCCCTCTAAGCAAAGTCCGATCCCCTCCTTCTCCTTTCCCTGTGAATGATTGGCTGTCTGAGTGGGATGGTCGGGGCAATGTGGTGGCCGCGGGAAGTGCACCCCACTTGGACGACCACCCCAATCACGCAGACCATTCGACTCGCCTCCTTCGATTCCTCTGGAAACTTCTGCCCTTCTTTTGTCCTGCTCATCTACACCCCGTGCTTCGCTCAGCCTCCCCGCCGCCTTCAGGGTTATAAATTCTCGCAAACCCTTCCTCTCTCTCTCTCTTGGATCTCGGCTGCAAGCTGCGCAAGCTATGTGCGAAGCCCGCGGCGCCAGAAAGGCTCGACATGCCCCATGGTGGGCGGAGTGACGGCGGGTGGCGGAGTTAGCGGTGGACTTGGGGTGAGGCAGTGAGAGGGATGGAGCGGTGGTGGAGATCAGATGCCAACAGTGGCAGGGCCTTGTGGCTATGATGGTTGCCGGTGATCTCGACGGACCGGGTGGAGACTGGGCCCAAAGAGGCCAGTCGTGAGAATTCTGCATTTTTAAGACGAAGCTTCTTCTCCATTGCTGCTTTGCCCCCGTGTGATGTGTGCAAGTTCCCCAATGTGGGGCAGTGTATTGTATGCCTGCTAGGGTATGGAAGTCTATGGATGTGAATGTTTTAGTAAGAGCGGATGACCGTAGGGTATCGAGTGTTGATTGCTGACATGAGTGCATGAGTGGGTCGGTCCTTTCCGTCTTCCCCCCTGTTTCTTGATTAATTGTCCTTAACCCGCGCGAGTGTGTGTGTGTGATATGCGCCCTCCTCCCTTCGCCGTCTCTCTCTCTCTCTCTCTCTCTCTCTCTCTCTCTCTCTCTCTCTCTCTCTCTCTCTCTCTCTCTCTTCTCGTGCAGGTCGGTACTCAAAGGGGAGGAGGACACTTCCAGGTAGATCGGCCACCCGTGTACGGGCGGACCAGCCGACCTATCTATCTCCACCCAGGGGGCCCGGTGCCGCGTTTAGGTGGATGTTACGGAGAAGAGACGGAGAACGGGAATTGAGCGCATTCTTCCGCGACATTATTCGTTGAGTTTTGCATGGAGTCAGGTTTCGTCCCCACGGAAGGAAGCGCGGGCCGTGGCCCGAGCCCGAACCTCGTCCCCGGGCGTCACATCACGGTTCCACCTTTCCCGATAGCAGATCACGATGGCGTATACTGCGATGCGGACGTGCGGAGCCTGCTGCGGCGCACGGAGCCAATCCATCTTTATAACCCGACCCAGGCATGCCACATAGGCGGGAGTGGGTTTGTGTTGATTGAGGGATTTGCTTCCCCGCCTTTGATCTTGCCGTACACGGACCTCACGGTGCTGCCTTGGGCTGCCATGCACCCCATCTGGCAACCGCGTTTCAAGTGTCACTGGTGTCACCAGGGAGACTCGTGCTCGTGGCGACGGTTGGTCCTGGGGTACGAAGGGGCTACCCGATTCCCCGAACTCTCCCCCAAACGCAGGTGCACTCCCCGCCCGTTTTCGAACTTGGGTCCCATCGACTTGCCCGACCCCGGGTGAACCCGTGCCGAACCGATCGCACAGACTCGACGAGTCTGACAACGAGGCCTAACCCGCCTTCAGAGCATCGACCCCCGAAAGGCCCGTGCGAACCGTGCGCCTCGAGCAACGGAACTCCGTTCCCGACGACCCCGTTGCTCCTTTTTCTTTTTCCTCGCGTTCGTTTTTTTTCTTTTTCCTGAAAACGATGACGATAGGGCCATAGGGCCTCGTTCTCCGGCGATCCATTTCGGCGACAGCTCGAACCCCGTCCCGGCACCTCGAGCTGAGACAAGAGTCCCCCATCCCCCCTGGGTGACTCAAGCCCCACAACCAAAAATCCTCGACCACGCCCCTACCAACTTTGATCGGCGTCCAAGCTACGGGACGTCGCATGCGGTGTGAGGTTTGCGCATCACAAGCGACAACCGTGGTGCTCTATACACACACCCTTACACACACACACACACACACACACAGCTTGACAAGTTGCTCTCTCTCTCTCTCTCTCTCTCTCTCTCTCTCTCTCTCTCTCTCTCTCTCTCTCTCTCTCTCTCTCTCTCTCTCTCTCAGTTGTCCATCAGCGGGTGAGTCAGAATGGAAGTGCCCCGTTGGCAGGGCCCAATAGCGTCAATACCAAGGAAACGGCTGCAGTGGTTCCCTCTAGTCGTCGGTCCCACGAAAGGGTCTGACGATCCCGTTCTTCTGGGGACCCCCTAGGGGTTTTTCATTTGGAAAAAAAAACAAATAAAACACAATTGGTGGCACAGGGGTTTTCCCTACTACCTACTGCAACCCCCCATGCCACAAGAACCCGGTGGACACCTGCCCCACAGCCTTTGGCGGCAATCGGCAGAAGCCACTTAACCCCCGTTGATCGGGGGGTACAACAGAGGTAGAGTGGGGCTAGAATGTTGCTCTACGTTTAGAGCGGGGAACCCTCATTCTACCCTTGTCCATACACTAAGCTTTATAATTAGTCAATCCTTAGTCCTCAATAATCTTATTCTTGCATCATTATGGTATAGATTGACTATTTGGGCAGTAGATAAAGTGGTCCTCCGAACTTTACAAAGGCAGGTAGCCTTTTTTTTTTTTTTTTTTTTTTTTAATTAAACCCGACCTAGGTTGCTAGTGATAAATTAATGATAAGAGCATCCATCACTAGCAAGTCGACAACTGGCTCCATTCTATTGGTGGGGAGATGGACCTGCTGGAAACCGGGTCCAGCGTCCCTGATACAAATAAATCAGAACCATAGTTTGAAGCAAGTTGAAAGAGAATGTGGTCTGCCTCTTCAGCCAGAACTTGGCCGCCAGATATTTCCATCAAGACTAGCAACGCTATCTCCTATCCTCCTCAAGAATAGTAGAAATCCAAAGAACAATAAGGAGGTCTACTCATAACTCAGCACCTTAGCTTTAACCATTTTGCAAGGCATACCACTGAATATCAACCATTGCAAGCTCCGATGGGGCGAAGGGATAAAAAAAAACATTCGGGGGATCTGAGAGTGTCTCCTGACGGAAGTGAAAACCAGTCCTTGAAGAGCAGGTTAAAGTCTCTCTTTAGGGGTTCCCCCTGTTCTTCCCTTCCCGACCATTTCACTTCTCCCAAGCTTCCTCCTTCAGTTCCCCCCAACAAGTTTAGGTTTGAATTTTTGAATTCTACTGATGATATTTTTTTTTCTGATGAAACTGTTGTATCTTAGCACAGACCTCTGACCAGTGTGCCCATATTTACGTCTGTACAAATTTGACAATCATTTCAGCAATTTCTATTCCTTCCAATTTTACATCTTCTCTTTCATATACACACCTTTTGTATCACAATACCCACAAAATGACTTTCCGTCCAATTTTAAAAAAAAACTTTCAAATTATGAAAGTTGTGTATCAATTGGCTCCCATTGTCCCAAGATAATGACTCTCCAATCCCGTGGCCATTCAATGTCCATTAACCCCTCCACACACAGTCTCATCTTCTCCACAATAACACCGATCCTGGACATTGGATGAACACGTGCTCAATAGTTTCCCTGATTTTTTTATTAGGAAAAACAGATAGACATGATTTGCTCCATGGAAGTGCCAGACCTCGTTGTTCTAAATTAGTGTGATCAATAAGCCAGTCATTTGTGGGCAAACATCGAAGGAGTTTGTGGGTTCAAACTTAGCTGTTTAATCCATTGAATTGAAGGTGCCACAACATGTGTGAATAGATCAAGAATGTGCACATTTCCTTTTGTTTTAGGTGAAATTACTGATTTTTGTGCCACTTTATTAAGCATTCTTTCACATTCGTGATTACCTCTCTTGGCGGCAAACATGGAAGAAATTAAAAAATTGCTAGAAATATTTTCTGCAGTTTTAGACATGGTAGTCAATTGGGGAAGCAAAACTTAAGGATGGTGGATCCACTCTAATGGTGATCGTCCACCTGAGCCCCCCAGGATACAATGGTTGCCTCTAGAGGCCCCACTGAGGGTACTGAGAATATTTCTTTCTCCTTCTGGTATAAACCTGTCTCCAATGATGAGTGGATCTCTAAGCCTGCCATAGAAAAAATGAATCAATGGAAAAATCAGCACACCTCACTTTTTGGTAGATCACTAGTAATAAATAATGTGGTTTTGACTTCAATGTGGTGTAAATCAGCATTTTGGGCAATTGGTAAACCACAAATCAAACATCTTCATAAACAAGTGTCGGTCTTTCCTTGGAGAGGGAATCATGAACAAGAGAGAGTTATTCCCGGAGTGGCATGATCCACTCTCATTCAACCAAAGACGAGGGTCTGGGAGGCTTAGGAGTTCTGGACTCAACCCTGCAATGTCAAGCCTTGTCTTTACAATGGATGATAAATCTCAATTTAGGCATTGACAACCCCTGACAATGTATGGCTCTAGAACAAATAGCGAGACTAGCGCACCATCAGAGGTGCATCCCCTCACTTGGGTAGATAATAGATTTTGGAACATCCCCCGGCCTTGCACACATTCAAAGTTTGAGGGAGAGAGAGGTGCAGCTCGTGTTGACTTATGAGTGTCCCTATTGAAAATGTGGCGAAAGCTACCCCTACCAAATAGACCTTTGCCTACACGCTTTTCAGGCAAACCTTATTCGGGAACCAATGGATGACTGATGTTAATGGTTGTGTATACAATAGGTCTACTCCCTGGTCACACTGGGTGACGAAAGGGGTAATACGGGTCAAAGACATTTGGGATCTGGAAAAAAGGGGTTGGATGACTACCGATCAACTTAAGAAAACAATTACATATGCCTTAAATTAACTCAAACCTTGTGCGTCAATACCTGTACCTAACACACAGCCATGATCTACAGGCTGCAATGGTGGACTTTGCAGGAATTTTCCCTTGCTGATAAGACCCCTCCTTAAAAATGGAAGAAAGTATGTCAACTTTTGAGCAATAAATGATCACTGATTCATAGGGACGGATACTCCAGTCCATGGAGACTCCTTGGCGGGGACGAGTTAAAAATGGCGCCAGGACTCGAAGCATTGGTGTTCCGTTGAGGACATTCAAGCACATCAGATTCTGCGATATTGTCATCACAGAGCTTTAGCATTTGACCATTTGATTGAAATGGTTCCATTCGACTTGATTATAAATTTTTCAAAACTTAAGGGACCTACTGTACAGATTAGTGATTGGGTAGCAAAAAGGGATCCACTCAATCTAATCGGTAATGTGGTGGACGTACATTCAGATGATAAAGTTCTATTCACATTTTGTAAGGGAAGTCGGACCTGGTTCCCGTTTTGGTAATTAACAGTTCTTAAAAAAAAAAAAAAAAAGCTGGGTAATTCTAAGGGTCTGACCTCAAATTCTTGAATTTTAATGAGAAATTTTATGCATTGAGTGGTTGTTCGCACGCACACACACACGCACACGAGCGCGCGCGCGCACACACACACACACACACACACACACAGTCCGAAATTGGATTTAACGCGGGTTTCGTGTTGAAAAATTCAACGCGCGTTGAATTCACGTTAAACTTCCATTCAAACGCGAGTTGGATGCGAATTAATGCGGTCCGGGATGATTTTTTTCCTGGGCTAAAAATTATCCAAAAAACAAAAAACAAATATGGGGTTGTAGGTTTTGTTCAGGACTACAACCCTGTATTTTTATTTTTATTTTTATTTTTTGATGCTTAAATCTATTTAAAAAAAATCAAAAACATAAACACACAATGAAAAAACAAAAACTAAAATGAAATGAGTGTTTTTATTTTGGGTCTTACACAAATTTTTTAAGGGCTAAAATATATATATATATATACCCTCGTTTGTTGTCCTCTTCTCCCTCTCTGCCTACGGTTTACCGGGCAGTTCTATTTGACGATATATATATATATATATATCGTCACAAACAATATATATATAGGGTTGTAGATTTTTCAAAGATGTACAACAATTTATTTTTTATTTTATTTTTTTGGAACTTTGTGTATTTAAAAAAAAATCAAAACCATAAAAAAGAAATTAAAAAAAGAAAAAAAAGACACACACACACACAAAATTGGACCTGTAGCAGGTTGCATGAGTCTGGCGTCAGTTGGTTGAGGGAACCCAGGTCCGGGTCCGCCTGTGTGAATGTTTGGAAAGCAGGCCCTGGTCTGGATACGGGTATTGGGCCAAACACAGGCCAAAGGCAGTTGGGGGCATGCAACCACCTCAGGCCCAAGGCCTGTTCTCATTCGTGCTGTGCCTCAGGCTATCGGGGCCTACTGGAAGCTTCCTGGGACTGAACACAGGCAGGCCACTTCGATATAGCAAAGGGCCTGCCTCCACATTGGGCATTCGGGTGCTGACTGCATGCTGCGTAAGCGTTGCTGCGCTGTAGCTCGTGCCACTCACGCACTCACGAGCGAGCAGGAAGGAGAAGGCAACCATAGCCGAGTTGCGCTGTTGTAAGCTGGGTGTGGCGCAGGGTGGTCCTTGGGTGCAAGTGGAATTTGTGTGTTGGGGAACGAGGTTGTGAGTAAGGCGAGACACACTCTCACGCGCAGGCACAGACATACTTACACTTACACACACACACACTTACAAACACACACATACACACACACACACACTTATAAACACACACATACACAAACACACACATACACATACACACACACACTTACAAACACACACAAACACTTACAAGCACAGACACACACACACTTACAAACACGCACATACACAAACACACGCGAATACATTCATATTCATGCACGGACACACTCTCACGGCAGGCACACACATACACAGATACGCGCACACACAACACACCTACACACCTACACACACATAACTGAGGCGTTGGGGGTTGGGGGATGTGGGGGCGGATGGGAGGTGCTTCAGGGGT
>BFEA01000084.1:1957146-1974103 GCA_003427395.1 Chara braunii
GGGGGCCTCCCCTTGGTACATTCGCCTCAAGCCCCACAGCGTGGTGACATTGAAAAAATAAAGAAAAATTGAAATGGCCTATAAAATAACAAACGAAAATGCTTATTTTGGTTGGTTGATTTTTTTTTTTCATTTTTAATTAAAAAAGATATTATTAGTGAAAAAAAAAATTGAAAAACTCATAGGGAGTTACCCTTCGATGTCTCCCACCCTCCTATAAAAAAAAACATACCCCCCTAGCCAAAAAAAAAAAAAAMAAAAAAAAAAACACTCTCCGTGAACTCTATGACCCGCTCCGTTCACAGACCCCGTGAACGGTGAACGGGGGTACGGCACTGGCGAGTGGGACGTACGAGAAGTTGTCGTCAAGATCGGCGACCGATATTATTTCCCTCCCGAAACTCGGTTCTGGATTTGTCGGTGCGGGCTTTGTTGGTATTGTCCTTCAGTATGATCAGCAACATCATCCTGTCTTCATTTTCATCATTACTATCATCATCACCATTTTGTTATCATTAGATGCTGCTTTTCAAGGCCTTGTTTGCCTTTCACATCAGCAGGTGAGTTGGTTGTCATCATCATCATCTTCATGATGCTGTTCATCGTCATCAGAAAATCCAAAAAAAGAAAACTCTCATCTGCCTTTCTTCATTATAATTCTCAGAAATTTCCTATTCTTTCACTCATATCTTAGGAATTTGAGTTCCTAAAACTCTCGAGGCTCGTCTTTTCTTTTCTCCACTATTAATTTTTGGTTCCCCTGCGGGCGCATTAATGAATTATTTTTGTGTGGGTGGGGGGGTGGGGTTTTAAGGAGGAGAGCTCTACTCCGCAGGGGCTTCATAAGGTGCGGGGTGAAATGCCCTGGAGGGAGTGGGGGCAGATTTTGGGGGGTTGCCCTATTCTGGGGCTGGGAGAGATGTATCCCATCAGAGACAGATAGGGGTGAGGGGGTGGCTGAGGCATACTTTGGGTGAAACTGGATGCCTTAGTGGAAATAGGGGGAGGAAGCAGGTATATCACAAGTTGTGGCCGATAAGGAGAGTTTGTGATTAGGGCAGTCCTTTTCGGTGGAGGCAGTGGAGGGATATGGGGAGATGTAGGGGAGGGGGGGAAAATAATCTACAACAACGTCTGGAATTCTGGTTCTCCTCTTTAGTGTAAACAAATTACTTCTGGTGAGGGGGTGGGTTGAGGGAGAGCTCTACTCTGCAGGGGCTTCACAAAAAGGGAGGTGATTGCCCTGAAGGGAGACGGGGCAGATTTTGAGGGATGCTCTATTATGGGGCTGGGGGAGATGTATGGGTCGGCATCATATCCCAGCGGAGGCAGATAAGGGCAAGGGGTTGGCAGAGGCATACTTTGGGTGGGAACTAAATGCCTTTGTGGGAGTAAGGGGGAGAAATGGGTTTGTCCCAAGTTGGGGCCGATGAGGAGTGCTCGTGATCAGGGGTGGTCCTTTTCGGTGGAGGCAGCGGTGGGGCAAAAGGATGAGATCATGAGGGGAAAGGGGGGAATTTCTATATCCTTTGCTTGAATTTGGTTGGAACTTTTTCTGATTCTTCCTGGGATATTCAAAACAAGCACCCTTGTTATTTCCTGGTAGTTTGAAGAATCTCTTAGGACTCTGAGGGACTGTTGGTGGTTTATACGAAGCAGCACTGAAGTTAGACTGTTATATTCAGGACCCGTGGTTGTTCCATGCTAGAACAACAGTGGCCGGAGTCGGAGTGATGCCCTGTAACTTGTCGAAGGTGAGGGCATGAGGCCTTGTAGAGAGTCTCGGGACGCTATGCGGGGGCATCCTAAGGGATAGCTGGGGGTTGCTGACACAGGACGACACTAGTCGGAGCTGGAGTGAGTCGCATTGCTTTATAACCTAGCAGATAGGGGGTGTGAGGCCTGGATGAGTTTGTTAAAGAATAAGTCAGTTTTGGTGAACTTTGTTATATTCTGCTGGAATTCCCTTAGATACTTGAGTATTCGGAGAATGGCGGGTGGATTTCAGGAGGTGTTTAGCGATCGTAAAAAAAAATTCGTAGTTTTTCTCATCATCTATATTCGTAGTGTGCTCATCATTTATCCCGATTTTCAGCAATTTGTTTATGATCTTGGAGAATACTCTCAAGCCGAAACCGTGTAATGGCCCCGGTACTTCAATTTGTTCAGAAATCTTTTCTACCACAAGCGGTTAACAGGGACCCAAGTAGTTAGTACGATCTCCAATCTATGAATTGGTGGCAAGTTTGGTTAAAATGACCCTTGGGTTTTGTTATAAATCGTCTGACAAGTGGTCTGAAAATTGAGGTCTCTGTTAACCGTCTCTCCTTCATATGGGACGCTGGGCTCGATTCCCAGCACGTGATGCTCCCCACGAATAGATTGGAGCATGTCTTCGAAAAAAAAAAAAAAGGCGCACCTCAGAGCCCCGATCTTGCCAAGGCACGGTGCGCGTGAGCAGGATGCGTCGTGCAGCCGGATTGCCAGGTACCTAAATTCCTAGTCTAAATCCTAATTGCAAAAAAAAAAAATTCTGAAAAGAAAAACAATTTCAAGAGCCCACAGGGGCTCTACATCAGTTGAAAATTTGAAAAACGACATTTCCGCGCGCTGATCGCGCCAAAATTCTCATTTGCCACAGCAGAACAAGAAAGAAGCTATGACGACTGTTATTTATCGCGCTCACTAGGGCGCGGTCACCCAATTGTCTGCGTAGGACTTTCCTGGCCCTGGTCCCGAAAGCCAAAAAGAAAGAAGCGATGGTATACATGGAACTTGCCCAGGCGACCTATACCCATGCACTCCACCCGACCAACCAGTCCCAAATCCGTGAAGCAGCTTCGCGCAGAAAGTCGCACGATTACAAAAAATAGTTCGTCACAGTATAGTCTGGACAGGAGATCTGCTGGCACTGGCAAAGGAAAGGAGCAATTGGCCTCACTGCACTACAATAAACTCACAAAAAACTTCAAGTATTCAACGAGAGTTGTCGGACCAAAAAATGGCCACAATTGCTGTCATCGCTGCACTGACTCTCGACTCTCTACTCGCTACTTCCGTGAAGCACTCTCATGAAAGAAAAGAGAACACTACAGGACAACCCCCCGCTGTTTGTCGGCCCAGACTGGAGATCCGCTCTATAAATTTTCAACCGCGTGAGGGGTCCTAGCTATCTCCCTTTAAAAAAAACGCCCTTCTCGGTGACCACTGTAGAATCGTCAAGCGTTAGTGAGGAGGGCTTCTGACAGCGCTTGAAGAGAGAGAGATGGAGAGCACCTTTCTAAAGTTAATGTAGCGACATTTTCGAGAGTGCATCTGACAGCTCTTGAATGGAAATCCGTGCCCCTGCCTCAAGAGTTAGTGGAGTGATGACTAACGCTTGATTTGTCAAGATTCAAGCGAAGTGAAGTGACGCCCAATGACAATCTCTCTCTCTCTATTTTTATTTTTTTTTATTTTTTTAAGGCTAATTCCTTAAGCCCAACCAATTCAATAACCTGTCAAATCTGGACAGGACGGCCTTTCATGCCTTTGTTTATTGTCATTGTAGTATTACGGGGAACCCCGTAGCAGCCACATCCGTGCTCAAGCCTCCAACGAGGGAACATGTGGGAGCTGCACCCACTCAGCAGTAGTGATACCTGCTACAGCAGGTGGGCGATACCAGTCTGGGGTCAGATGGTAGCATCATGACCGAGCTGCTTCGATAGGCAAGTCACTGTGCCTCCTCTCCGGTCCCCTCCCCCTATGAACATCAGCAGTCTCTGCTCAATGCCACTCAGGGAGTCAGCGGGACCAAGGGCATATCTCTAGGTGACGTTCGCCAAGCTTGCCCAGTAAGGTACATGAGGCCAATGTGGATTGAACCCAAGACCTCCTGAATGCCGCTTGCGTGCCTTAACAACCGAGCTAGGCCGCTAGATACACTCTAGCTCTATGCAATCATATTGCACAATTATAACAAACTACCCAAAAAAAAAAAAAAAGTTCAAGTTTTATATTATTTATAACTTTTTTTTCTTTTTCTTTTTTTTTTCTTTTTTTTTAAACGTGGAGACCCAGTGCCCAAGGCTCAAATTACAAATTGAATACAACGCGAGCAAATGCCTCTTCTCGTTAGGGCTGGAAGAGCCTTAGCCACTGCTCCTGCAACCCAGGCGCCTGGGCAACCAAGGTGACCTATGCCACGGGAGTTACAGTTGAAGGTCGAGCAGGGAATCAAGCATATTTCGGCACTACCTGTAGCGCGCTTCTCCGTCATCTCGCTGCATTACGTTGCAGCATTCGTGTTTAGTCTGCACAAGAGAGCTGCGGACACTACCTGGGCAGTTACAATGAAAGGGCATCTCCACCTCACTCTCGACATGTGCAAAAATGAGAACGAACTTCCCGCTAGAACATCGCCAGATGCACCCACCACATTTTTGAATTTTCCACATTTCGAGAGTGGTGTGGCGAGGCCGAAAGGCGGAGCAGCAACTCGACCGCATTTCGCCAGCTTGTGCACAATTGGGGCCTCGTTGCACTAATCACCTTCCGCCAACATCTTGATTGCATGTGGACGTCCTCTTTTGTCCAGATTCATTTGAATTCTTGGCGGATGGCCAGTAGTGCAACTAGGGCCTTGCTCGCTCAGATCCCTCCATTAGGAGAAGTAGGACATGGCGACACCATCCTGAAGGACTATTTTCGATTGGCACCCGGACGAGTTGGTTTCATTTGTACCTATGCTGCCAGCCTTCCTTCCTCCTCCTCCTGTTCCTCCTCCTGCTCCTCCTCCTGTTCCTCCTCCTGCTCCTCCTCCTGTTCCTCCTCCTGCTCCTCCTCCTGTTCCTCCTCCTGCTCCTCCTCCTGCTACTGCAGCTCCTCCTCCTTCTCTTGCAGCCATGTATGCTTCCTTTGGTCTCATACTCTCGTGAGTATCGTCCGAAGAATCGTCGGGCAGTCTGGGAATCTACCCCTAGAAAAGCAGAACGCCACAGGTAGGCGATAGGTGGGGCATGGCCCTTGGAGTAGGTTTAGGTTGAAGAAACCCCAACTGAGGAGACCTTGCTCTGCTGCACGATCTTCCAAGGTTATCCGTTGCTAGTGATCGTTGAAGCAACTTCATGAATCCCATCAAGCATCAAAAAGATTGCAAATCGTCGACACAAGGCTGACTATAAACAAAACCGACGAGTCAAAGGGAGAGAGAGAGAGAGAGAGAGAGAGAGAGAGAGAGAGAGAGAGAGAGAGAGAGAGAGAGAGAGAGAGAGAGAGAGAGAGAGAATGGAAAGCACAAAGATAAGCCAACACGTTGATGCAAGAAACCGAACGCAACAGGATGGGATTACAAAAACGTGAATGAAGCACATCCCATCAGCCCGGACCGAAAGATGGCGACAACACTCCAATACGTGAATACCAAGCCGGGCATCTTGTGAGGGATCCGACATGTTTCGTCCGCCAGTGACGAACTCATCAGGGGTCAAAGCGTCACGGATACTAAACCAGTGTGTGGTTGGCCCTATAAGTATTCTATGAAAGGCTCTACCGAAAGACTACCCGGTCTCGATCGTCAACTCCAAGACTCAATCTTGACACGACCGAACAAAACACAGACCCTGTTCGAACCCTACTTCAGCTGATAGCTTCGAGTGGTAGCAAGACCCAAGATAAGGAAAGAATTCAGACCGGACCCAGTTTAGAGCCCCTCAGAACGCTTTCCTACTGACAGACCCAGAGGAAAACCAGACCGAGCCTAGTCTAAAACCTCTGAAACGCTTTACCCACTGCCTACTTCATGATCCTCACAAAACGCTTTGTCTGCTGATAAACCCAGAGAGAAGCCAGACCCAACCCGGTCTAGAGCCCCTCGGAACGCTTTGCCCCCCGCCTATTACGAGGCATATCAATAACAGAGGGCAACTTGTCTCATCCCGTCAGACAATCAACCCAGTTTTGCCACACTCCTCCAAATTTACCAGAAAAATTTCTCAGCACATCATCGAAAAACTCGTCTCTAAATCCCCGAAGTCTCGACTCAACCTTCAAGGAGAAGAGAAAACACAACTCAGCACCCGGCATGCTGGTAAACCGCTTTGCGCGATGCAGAAAGGATCCCACAACTGCCACTTTTTGTTGCTTGCTAGTATAAGAGCATGCATCCTACAGGTTCTGGAACCGAATGCCCTGCAAAATCCCCCTCTGATTCTTGTGCACGGCAGCACACCTAACTTCCACCGGGTAACCGAAATCCTTAATTACACATCCTAAGAATTCCCAGCAGTTCGAACGGCTGGTACACTCCAAAACCAGATTTTTGTCGTAACTCTTTTCAAAAAGTTTTACCAAAAACTCTGCCTTAGCCCTCAAACCTGCCTCGTCAAGCTTATACTTAGCGAAAACAGAAACATCGTGGACAAGCCGTAACCCATGAAACAATCTCTGATCCTTCCCAATTGAAGACAGAAAAACAAACTCTGAATGAGTACAGAGCAAACAAGCAAGAGCAGGACTAGACGGTTTCCCCATCGGGATACCAACGACTTGCTACCGAACAACACCACCCACTTTGACGTAGGTATTGCGCAAGTCAAAACTGACACACGCACGGACCGTCTGAAAATCAACGGAATAACACACCACTCATCCCTTTCGAAGACTAGAAATCCGTCACCCAGTCAACCGCATGAAATATAGATGAGCGCGACAAGTTGCAGAACATTTCCTTAATATCGAATGTCGTCGTTACCCACCCTTCACCTTCCTTCAAGTCAGTGTTAACCCGTTGAATGCCTTCCCGAAGCAAATCCGTACTTTTCAAGATGAAATGCGACCCATCGGGCAAATCCCAAACCATTTGCTTGATAGTAACGTGTGAAACCTTCTTACTAGCCTTAACCCCACATTCGAAAAACGAGGGGCAAATAGGTCGCCACTTACCCACATCTTTGTGCTTCGGCACAACATATGCATCCCCCAGTTTCCCCTTTGTGTCCAACTTGGCAAATTTTGCAAACCCTTGTTCCTTGTATCTGTTCCCGATATCGATCAACAGGTTATCCTCATCTCTAGTGACACGGAAGAACCCAGGGTTGTCTAAAAATAATTTCGAAATTCCCTTATGGTAGATCGATGGGCAACACACCAGAGTATCTCCCGCGTTGTGATCGATGGGCACCTTCACCAGTCCCCGAAATCTTCTCTTCCATTCAAGGACTGCATCTGTAGTGCAGTCGTCGCTACCTTCTCTACGACCATCCTGAAAACATCCCATCAACCCCGTTCTTGTGACCGTGGAGACCGAGAACTCAAGCTCCTTCATCGAACCATCCAATTGTCTCCTTAATCGTGACATCAAGTTAGTCTCATCAGGTCGTGGAATGTTCTTATTATTCCTTATCCATGAAAGAACCATATCCCACTCATTAAGCCTGAAGCACACATGTCCACCAACCCTAGGGAAAGTAGCATCCAGATCTGCACACGTACATGCCCCCTCCCTCTCTCTAGCAGCCGCCCTAAAATCGAATAGCAGTTCACCTACGCTTTTGTTCTTGACCCAAACCACTCTCATCCTCCTCGACACCATTGCCTTCCATTCGAACAAGGTGTCAGCACCCATGATCCGAGTCAGATTAGTACAACACTCACAAATACCTGGTTTGCTCAATCTATCATAAGACGTGACTCGGACTGTAAGTCTCTGTCGCACATGCACCCCAAATCGTCTACGAATACACCCAGAAAGGATGACCCATAGGTGATACCGAGAACGCTTAGCAGAAAGACCCCGAATGGTCGAGAACCCGTTAATCAACATCCCCAGATCCCAAGAGTACAAAATCCTTCTGGAGGCCGGGTCGGACAGAAACCCAACCAAAGTAGCAATCAAGAAAGCGGACCGAGAGCAAAAAGCAACAACAGGATTTAAGATCAGGAACTGCCCAGCCTGCAGCCAGCCCTTAGCCTTACAAAAAAGTTCCACCGACCCATCACAACGCACGACAGAAGAACCGAATTTACGTTTTAGCACTTTCCAAGTCGCTGCCAGCCTATTTCCACCGGTACATTCAATGCCAACTTTACGTACCTTACACTCCATGCAGTACTCAAGTATACGAGAAAGAGATGTCGAGACCATTCCATCAGATGAGCAAAAGACGAGATGCGTGCCAAAGGATTGACCAACGGCAGTTCTAAAAACAGATCTACTCCGCCTGATACGTTCGCGCAACCCAGGTCATTTTTTCCTTCCCTTCTTCCGTCGATCCATAGAGTTGAGATAAGAATTAAGACTACGAATAATGTTCTTCTCCAGTCCCAACATATCCTCAATATAGCAACCAAGTAAAAGGATCGCAACATAAGAGCCAACACCACATCGACAAAGCCAAGCATACAGACGGCGATTACGTTCTCCACCATCAACAACCTTCAAATTGCATGCACGATACACATGCTCACACCACCTGACGTGCACGTTGTGCAGGGATCGAGAAGTTGAGCCCACGTAGAGGTGGCCGGACCAGGGGGAGACTAACACATAGACAAGGGGACCACGACATTCTTCCAAATCATAATCAGAGTCTAGAAGCTCAGATAAAAACGAGCCCAATTTCGTAGCCCACAGAACTTCCCCCCTCAATATTAACCAAATAACAATCAAACGGAAAAAGGCGGTAAAACCCTTATCACGTACTAAACAGTCCTCAGCTGGCACACCCCGAGCAGACGAAGAGGTCGAACACCATGATGTCCAAGACGGAAAAGAGTCATCAACACTTACAGACGAAGGAGGAAAGGAATCCGTTTCAGCAACTGAAGTAGAGAAAGATATACGTTGTCTACATAGCAAGGCCAATGACCATAAACTAGCCGCGTTCGGGGAATTCACTGGAGTTCCACGGAGACTTCGTCACTGCCGCTTGTGGACTCGTCACGTGACGAATCAATGTTGACGACCTCCACCGGTTCCTTATCATCTTTCTTCCCAAACGCATTCTTCGTTCGAAATTGCATGATATCCTCAATCATATCATCCACTTTTCCGGCCTTCAGCCCCGCCTCCTTGCAGATTTGTTCCAACGCAGACTTCCTCAACATCTTCAGGAACTTGGTTTGCTCCTCGACAAATGCAGTACGATCGTGATCTCCATGCTTGGGCTCTTCCTCACGGCGCGGTGTACGCCTCAACCCCTCCCGATTTGGAGTGACCTTCCTTCCTTTCCGGGCCATCCCAAGAGCCACAACCTCCAATCTCTCCTTCAAATTTGTTCCTCCCAGCGTCCTCTCCCTTCCCACCTCTATAGCATTCAGTTTACTTATCTGCTTCTGCAGATTGATGACCTCCATCTCAGCTTGCGCCTTCTTTTTCTTAAGCGCCTCCACTTCCATGAAATCCGCTCTGTGAAAACTTTGCAGCTTCCTATATTCTCATCTCCAATTTTCTTGTTCCTGATCCTTGTCGCACGTTCAACACGGCTTAGGTGACGCACGTGCATTAGTATCCGGGGTAGACATAGCGATGCTGCCTCGCTTGTTTTCTGGCCGCAATGCCTCATCCTTCCATTGACGCGCTTCAATACGAAGATCTTCCAACTGCCTCTTAAGCCCAGCCAAGTCCTGCTCCTTCATTGCCGATTCACGCAGTTGCTGGATCTCATACTTGAGTGCCACAATCTCGTCTCTCTTACTCTCCTTCTCGTTCACCTGCTTACGTAACTCTAAAATCTCCCGTTCGAGCTTGCAGACTTTCGCATCGTCTACGTCACCTCGCAACGCCCGCTTAAGCTCTTCGTTTTCCCGCTTCAGCCTCGAGACCTTATCCTCCCCCTTCGTATTGCATTCCCCCTCAGTCTGGCGATTGACCTTGACCGACTTGCACACCGCCCCCATTCGTTTATCGATCCTCGCCGCCATTTCTAATTCCAACTTCTCACGCTCTTTCCTCCACTCCTTCTTTCTCTCTTCCTCCTCCTTGGTCTTCCTAGCTCTCTCTTCCTCCTCCTTTAGCTTAGATTCTTTCTCCGTGTCCGCCAAATACTTATTATACACCTTGCCAAACCGCTCTTGATTGGTCTTCCATAAATTGTTACGTGGCGGCCCCCCATACTGGTAACCATTATTATGGTATCCACCTCCAGTATTACCGGCAGTTAGCTGAGCCGCCGCATGAGTCGCATCTCCATTCGCTGCAGGTGCAGGAAGCGTGAGCAGAGGCTTCCCAGTAGGGACAGCGTTAGCGCCGGTCGCCAGAGGCCGTTGACCACCGAATCGTTGCGGACATTCCCGACAGAAATGATGAGGCGAACCGCAATTATAGCAGCTACGAGAAGGAAACGTACTCGCCATAGTGCATAATAGAATAGAATAGAAGAGGAGGAAGGTGGGAGTAATAGAGAAACAATACAGTGTGTCTATAAGAGTCGCCATCTCCTATCACCCCGCAACCGAGCCACGCTCCCGTAGTCTAATTTTTACGGGGGTTACAACGTTGAAAGGATGGTTGAAGCAACTTCATGAATCCCATCAAACATCAAGAAGATTGCAAATCGTCGACACACAAGGCTGACTATAGACGAAATTGACGAGTCAGAGAGAGAGAGAGAGAGAGAGAGAGAGAGAGAGAGAGAGAGAGAGAGAGAGAGAGAGAGAGAGAGAGAGAAAAGGGGAAGCACAAAGATAAGCCAACACGCTGATGCAAGAACCCGAACGTGACAGGATGGGATTACAAAAACGTGAATGAAGCACATCCCATCAGCCCGAACCGAAAGATGGCGACAACACGCCAATATGTGAATACCAAGCTGGGCATCTGGCGAGGGACCCGACCTGTTTCGTCCGACCGCTAGTGATGGCCCGAATACATTCAGAAAATGCTCAATTGGTCCCTATGTATATTGTCATGCACCTGTCCACATACGTTGCGAGTGCTTTGTGTAGTGGAGTGAGGCCAGATTCAGTTGGTAGCGTAAGGGCTGGTCACCTCTGCTACCTTTCCTGCCGCCCTCCTCCTCCCCAAGGTCACTCATGTGTTTGAGGGAACGCTTTCTTCCGCTCCGCGGGCCGTGACCCACTAGCGGGGGTTTAATTTTTGTTTCGTGTATTTTCCAAAGTGGTCACACTAAAGTAGGGCCGTGAGATTTGCAGATCGGATGGCGAGGAGGAGCGATGTACACTTGAAACCAGAACAAAGCCTCGAGAGAAGTGGGACATGGGACACGGCACGGGGGCTGCTTTTCCATTTTTACCCCTTTTTTTTTTTTTTTAAAGCTATGTTCTTCAACACAGATGCAGTCGGGTTGTGTGTGGTGTGTGGGAGAGTGTTGGCCATAGCTACTGCTGCTACTCGATGAGGGGTGGGGGACGATGAGAAAGGGAGGCGCAGCTACTGGCAGGTCTCGGTCTTTGTGTTAGCCAGACCCCCACTGGCGGCCCCAACCCTATACCCTAATTATTAGGGGCAAGGGGCAACATGAAATCTCCCCTTCAAAGTGAGAGGAAACTATGCTTGCAGGGGTCCCCTCTAGATAGCCTTAGGAGTAGGTAGTGAAAGGCAAATACAGAAATTGAGAAAAGAATATAGAAAAAAAATAATAATAAAAAATACAATCATCACACATCAAATCACCTACGGTCCGTGTCTTCCGTTTGTTGCGGATTCTTAATCATTGCCGGGATGAGAAGATTGATCGTCTTGCGATATTTTGTCAAGGCGGTCCACTGTTGTTAGATAATTGGAAGGTGCTAAAACGGTGTTATGGTTCGTCGGTAGTTTCCTGTCGTTATGGAACGGATCAGCTCCGGAGATCGAAAGGATGATTTACTCACCTAGCCGTCATTTCTTTCATTTTTGTGGTACCCTTTTGCCGTAGCTCATTGTCTCTGAGGCCCCGGTTAACTGAGTTGTCGAGTCAACCAATTACTCGAAAGGAATTGAAGACGTGGAAGTTTGGAAAGGTCGTATATGCCTTTTCAGCGGTCCGTTGTTTTCGAGAGAAGCGAACCAAGAGTAGGTTACGGATTATATTGTCGAAAGTTGTTTTCTGCAGGTTCGGGATTCATATCCGGCAATGTTTAGTGATTCGTATCACGTATGATGATCGGTACAACAAAGTCAAAATTTGGAAAGTTTGCGCAGTCCTGGTTGATAAGTTGGATATTGATCCAACATGGAAAGTGATGGTGATTCATCGCATGCGTGTCGTCTGGCTGTGAAACAAGACCGTGGGTGATATCGTACACAATCATCAGCAAGTAGCAAGGAGCGGTGTTTTCGAGTGTGGGTGTAGGAATACCGATGACTCTTTTTCACGGGTTAACGACCATGTGGCCTTTTGCGTCAGCTCGTTTGACGACTTTCCTCTTTGTATGCGAAATTCGAAGAACATTCTTAAACCAGTCAGTAGCAATCCTATTTCCCTCCAAGTCCCAAGTTTGTGATTCCTTTCGTAGCATACAATCCTTACCTACTATGTCCCCCGCCGACAGCCACTCTACCCTGTTTTTGTCATGCGTGGCCAATGTTTGCTGTTTCGTTGACTCGAATTTCTCGGAAGATGTAGCGACCTTGTAAGGTGCGAGATTGAAAGGACTTGTATGCTCCCTTTTAAACCATAATCCTAGTGATACCTACATATGCTGCCCTGCGTTGTGACGCCCAACCTCACGCCCGACGCGATTTCCTGATCGGAGTGGGATGTGGGCCTGGAAGTGCGAAAAGGGGTGTGCCAAGGATTTTTGGCAAAGTGAAGGGGGTGGAGTCCCAGGTCAGAATTGAGATCTCCTATGGCAAAGTTTCAGGGGCATAGATGCAATAGAGCCAAGGGGGCGAGTTACGTCCGATCTCATGGCGGTCGAGGTGGTGCAGCATAAGGCAGATGGCATGCCCGGTGCATTCAAGGCCGTCCGATCCGTCTGTTTTGGTGGAGGCGGTTCGGGGAGAGGCCCGCTCGGGATGGTTGTGATTCCGCTGAGTCGGACCTTGGGGTGCAGACACGTGGTGTCTGTCGTCGCGCGTTTTGATTAGGCCCCGTAGTCTCAGAGGCTCGTCGGTTGCCGCATCGCCAACAATTTCCGCAAGGCGTGCGGGGCCAATACGGGCGATGGAATTCCACAGAACCACTGTGAGTTGGTGATATGGAAAGAGGAGACGGAATGGAGGAAAATTGGTAGTGATAACGACGAAGCCGGGGGATATGAAGTATTGCGTGTTATCCGTAGTGGGAAAATTGGGGCACCTCGGATCGCTGGTTATGGCACAATGAAACTCCCTTGGGCACAATCGATTCGATTCTCGGTTAGGCAGGGAAATTTCGGGTATCTTTGCCTAATACATTCTCTCACCCAAGGGTCGAACTACTCCGAGTCCCAGGAGCTCGGCATCTTGTCATTGCTGCATAATGGAAACCTTCCCCACGCATCCAGTCGGCAAGGGGATTTTCCTGATGTGATATCGGAAATTCCTATCCGTTTAGGTGCGTGGGGGATGGAAAATTCCCGCCTACCCGCTATCGGAGATGTCGAGTTCGTCAATGGTCGTGAATCGGCGCGCGTGGATCAGATCGCGCTTACACGTATCCCCGCAAGGTATTCGCTTGTTTCCAAAAAAAAAATAAAAGCCTAATTCCTTATGCAAAATCGCCATGTGCCATAAACAACTAGTACCTAATCATCTAATCGCTCCGTGATCCCGCAAGCAATCATTCCCGAGCACGCAAGGTGTTATCACACATCAGACATCACAGCAACATCAGCAGATCGAAGTGATATGTAATAATGGAAGCAATAATGGAAGCAATAATGACGATTATGCAAGAATTTCTACCTTGCTTATAGGTGTAGCATAATGGCACGCAAAGGCAATGACTAGACAAAACAACAGACATAACATTCATTCATCCAGTTATTCGACAGAACATACGATAGCTGAGATCAAGATCAATCGCAAAACACGGGTGGGCTGAAACCGAGGCAAAGATTCCGAAAACAAAGGAAACGGGCAAGTCGCCCTGAGCCGATATCAAAATTTATGTACAAAAGCAAAGAGGATGATAAGACAAAGAAAATTACAGATCCACGTCCATCAACCTCAGCTCTCTCTTCCTCTCTCTCTCTCTCTCCGATGCGGACAGTCCGTCGTCACGCACCAACCCACGAAGTCGTCACCCCGCTTGGTCCTCTTGCACTCGTCAGGTTCGCCCGCGTGCTACAGTCCGTCGTAGCCCCACGCGTCAACCCCGCGCATTCAGCACCAGCTCGTCGGGTCGCCCGACTCCCACTTCAACTCACCTCTTACTTCGCTCATGAGCCGACCCTCACTGATCGCGCTACCCCGAGCTTCCAACAGCTGGTTAAGAGAGCTATCTAATCGCGCAACCAAAATTTATAGTGTGCATGCATGCGCGAAGAACACGGAATTGCAAGGACTTAGAAAGGAGATTAGGAGAGGGAGCGCCTATGTTCTGCATGGCCAGACCACGGCATGGGGGACGTAGCCACTCTCCGTGCATCGATCCGAACATGCAGGTCGCGGGCTAACTAGGCATAGCAAAAGGGGAAGAGAGAGAGCGGGAAAGACGAAGCTCAAGAAGAAAGATACAGTTACAATGGCGCCCGCCCAAAAATTACAGTTACTTGCAAGATTAAGGGCGCCGACTAATCAGAGCTTTGTTGCAGCCGCAAAAAGAAGCGCGCAAGAAAGACAACGCGTGGCAAAAGAAATCCCGAATTCCTAAATTCCTAAATTTATTGCGAAAAGAAATAAAACGCAAATTCCGAGAAGAAAGTCTGAAATTCCGAGGGGCATCAAGGGCTCGACAAGATTCGAAAAAGAAATTCAAAAAGAACGAAGCAAAATTCCCGCGCGACCTCTGCGCCTAAAACCCAACAACAGAACAAGAAAGAAGCGACGTCAAACATTATTATTCGCGCCTTTGTCGGCGCGACAGCCACTCAATCAGCCATCTCGGGACTTGCCCGGCCCTGAACCCAGCCATCCGAAAAGAAACGACGCAAAAGAGAAAAGACGAAGAAGCGAGGACACCGATGCAATTTCCCTTCGATCCCGATCTCCCATAATTGGCCCAACCTTCCCATCTCAGGACCCCTCGTAGTCATCGTGCGGAACAGAAATTGGTTCGTCACAGTGTTGTACGGAATTGGTATGAATAAACTGTTCTTCGATAATTTGTCTTTTATTTCTGTTGAGGAAACAGAGGAAGAAGTTGTGGGGAGGTGTAAACTGCTATATGAGAAGACGAGATTTAGTTCTATTGGAAAATGGAGGAAGGACAGCACAATTGGTAAGGCATATTGCATACACAAGCACAAAGATGTTTCGCAATGGCGTCCCATCTGCCCATCCTTTACGGAAGGGTGAATTTTGGCAGGTAGGCGGGTGTCCAAAGCAGTCAATTGCCTATTGTCGAAACTTCCTGAGATGTAACATTTCAAGCTTCGCTGTACTACTGATTTGATGAAACATATCGACAGTATCAATGGTGTGCTGAAGAAGGGTGAGTCGATGGTAGGAGGATCGTTCGATATTAAGGAGATGTTTGCCAATCTTCCTCACTTATCTATTCTTCGATCGTTGCAGTGGGCTACAGAGTACTGGAAGGGTGAGGGTTTTCTGGTGTTTTGGTTCATAAACATGGGAAGATGACGAGGATGACTAAAGGCAAGTGTGAAGAAGGTTGGGTAAGGTTGAGTTTCCAGTTGCCAGTATGACTTAAGTAACACGTATGTGATTGCAGCCGGAAAACTGATTCGGCAGAAGGTCGGGATTCCGATGGGAAAAACGACTAGTCCAGCGTTAGCTTGTTTGATGTGTGCGTATGGCGAGTTCAATTTCCTGTCTTCTCTCGGAGCAGATAGAGTGCTGGTTCAGGGTTGTAGGATTGTCGATGACGTGTCCTTCTTTGTGAAGTTCCGGACGCATGATTTGGTTGCAAAGGACAAAGCTGTGATGATTTTGGATCGTTTTCGGACAAGTTATGATGATGGGCTGGTACTGGAGCAGATAAATTCATGTCAAGAATGGGCTTTTCTTGGTTGTGTCCTCAAGATTTCTTCTACTCCGTGTAAACTGTTCTGTGTCGCCACGCACAAGAATCAGAGAGGGGCTATCAATCAGCCGTTGGTTTTCCAGAGCATCCAGGACTATTGCTCATTTTCTGATAGACAACAGAAACTTGTGGTAATTTGCTCATTTTTGCGTCGTGCCAGGACCTTTACTTCTGTACCTGGTTTGGAGCTATCTTTTCTCCTCACGTTGAAAAGTGAACTGTGGCAGCGGGGATATCCTGACAACTTTTTTGATAGTGCTCTGATGAACTTTTCGCGGAACCAGTCACGTTGTTGGGACCACTGGATTCCCATTTTGACAGGATGGGACCGAATCCTTTGTAAGAAGGGTCCTACTGGATAGTATGGGACCACGGCAGATGACCGTATGATGGTTTACGGCTTTTTTCGCTTATAGACGAGTGGTTTGACTTTGTCGTGGCACTTGACAGGATAGTATGGGACCCCAGCAGATGACGGTACGATGGTTTATGGCTTTTTTCGCTTTACAGACGAGTGGTTTGACCTTTTCATGGCACTTGAAATGGAACTTGGTTCGGTCCTATATGAAGTCTGTGGAAGGTTGCAGAATGCAGGCCCGCTGGTTACAGTCCCGGGGCCTTGCTGTGAGGTCTTTATGTTTCTCGATGGTCTCTCGAAGAAGTGGTTTTTCGTCGATGTTTTTTTGAAGTTGGTCCCGCGGGTTTCAGTCCCGGGGTCCGTAGTAGGTAAGGATAATGTGACTAAGGTTCGATTCTCGGTCGGTAACCTGTTGGTCGAAGGCTGTAGTAATTTGGCCCGGTTGTATTTGTTGCAGCGGTGTCTGATAGGTACACAGGTATAAATTAGCTTAGTCTAACTGATTAGACACCTCACGACCGACCAATACCCCTGATGAGTCGCCGGT
>BFEA01000084.1:1998096-2008896 GCA_003427395.1 Chara braunii
GAGAGAGAGAGAGAGAGAGAGAGAGAGAGAGAGAGAGAGAGAGAGAGAGAGCATTCGCAATGATCTGATGGTTTCGTCAAGAGATTTCCAATACTTACAACAGGTGGGACATAATAAGTGATTCATACATGCAGGTCATAAGTGGCGCCCCTCTTCTTTTCTGAGGAGGTAGATCACTTGTAAGGTTATGCGTAATACAGGCCAGATCACATCATCGACAGATCTAAACACTCTTGCACTCTCGAACAAAATCCCAACAACATTGCCCTTGTCAATCACTCAACCTTTCCCACGCATTCCATTCGCAACAATTCTTCAGCCTGATCAAAGATCAGTCCATTAATGACGATCTACACTCGTGGTTACTAACCGCGGAAGGTGCGAAAATGGCAGCCATACATTACTCGGTTTTCCCTGTGCTCTGCACCCCTGCCCTATCATCCCTTGGCTAATGCCGCTAATCAACACGCCGGCACATTAGGCAATCATTCCCTGACAAACATACATATTCATAGGGTAGGCAGGGAAAAGAAGTGCGAAATGGATACAATAAATGACAATCATACAAAAACCCAGAGATGAAAAAAAAGTCTCGGTTTAACTACCGCAAAACTACACTCACACCAAAGAACAGATTCGAGACAAGGAGGTGCATCTGCCGTAAAGTTCCATTATGGCCCCGGGCCATTCATCCATCCAACTCTGGTCGCTATCCTCATACGTCACGGTGCACCGACGATCCCTATCGTCGTGTGCCACCTTCCACCACCGCGATCGTCACCCTGCCGACTTAGGTTCTACACGCGCTTGCCCCAATCCCACAGTCCGTCGTGGCAATCAGGCGCGCAGCCAGCCAGTCTACAGTCAGCCCGTCGGGACTTTCCGACTCGCGATACATACACACACCATCTAGCCACTGCTTCCCGGAAGCTGGCTAACGAGTTGAGAGAGAGATTTGTGGATGCGCTTACGGGATTTATAATTGCAAGAAGGGAGACAGATGCGGGGAAGGATGAAGAATGAGGCAGAGGGGGCAAGGGAGGGTATGAGGGTAATCGCCCGTCGAAAGCCATGTCGATCCCTCAAAGTCCGATCTCAACCAATCAGAATCGTCGCGTAGTAGGGATATCCGCTTACACAACGCTTCTCTTTGGCTAGATTGGGGGGTGGGGAGGGGGAGGGGAGGATCGACCGGGTTTTCAAATGGAGGTTTTAGAGCGGGAAGAAGAAGAGTGCGAAGGATAGCGCAAAACGGATCCAAGATTCAGATGATCAAGAAAGTAAAAAAGGGCGTGTGCGAGGAAGGAGAATGAAAAACAGTTACACGGGAGGGAGCGAGAAAGAATGTGCGCGCGAGGGAGGGCGTTGAGAGGAGCGTGAGAAGGAAGGAGGAGGGAGCTCGTATGCATGGTGCCGAACAACAAAAGAAAAATGGGCACCGAAACAGTTGCAGTTTTTCCCCGCCCTACACAAATTCAAAAATTGAAAACACCATATCCGCGCGTAAAGTTGGCGCGGGAAAAGAAAGAAAATCCTACGTCTATCCAAGTTCCTACAACATTCCCAGAGTTTTCCATGTCGAGGCCGAGAACATTCATACGTGCAAGGACACGTCGAGTTCCGTAAATTCTGGAATTCCTAACCGTCGAGCCAAATTTCGAGCCCGCTCGCTAAGGCGCGCGTAATTTCCATGCATTTCCAAATTACAAAAATGACAGAATTTCAAGAGTCACCAGTGATGACAAAAATACAAGTCCCGGCGAGGTACCTTTAATCGAAAAGAAACAGAGAGGGGTTTTCGTGGGCCGAGCAAAACAAGGGGAGGAAAGGGGTCCGGTAGATGGCGCAGGTCCGGAAGTTGGTACATCACATATGTGACGCGCAGGGGGTTCCAAAATTATGCGATCTCTTGATTGCATGTACATAAGTTAGGTTTCATGGCGGAGGAGGAAGGAGGGTGAAAAGAGGATGGATGAGGAACCAAGCGTATCAGGAGAGAGAGTGTCCACATCAGCAGAGACAGTCGAGCCATAGTTCATGTTGATGCCAACATCAATTGCAATATCTTCGCGAGTCTGTTGGCTCGAGCTGCTGGAATCCCCTTGTCTTCTTGATCGTCGGACATTATCCATGTGACGCCATCATTGTCCGCTGGTTCTCCGTGTGCTCTGCACCCCTTCCCCGTCATTGAAAGTCCGCCCGCCGGTAGTCAACAAGGAGAGGGTGATAAAGAGGTTGGGGCCACTCAGATGGGAGCGGAGGGAAGTACTCCGCTGCTTCATCACCGGGATCGACGAAGTGTACGATCCCATGTGCGTGGGGGAAGCGATGATTGGGTCGCAACAGGGATAGCAGGTAGTCAGGATATAAGGAGGGGATGGTGCGGAGGACATTATCCCTTAGGGACTCATAGTCCTCCATGGCGGGAAAGGTGCCGGAGGTGATATAGTACAACTCCATATGGTTGAATTGTACCCATGGGACGCTGAAGAGAAGAACGTTGAGAGGGAAAGAGGGGGAGCGATAGGGGAAGACCGTACATAGAAGTTGCGCGGCGAAGTGATGACAAAATGCGCGGTTGGCAAAGATACGATAGTTCAGAGGGAATTCAAGGTGGGGGAGGGGACGAAAGGAGAGGAAATCAAGGGGGCAACGGAAGACGGGACGAGGATGGTACGTCCGGGCTGGAAGGAGGACGAGGACGAAACGCGGAGGGGGTGGATGTGGAGGGAGATGGTGAGCGAGAGCGGCGGCGCCGGTGGGAGGTTGTTGCGCCATCGTGTCGACGGGCGGCGTCCGAGGGAACAACGGGATCCAATGCGGATCCTCCCCCGATGGCAGGCAACGCTCGTGCTGGAGGAGCCTCACGGGGCTCAGGTGCTGACGCCTCTTCTTCCTCCTTTGACGTCGACCGGGCTTCCGACTCTTCGTCTGAAAGCCCTGCGATGGCTATGCGACCCGGGTCGTCGTCCGACGGTACCTCCCCGTTCTCCTGATGAGCCTTCCAAAACTTGTCGAAGTCGGAGTTATCCGACGCAAGTTCGTCTAGGTCCAAGTAGCACCAAACCGTAGGATCGTGGTCGCTTAGGTACTGCCCGTAATCTTCCGTTCAGTTTGCCCAGATTACGGTTGGCGTCAACTTCCTCTCCAAGGTCACAAATTCAGCCTGGCTTGGATCGCTCAGATTGAAGGAGATAATGTCCGTCGGCAGGTCGTTGACGAGTTGAGACAAGAACGTGAGAAGCTCGTAGGCGATGGTTGCTCGACCACTCTTAGCAACTTCTCCGCACAGAAGCCCTACCAACGTGCCATCGGTGGCCGTCTTTTTCAGCCACAACTGCACTAGTACCGACCATATGTCGTGGCTGTGCTCCAACTCCCGATTGCTGTAATATCACGACCAGTGGCACTTCACCGTGAGCATGCACACGCTCACCGTCGCGAATTCAGTCCACTTGCGGATGTAGGCTGGACTGAATAGAGGGGTCGAGGGGGGCCGAATTTCCAGAGTGAGAAGGGGATCGGCCCGAGATGGCCAAATGGTCGGAAGGTCGGAGGGGAGAGAGAAGGTGGAGAAGCGATTCATCGGCGTTTGGGGTAGGGATGAAGGTGGGGAAGCAGGCGAGCGGGGCGATCAGTGGCGCTAGTCCGAAGAGAGAAGGTGTCAATAGAGTCAGTCCCCACTACTTGTCGCCTTGGCTGGGCCAGTCGCTGTCGCCAATCAGCCGCCAATTCCTGGCCCCACTCTTAAAGACTGGTCACCACTGCATTGCGCCTCTGCATGCCGATCGTACACAGATCGCCACTAAAAGCCACGATTACCGTCACATCGCTCTGAGTAGATCGTGAGAAGCGATGAAACCCTGATGCTTCTGCCAAGATGACTGTTGAGCCTCAATCGGTCGATATAGTTATTTCAACGGCAGCACACCAAGCCCCTTGACTGAAGAGCTGCGCAAACTGGAGAAATCGGGATTGAGACGGGGGTGCGCGACGCCGCGACTTGACGAAACTGCAACAAAGCTCGAGGTTGAAGAAGCTGGGGTGGAAGAGCCGGCTCAATGACAAAACTCATGGCGAAGGTGAAGGAGATGTAGAATCAGACGAAGGAAAGGAAACAAGTTCCTCGTCCGCGCTGATGGAAGAAGAAAGAGAGGGATTGGGGTTCTCAGAAGGAGGGAGGGGGCGAAGGTAAGAGGTGTGACAGACAATGGGAAGGGAGCTATGGCTGGCGCTAGCCTTGGGCGCGATGCGCACCGTGTTGGCTCCGTTAGGACCGAGTTCTACGACACGAAAACAGCCAGAGAATTTGGGAGCGAGTTTACGGTCACGTGCACATTTGTGTACATGCACCAGATCCCCTAGCTTATATTAGTGTTGCGGGCCTGCATTTCCATGTCGGGCCTCGTAGCTACGGACCTGTCTACCGTGGGCCAGTTCAGTCATTTTCTGTCTTTTTCAGGCCAGCTTAGGAACAACCCTTTCCATTAAATTTGCATACCGCTTGGCTTTGGTCTTAAGGGCCGCACACGTGTCCCTGCCCCCTTTTTCGACAATTTTTGCGATACCCCGATTATCGACACATGAAAGGCTATTGGTCCGAAGCTGGAAGGGGGTGAACCCCGTTGACTCATGAGGGGTCGCTCGATGGATCCCGACGATCTGATAAACAATCTCAGGCCAATGACTCGTGTCACGAGCCGCCAAATTCTTGCGGGGGGCGGTCTTAATCATGCGAATCACGTTTTCGACCAATCCGTTCGATTGGAAAACATGGGGAGCGGTGTGTCGGAGAGTAATGCCATGTCGCATTAGTGATTCCTCTACCTCAGCTTTGAATTCGGACCCATTATCGGTTAGAATCTCCTCTGTATCTAGATGAGTATTGAGGAATCGATCGCTGTAGGTGGCTATTTCTGAATCCTTACGTGTCTTGCATGGGTAGACTTCGATATATTTCGAGAAATGGTCGATTAACACTAAGAGGACGGAATATTCGCAGCGGTTGGGGCCAGGTGGCACGTCAATATCTGTCGTATCCATACTGATATGCTGAAAAGGCCGTTCTAGCTCTGTCGGGACTATCATATTTGGTCCACGAATGGGTGCATGGTCGGCCGCACAGACCAGACAGTTAGCAACCACGTGCTTCACATCATCCCGGATATAAGACCAAAACCATCGATTTTGATCGATAGTTGCCTCGGTGACACGTATGGCGAAATGAGCGGCCTGTTCCCCGTGCGCCAATCTACTCTGGTCATATCTCTGGAAGGGATGGGGAACCGTCAACCATAATCCCGATCTGTCTATTTTAAGCTTCTCCAAATGCTCGTTGATCCATCGATAATCTCGGGACCTTTCGGTAGTCCGACACCTGTCATGCTTAGTAAGATGGTCCAATGGTTGGCCAGCTTATTTAGCTAGTAATATTTTCTCCGTCCATACCTCCACCCATCGATACTTTCGAACTTTCGTACGAAGTTTGTCCGTCCTACACAGGGGACATCTCCACCCCTTATTACTCGTTCTGTATCGAACACACGCGCCATGTGCATGATTGACACACGTGGCGCATTCTACCCAGTCAGTAAATCCAGACCCAAAGGGATAACAGTCTACTCCATAAACTCGGGAAATACACGTGCAAAAATAACAGAATTTGTCCGGGAGATTGGCGAGGAAGTCCGAGTGAGCGAGGGGAGCGGAAGGGGTGGGAGAGTTTGAGAGAGAGGGGGTTTCCATTGTTCGGAGAGAGGAAGGGAGAGAGAAGCGGGGTTGGGTGCACGTGTCCACTTAACCCTTCGGCAAGATCTCCACTTGTCCGTACTGAGGCTCGTTCTTTGGCTCCGGGTCGTGCCAAGGGATCACTTCCTCACTCCTGGGTACCTTGTCGGGGCGTTGGAGTCGTGTCAGCCCATCCGCGTTCTTGTGCTTTCAATGACGAATGTCAAAGTCCATACTCTGCAACGTGGTGGCCCATCGCCCGATCATGCCCAAGTAGTCCTTGGACTTCTTCAGTGCCAGCAACGGTTTGTGATCGGTCACCAACGCAAACTTCCGGCCATATAAGTATGCTCCGAAATGACTGATCCCCCACAAGGCCGCGTAGCATTCCCCAGTCAGGGCAGAGTAGTTGCGTTTACAAGACGGCACTGTCTTGGACGCGTATTCCACCACGTGTTTGAGGCCGTCTGGTCCCACCTGGGCCAAGATCGTTGAGACCGCCTCGGACTGCCAATCAGTGATGAGGATAAAGGGTTTTCCTGGGTCTGGTCGTATGAGGACTGGAGCCGAAATCAATGCCGCCTTCAGTTCTCGGAAAGCCCGATCGCATTGCGGAGTTCAGATCAACGGCTGATCCTTTTTCAGCAAATTCGTGAGTGGTCTCGCGATCACCACAAACCCCTTGATGAACCTACGATTGTACGATGCCAAACCCAAAAAGGCACGCACTTGTGTTACGGACATCGGTACTGGAGCGTCCTTCAAGGCTGTCACTTTCTGAGGCTCCGACTGCAACCCTTGATCCGTAACCACGTGGCCGAGGAAGGAGATCTCAGTGAGGAAAAATTGGCACTTCTCAATAGCTACCTTGAATTCAGCGTCCTTCAGCGCATGCAAGATCCATTCAATGTGCTGCACGTGCCCCTCATAGGAACTTGAAAACACAAGGATATCATCCATATAAACAATCACACAATAATTGACTATGCTCTGCGCCAGGTTGCCAGCCGCGTTTTTCGCACGAAGTTATGGAAAACCATGTTCATCGCACGCTGAAACGTGGTTGGGGCATTGCAAATCCCCATCGGGCATCGAATCCATCGCCAAGTCCATTCGAAAGAATGAAAATCGTTTTCAGGCGATCCTCTTTTCTAACAAGGAAATGGTGGAGCCCATGGCGAACGTCACATTTATTGAAAAATCGAGCACTACCGATAGCATCCAACAACTCATCGATCCGGGGGAGGGGATACACATCCTTAATCCTGATATCATTCAATTTTCGATAATCGATGCATATATGAATTCCTCCTGCCTTTTTCGGTACAATCACTACCGGAAACGACCATGGTCCGATGGCGGGTTCGATCCAACCATTAGCTTAGAACTCCTTAATCCTCTGAAACGCGGCCACTCTTTGCGCCGACGAATACCGATAGGGAGCGCAGCTAATCGGTGGATGATCCCCCGTGAGGATCGCATGCTCAATCACGCTGGATAATCCAATATCATTATCATGCACACTCAACACCTCTGCATACCCATACAAAACATCAATCAGGGATCTTTGGATTTCTTGGGGGACATGACTGGGTATTGCAATCACGGGGCTATCAGAGAGGTTAAGGGGCATTTCGATCCAATCCACCCTTCGTGATCGCCTGTCGTTAACGCTTGAGAACATGAAACTACTAGTTCGGACTGAGAAGACGGTGACAATCATCCGTGATTCGGCCGGACTGATCATCTCAGTTTCCTTAATTTCGATATCGGTCTCAAAATCACCGATGCTTTTTGCTACTTCCAATCCTGTCAACTTAGTCATTTCCTACATGAGATCTGAAACATCATCTATCGGAGTCTCTGCTTCTTGCTTAATCAGGGCGATCATGGCTCCTTGCGTAAGTAATGATCTAGGTGGAGAAACAAAAAGATCCAGATACTGATCCATCTTCTGATACCTAGCCCGAAGTGAGAGCGCGCGTTGTTTAGAATCGAAGTGTATCCGTGCTCCTACCGCCATCGCCCAAGGCAGTCCCAACAGTATTGAATCTGACCAGCTTGTTAACCAGAATGTGCACCCGGCCCACCTTGACTGCGACATTCTCAATGATTCCTATTATATTCATGGATGCTTCATCGGTCGAGACATAGTTGTCCTTCCCTGGTAGTGGAAGGATCGAGTTTAGTCGGCCCATCTTTCTGACTGTGTCCAGGGATATAGCTACGGCCGATGATCCGGCATCAATAAGAGCGTTAAACGGTTTACCTCAGACCTCACAATCACACTCGGCACTCTTCCATAGGACCGATCGGAAACGCACAAAATGATCTCTCTCTGCGTAAGAGATGGCGGCGATTCTTGCCGTTTCGGGTGCGTCAGATTCGATCGCAGGGGGAGGACTTGCCTCAGTCTTGTCTTCTTTCTTCTTCTTTAGCATACGGTGAACATGCTGATATGTGAAGCGCTTTTGATTCTTCTGGCATTGCTGCAGGAACTTATCATTTGCAGCTTCAGATATGGTCAGCAAGTGTCCTACGGGGACCGGGACTCGGATGTCCAACTGTTTGAGTGTCTGTAGGACATCGATCTCTCCCATTTGAAACTGTGGTCGTGGTTCTGACCCCTGTTCGACCCATTCGAGCTCGTCTTTGGCAGGTCGGATTGCTCCGATCAGTCCTGCCAAATAAAGGTACTCGGTCGGATCAACGACATCGGTGGCTTCGGAAGATGATCCCGAAGTAGACGCGATAGGGTCGGTTGAGGGCGGTTGTTCGACCGAGAAGGAGGAAGCTTCTCTTGCGGCTTCCAATACTGCGGCCACCCGACCTTGATTCAAGGCCACAGGCGCGGCTGCCGGCAGCGGTTGATTATGTTTCGGCTGGGGGCATTCACGCGCAAAGTGTCCAGGCTGCTGGATTGGCCGCATGAGGGGGAGCTGGAGGAGGAGTTAGTCCAATTGCAGGAGGGGCGGTCAGCAGCGGGTATGGGGTAGAAACGGGGCGAGAAGGGCTGGAATTAGCTTTCATTAGCTTTGTCATGATCTGTTCCAACCGATCCATCTGAGAAGGCTGCACCTGAAGCAGATTATTCATCTACTCAGACTGTTTAGTTGTGGCGGTATGAATCATTTGGGCCAGATGCATGTTAGTGATAGGCACTGATGCGGCGTCTTGGGCCATTACTGTGTTTACATGCGCCATTTTGGGGGGAGGAGGAGATCTCGTGAGAGGTAGGGAGTGATACGGGACTCGTCGGGGAGGGATCCGGAGCGGGGCCATCCTGGTAGTCGTGGTCAGGACGAGGGTAAAATCGTCCTACCGCTCAGAGCCACAACCGCCGCTTAGCAGCCACGTCTTGGATCGTGTCCGAAATTTCTTCGTCTCCCTGACTAATATACTTACGCGTGTCCAGTAGATCTAGCTCGAGGGCTTTAGCTATGATGACAGACAATTGGTTCGTCTTGGGAGGGACCTTTTTCTGTAGTTTTGCCTTCAACACGGGATTGCGGAGATGGTCTATGAACATATCTCGAACAGCATTTTCTTCTCGTTCGGATTTGTCTGATGCGGTCTGAAATCGGTCCACAAAGTCGGGTAATAGTTCCCCTGGTTCCTGCGGACAGGTTTTCAATACAAACCATGCAGCATCTTTGCTGACTGTGTCGAATCGTGCTATGAACGTTCTCTTTAAGGTGTCCCAATCTACCCATCTATGTCTTCTAAACCAATCATGTGCGGTATTTCGAAGTAACTGGGTGATGACGCGGGGAAGGTCCTCGACGCCATATCCCTGAGCTTGCATGGCTTCGAGCCATGCCTCCAGATGAGTGTAGTTAGGGTAGAATGGAAAGGTAGCGGGAATGCTTACCATCACCCGGCGAGGTGTTCCATTAGCATCGGCCATGGGCATCTTTATTCGAGCCTCGGCGGACCTCTATCGAGTGACGGGAGGACTGAGACGATTAGATTGTTTGGCTGATCTTCCTCTCGCCAGCTCGTCTTACTATCGTCAGAACCGACACGTGTCAGCTCCGATACCAACCTCATGCCCTGTGCTATCTTCCGTTCGGAGCGTTTAATTTGCAGAAGGAGGCCCCGGAAAGATAGCGAGATGGGGTGTGCCAAGGATTTTTGGAAAATTGAGTGTGGGAACACGGACAGAACCGAAATCCCCCTTGTCGATCAGACTTGGTAAGAAGGGAGGGTCCGTCACTACGCGGGCATCAATGAAGAAAAAGACGCGCGAGGGACGTTCGGCGTGGGAAAGTTCAATCCAAAAAGTATCGTTGAACTTTCCAGTGGGCCGTTGCTCTTCGCTTCGCGTGAAAGGGAGCGGGGATACATTTGGTATCTCGCTTTCGGATCAAGTCCCGACGCCGCTCATGACACAACTCAGAATCTGAAGTGGAGGGTCTCAGTCGCGCAGCTCGTTCCTTATGTTCGTCTTCACTCCGTACTCGGTAGTGGAAGCCCTTTGATTGATAGCGCTCGGAGCAACAACAATCGTTGCACAGAGTGTTAGGCCAATGGGGCGCCAGCCGCGCCACTACCATCCACGGAATGACAATCAACTCATTAAACGGTAATAGCAGCGAATAAGGTCGAGACTATGATTACAGATTGATGATGGTGATGATGATGATGAGGATGATGTTGATGATGATGATGATGATGATGATGATGACCATGATGATAATGATGATGATGATGATGATGATGATGATGATGATGATGATGATGATGATGATGTCGATGATGATGATGATGATGATGTCGATGATGATGATGATGATGGTGATGATGATGGTGATGATGATGATGACGCATTGCGCCCTGTGATGACAAAAGGATGATGATGGTGGTAATGACGAGCACCTTGGATGATAGCCTAGTGATGATGATGGTGAGCAGCGCCCTATGACGACGAGCTTCGCTAACAGCGCCTTATGAGGGTGAACTATTGATGATGGTAATGATACTGGCGTAATGACAATGATGATGATGATAACGAGCAACCCCAGCGGCGCCCTATGAAGACACAATGATGATGATCATCATCATGATGAGCAG
>BFEA01000084.1:2008921-2020093 GCA_003427395.1 Chara braunii
TGGCGTAATGACAATGATGATGATGATAACGAGCAACCCCAGCGGCGCCCTATGAAGACACAATGATGATGATCATCATCATGATGAGCAGCGTGCATAATGACGCCACCCATGCCTTGATGTTGATGACGAGCGGCACCCTCATGATGATGATAGTGATGGCACGGTTGGCACCTGATGCTGATGACGAACCATTACCGTGATGCAGATGTTGAACCACGCCCTGTTGATGATGATGGTGATGATGATGATGACGACGAGAAGCACCCTGATGATGATGACGAACCCTGACTATGATGATGGTGTCAAACTGCGCCTTGTTGATGATATTGCTGGTGATGATCAACGCCCCGTTGCTGATGTCGAGCAGCGCCCTGATTATGCTGACGCACCCACTTCCTCATGATTGCAGTCGCCACTGCACTCGCACTTCAGTTTACCATGGGCTGACTCCAGTGTACTCCACCGGCGTTGACATAGCCAACGCCTCCCAGGCTATATGCCACGTGCGAAACCGCGGCAGCAATGGAGTGAAACGTGGAACTCCCGGAAGAAAAAAGCCAATGGGAGTCAATCCATCCGCCACATCAGCCTGTGACGTGGTGTGGACAAGTGCCTCCAGTCACCTGTGCGTGCACAAAGCGCCTGGTTGAGAGAAGAGATGGCAACCATCGCCGCGGAGCGCCTTCACCATGACCCACCTGTGCGTTGTCCCAGCCCAGGGCGGGGCGCGACCCTCCCGGTAGCGCCTTAATCCTGCGTGTAAAACTACAATCTTCCTATTCTTGATGCCCTTCGTGTTTTCTCCTTCCCGCCTTGCCCCCGCCTGTGTATGCACATCCCTCTCTCTGCTTTGATTGGTCCCCATATTGCATGACTGGATCGAAGTGTGGAGAGTGGTTTCATTCCCCACACCGCGGCCTGGCCATGCAGACGTAGGCACTTCCTTCTCTTCCCCTTCCTCTCACTTAGGCATAATCTCGGGTTTCTCACACAAGCATGCATTCTATAAATTTCGCAAGCGCGATTAGTTGTCACTCTATGAATTAGGAAGTTAGCGGGGTCAGTGAGGATCGGCTAACGGGTAAGCTCGAAAAGTGAGTAGACAAGAGGATTGGGCGATCTGACGAGCTGGTGCTGAGTATGCGGGGTTGACGTATGGGCCGCGACGGACTGTGGCGCACGGGCAAACCTGGCTTGCGTCTTCGGACCAAGCGGGGTGACCACTCTATGTTGATGCGAGGCGACGGACTGCCCGCATCGGGAGTGGTGTGGAGAGAGAGGGAGAGAAAGAGGACAGATGTGCGTGGGATGGTGTCTTTCTTCTTCCAACCTTCTATAGAATTTTTGATTCAAACATTTGCCAATTTCGTTGTGGCAATCTCGGATGTCCTAGAGAATCGTCGTGGATCTTCGATTTCTTGTGACTTGTTGAATGAACTTGCGGTCTTTCGAGTCTCCCATTTTTGTTTTGCTCAAATGTGTTAGCTAAATCCAGACTTCGTCACTTTCTAGTATTCCTCCGTGCTGCGTGATAACTCCGGATCTGGTTGGATATGTTCATCGTGCATGTTTTTGTTCGATTGCCCGCCTTTGATTATTGAGTGGCCCTGGGGATGTTGTGATGTGTTGGTCCTCGACGCCAGAGCGGTTGCCCCTTCTTCTTTCTTCCGTTACCAATGGCATAGATATGTGTGTAATGGCTGGATGATGTTTGCAAAGAAGGGTAGTTGCATGCATGCAGGATAGGATCGATACACCCACAAGACTGCTCACCCCGGACCCGCCGACACGGAAGGCAAAGATCCGAGCCACTCCCGCTCATGCGCTCGCTCGTATAGGACAATGATCCAAAAAGCGGAGTCGCGACATACGCGCACATCTGCATGAGTCGACCTCGGCCTTGCTTCACCATAAGAAATGCGTATCCGCCAAATAGGAGATGGCTACAGAAGCGCCCTTCTGGGTCACCGATCTTGAGAGCTTAAGGGACCCGGAATATTGTGAATAGTGGGAGAGGGAACAAGTTAGACGACAGGGGAACCTGAGAAATCATGAATGTCCCTGTCAAACTGAAAACGATTGACTTTGTGAGGGGGACTTTTAGTGGGTTATAGGCAGGAATCCTAGGATCCCAGACTATCCCAACACCAGTAATACCCAGTATTATATATCTCCGGGTTTCGTCGCTATCAATACCGACTTTCCTCCCTTCTATCATCTCCTTTCGTACCACCAGCTCACAGTAGTACCGTGGAATTCCATAGCTCGCTATTGGCCCCGCACGCCGTGCGTGGAAGGCCAGCGAGACCGCACGTATCGAGCCGCGGGATTTATCCGACGAACCCGAACCGAAGCCGAGCAGCGCGCGCACAACCTGCATCTGAGGCCAGCCTTGTCGGATTATGAGGCTTGCTACGAGCGACGCCAGCTACTGTTCAGACATCGCGACATCCATAGCATCCCGCCGGTCCACCAAATTCGAATCCGCCCAAGGGGGCGAAGCTAGCGAAGGTGGTAATTCCAGTTTCCATAACATAAAAGTCAGACGCGCCTTGTGCCTACCATCTTGCACAACTGCCCCTAAACCTTGCCACAGGAGATCTCAGTTCTGACCTGGGACTCCACCCCCACTTTCCTAAAATCCTTGGCACACCTCCTTTTCGCACTTTCGGCCCCCCATCCCACTCCGATTAGGAAGTCGCGCTGGGCGTGAGGTTGGGCGTCACAATACTGCTATGTAATGTTGGAGAAATTGCAGTGCACCGTCCTCGACCAGAATTTGCGTTGTCCTCCTGCCGGGCGCTTAATGTCTACATAGAGCAATCTTTAGGCCACCCACTCCCGGAGAAGAGGGAAGGTGAATAGGTCTTGTATGGCTGGCAGTTGCGCCTCCACATGGGCTCGCAGGTAGCAGAGCTGGTAAAACGTGATTGCTTCTTGGAAGGAGAGCTTCTTTGGCCATGGCATTCTGTCGCATATTGGCCAACTGTCAAGTCTCAGCTCGTACTGTCTCGCATAGGAAGGCAGAGGAAGGATAGGAGAAGGAAGATGATGGCAAGGAGGAAAACGTCCCCCTGTGGTGGTTGAATCGGACGTAAGGACACAATCTGTCACGCCAAGGGCCGAGCTAAGCAAGCTTGCGTACTGTGGCATTGGGTCAACTTCACTGTGTGGTTCAAACTGCTTCTCATGTGTGTTAGCTTCCATTAATGCCTGCAATACAAGGGTGTAGCTTATAGGACCTCGTAGACTTCCATGTGATGCATACGTGAACCGACGCATACGTGGATGTAAAGAAACCAGTTGATGTAAGGCCATATGAGGTAAGGCTTTACTTGCCATTTAAATTATGAACTATTATCCATGTGGATCCAAAGAAACCAGTTGATGTACCATCCAACCCTGGTGGCATTCCAACTAGTCATGGGATAGGCCTCGGTCCACTTAGAGAATGATCAACAATTACTAATAAAACATTAACCTTACCCTGATGCGCGGGGTTTGGTACTAGAATGTTGATATCCGTCGATATTCGTTGTATCTATGTAATCCCATTGAAACGCCCAGTCGATCCGAGCAGACACCATAATGTGATGTATGTCGCATTTATACCGACACCTTATCGGCCTAATTGGTGGGACAGTTATTTACAATGAGATTCTCACCATCGCGTATTCCAGCCCTATATTACAGTCATTTTGTCAAAACTAAATCTTGGTCCGAAATCCGGTCTAAATTTTTGGCTCCTGGGGGTTCAACGTTCCTAGAACGTTGGACTCCCTAGATGTCTCTGGTCCCAGCTTGAGGTCAGATACATCTAGGGGGTATGACATTCTAGGAACGCTAGACCCCCTCGAGCCAAAAATTTGGACCGGATTTCGGCCCAAAAACTCAATTTTTTTTTTTTTTTTTTTTTTTGGGGAACAAGGCTCCAATCTATTCGTGGAGAGCAGCACGTGCTTGGAACCGGGCCCACCGTCCCCATAAGGAGATTTACATCGAATTTTAAAAATTTGAGATACCGGAGCCATTACCCGGCTTCGGCTAAGAAAAATTGGAGCTACTTAAGAAATTAGTACGACAAACTTTAGAATTGGATAAAATTTAGAAAACAACTCAGGATCCCCCCATCAATCCTCTTTTACCTCACTCCGACAAGACTTACTGCAACAGAGTCACCATCTTCGCTGCTGTTGTACCCTATTTTCATCCTACCGGCTAGCCCCTGCACTAGTAGGACGCTTGATATCCCACCATCTACTTCTCCCACTCACCCAAAAGACTCAAACACCCTCAATCCGTCCCCTGTACCCCACTCCGACAAGACTTACTGCAGCAGAGCCACCATCTCCACTGCTGCTGTACACTATTCCCGTCCTACCAGCTAACTCCCTTACTAGTAGGACACGTAATATCCCACCTTCTCCTTCTCCAACTCACCTCGGTCTCTTGAGAAAACGTCTGAGCAGTACGAAAAACATGGGAATAGACCTCATAGGTCCTACAATTGCTAAAAAACCCTTGAAATCCCAAACAAACCTTTCCAAAGCACTCCAACACTGTCCTACTCCCTGCTGAGCTCTTTTAGGTCTCACACCCCCAGTTCCTGCTGGGTTATAGGGCAACACAACTCACCCCAGCTCCGACCAGCGTCGTCCCAGCAGCAACCCTTAGTTGTCACGTGGGATGCCCACCCCAAAGCATCCCCAGATCTATCTATCAGGCCTCACGCTCCTGCATCAACAGGTTATAGGGCAACGCCCCAGCACCGACCAGCGTCGTTCTGGGATCGAACAGCCGCCGGTCACTGAGTAAAACAGCATTGAAACCACCTAAGAAGAGTTGGTGTGAATCCCCAGAGTCCAAAAACATTCTTAAGACCCAATCAGCCAAATTGATTTTTTTTTTTTAATGAAATAGACTTCAACTATTCGTCTTTCTTCGACGAGCCGACCTCCTCCACTACATAGTTCGAAGAAGAAGAATAGTAGTAGTCCGCCAAAAAAACCTTTGAGTAAATTTTACGAGCCAACAACAATAAAGAGAGCTAACTTCCCTTCAACCCCGTACTCTTCTTCATCCATCGACGAGCCGACCTCCTCCACTACATAGTTCGAAGAAGAAGAATAGTAGTAGTCCGCCAAAAAAACCTTTGAGTAAATTTTACGAGCCAACAACAATAAAGAGAGCTAACTTCCCTTCAACCCCGTACTCTTCTTCATCCATCGACGAGCCGACCTCCTCCACGACATAGTTCGCGGGATGAGAATAACAGCCACAACGGTTACCACATACCTTCCTCAACACATTCCTCCTCTTACGACAAACCGACCTCCTCCACCCATAGTTCGCAAGAGGAGAAATGATAGAAATCAGGTGTACACCCTCACCCTAATAAGTGCAACATCACACCTCCTCGAAACAGTTGGCTCATATAACATAGGCAAGCAAGTCAGAAATCAAAAGGTTATGAAAACCAAACTGTTACAGTCATATAGGGCATATTAATCCCACAAGAAAAGAGGACGGAAGGAAACTTCTTCTCTCCCCATGGAAATTTTTGCGCCTATTCCCATCTCCGCTGAAGGTAAAGGCTCACAAGAACCAAGCGGCTTACTCCCCCCCCCCACAAAACGACCTCCTGCCCTTTCACTGCCTCTGCTGGAAGGTGTCCCCTCACCTTCCAGCCCCAATTTAGAGTAGCCCCCTAAATCCCTTATGATCCCTCAGCAGCATACAATACCTCCTAGAGTATGCCACCGCAGAGCCGAAGATCACCCTTCCCTCATGTCCCACCCCCTCCAAGTGAAACACCTCGCAACCTCTCACCTGGTTGAAGCCAACATCGACCATTTGGTCCATTTGTCCTCTCTCCCAACCGCCTTAGCTGATCCAACCCAAATCAGTCTGGCCCAAAGAGAACAAACCCACAAACCACCCCTACTCTCTCAAGGATCACACCTCCTACCTTGTACAACCCTCACAGGGTGGGGCTCAACCCTGAAGGAGCGAGCTCAATCAACACCTATGAGCCCAAATCCTACGGTATCGCGGTCGGAGACTCAATTATGACCTACTTTTTGAAGATCCTCCAAACAGATAAACTCTAATATCGAATTCAAGATAATAGGGAAACACGACAAATTTAGCAAAAAAAAAAAAAAACTCAATTTCAATTTCGTTCAAAAAATATAATATGTCCGTTTTGACGAAATGGTTGTCATATGAGTTATTACTGTCTACATATAACCTTTTCTGTGAACTTGACTGCAAAATGGACCGCATGCTCCTCATAAGTGGTGTTTCGGCCTTTGTCTAGTCAAACCGAGTCTAGAGGCGTGGATCGGTGGAACTGTCAGCCAGATAAGACCTAGATCGTCAATCTCTTTTGTTTTTCATAAACGTCAATCCTGCTAGCGATAATCATGAGTCGTTCCGCTACTCGTCTGCATTCCACCTTGGTGAGATCAATTTGTTGGTCGCCAACTCGTCTGCCTTCCACCATGGTGAGGTCAATTTGTGGGTCGCCATCGAAGCATAGCAGCAATAATAAGTTGATCCTGACCTTTGCCTGTCCAACATATATCCAAATTCACCAGTCTTTTGCATCAAAAGGATTTTGTAGGGACATTTTGACAGTGACAACTAGAACATGACCACACTTAATCGGGCCAGTACCATACACAAGGCCCATGGGCCTGCGTGACATTATAAATACTGCAGGTAACCCAAGAGAAACGAGCTACGGTTCACAGGTTGTGACATAGGAGAGCAAGTCATTCCATCGAACGAAAAGCAAGAGGGAGGAGGCGAAGGAGGAGAGCTGCATGAACTTCCATGAAGGCCCGATTGAGCAGCCGCTAGAGAATTTGCACTTCGTGGTAATGACTTGTAAGAACGTTCGATCGATGGCTTTGTCTGCTTCCACGGAATTAGTTTCTCTCGTCTGTTGCACTTTCTCATAGGTTGCAGACATGCCAGTTCGTTTGCATTTTCATGATGCCTCGAGGGGCCATGATGGATATCAAATCGTAGTCTTCAAGTTGCAACCACGCTAAACTACCCGTGTAGTTCAAGACTCCATATTGTCTCAAAGAAACACCAGCGGTTAATGATCCACCACAAGAATGACTTTTTGACCGCATACATATGGTGAGAAGTGGTTGATCCCCGACACTACTGTCGAACACTCACCTTTTCAAATCTCATAAGTGGAATGCACCTGGTTTGAAGTGTCTGATGTATACTTAATCACATGCTCTTTCCCATACGGATTAAGTTGGTTCTGAAATCTCGAAATCACCTGTAGTTGCCAATCCGTGTAGAGAGTATCATATTGTTTCGTAGGATCAGCTCGCGTGCCAAGATGGGGGTCGAAAAACTTTCTTCGCATTCCGGTGATCATACTAGATGTTACTCCTTATTAAGCAGATAGGTCAAGGGGTTTGCCACTTGCACAGACCCTTGAATAAACCATCGACAATATGAGGTCCGCCCTAGAAAGCTCGAACCAGAATCTGTGTCGTAAGTACCTATGCCTCTATGCATGCTGCCACTTTTGAATTTTCTTGAATCCAGTTTCAACCCTTCGACCATCACGATGTATCCAAGGAAAGAAATTTTTGACAGGAAAAAGTTCACTTTTTTCCAATGCCACTTTGGACCGAGCATCGTCCAATGCATAAAAGACCCACTCCACATGCTCCATGTCATACATACCCAAGTGTTTTGGAAAAGACCAAATATCATTTATACAAACAATCATAAAAAAAATAATTTATGGATGGGTCAATTTAGTCTTTTGGACAGACTTGGTCACCCTTGGTCTTCAAGTTGGTGAAGGTCATGTTCATGGCCCGCTGAAAAGTGGCTAGGGCATTGAAAATTCATATCATGAGACATTGTACTCATAGTCGAGTTCCTTCCAATCGGATAAACATTGTTTTGGGTCCATCCGCTTTTCTGACAGGGACATAATGGAATATGTGACACATATCAAGTTTTGTGAAAATGTGAGTTGTTCCGATAGCACCAAGGAGATAGTTAATGCATGGCAAGGGGTAATGACCTTCACCGTAATGGTGCTTTCTCCAATCAACATTGATCTATAGACTATATCCCTTCGTTTTTCTTTGGGACCTGGACCACCGGGAATGACAAAGGTCCTTATGAAGTTAAGAACAAAATCTATTAAATGCAAAGAAAAATGAGTGTTTCAACATAGAAAGTTAGAAACAAATATTGATGACACGAATTGGCTAGTAAATACAAAAAGGTCGATTCAAAGCGACTCATCAATTCGCAAAGAATTTATGTATTGGTATGTTACTATATTTATGAAATGTATGCAAACAGAAAAAGAGGCCACATTTGTATAAAATAATAGAAAGCAAAATGCACCTTAAAGCTAGCGCTATTGAACCAAAAAAATTGAATGATTAAACAAGGCCTCAATTCCTTCTACGATAAAATTTTCATGCATTTTATGCTTGGCGACTATATTTAAGCAGGGCAGTAGCTAGACTTCTAAGACCTTTATTTTAATATGTGTTGTACATTTTAGCTTGAACCTAAGGCGCACCATCTTTGAAGAATTTCAGCTCAATGGTCTTTTCAACTGTTTCATGAAGGACATAACTCTATGGATTGCTACCCATAAGAAGCTAACACTTAATCCAGACTTTCACGAAACCTGGCGAAGGTGGCACTGAGGCAAAAAAAGGATACCTATGTGAAGTCGCTCGAGGTTTCCAAGCTAAAGGAAAATCCTTTTGTGCTATTTCAACACCTACTAGGCACAAAGCGCAACAATCATGACATTTCATAATGGTTGGGCAAAAATTGTTGACGTAAGTTCAACTGTTCAAGTAATACATACACTATTATTTATCAAATATAAATGATCAAAGGATTGAAGTTTTCTTAGCTGATTGAAAGTACATTTTTCATATAATACAAATTCAAACTTTGAGGCTTAATTGATCCTAGGTATTCAAACTCTCTTGGAGTTTGTCCAACACTAGTTATCGTTTCGTTTCCTTAGCTAGCAAAGTGGAGGTTTTCACTTATATCTTATACTAGTCCTTGTAGAGTCAAGAATCGTTCTAGCGGTAGCTCCATGTACCCATAGAGGGAGGAGGGGGTTACAAATCATCAATCACATGTGAAATGAGAATCATTAAACTCTCCATCAATGATGATTGGAAGGTAGAGAGTCACGCCAGTTCTTGGTGCAGTGGCCATTCATAGTGGTTGGGGTTTCGAGTTATTGCGATCTCCGAGATGAATTATACTGGATGGATTGGATATTGTTCATGTCATCGTCTGTCAGGTCGGCGAGTACCCTCATGCTGTCATAATTAGACTTTTGTTAAAAGCACAATATCCCGATTTATTGGACTTCACAGGTTGGAAGTTCAACGTGCGACGTTGTTGTCCACACCGATAGATACATTCGAAGGCAACCTATTATGACCACTAGTGGCATTGTCAAAACACATGCATGCACAAACTACCACCTTCCACGAGATACCAAATAGCATGTCGTAGACATGTACCTAATAGGCAATAAACGCATCGTACCCTTATGGTCAGGTTCGGGGTCCATCCGTTGCATTATATTATCCTTTGTAGCAGAGATACATACATTCAACCAAAATGAATGGCTGAAACTGACCACTTCTTCCGAGATGTCACACCAGGGTCCCTCATATGGTCACCGCAAAGGATACTGATTCCTGAATCTAAAATTGCGGCTACATGACTTCCCCGAACCTTGCAATCACACTCAACGCTTTTCCAATTGTCACGAGTGTGAAGGAAAATGTCTTCTCTTTCAAGAGGATCATCAACAGTTCGGATCACTTTTATCCTCCGATGACCCTGACTAGTTCGGAGAAGAAGTTTTGTTTATCTCTACCACTGTACCACGGCAGATGTGTCTTGCCCTTCCGATGTTCCTCGAGATGTCGTTGTTTTTTCAAGCAATACTCAATCATGCGTTCCCTGACTCTAAGATGATGAGGAGGTAGACGATTGCAATCAATATTTGTAAATCCAACGTCTTCAAGGCATCAAATACAACGATCTAGTTGTCATTATAGTAATTATACTTTGGGCTCAGACGGTTACTTTCTCAAAGTTGAGCCTCAAAGGGCCAATGTCGCTGCCCTCTGGTTTGCAGCGGTTAATATGTTGTATAACCCCAATCATTCCTGGTTTCATCGCTTTGCATGCCATATAGTCCTCAGGACAGATCAGAGACAGTTGAAGAAAAAATTGTTATATTCTTCTTATTTATTGGGCACTCTGTTCAGCTCGGCGAGCCTTTGTTGAAGCATCTTAGTGCCATGGCACTGAATGCAACTTGAAGATTGTGACTGATCTTCTCAAGATCTAGAATCTGCAGCGGTATCGAGGCTAGCCTGAGTGTGCTCATATACCTCTGCGAAGTTTATCATTTGTTTGAGTGCTCATATCGAGGTTAGACTGATCTCAAGCTCATACACACTCAAACCCTGGACGACTGCAATCCGAGTCAGATGCGTTCAAACGCGTCTCTCTCCCACCACGACGCAAGAAAAGTGAACACCGCTAGATGGGGTTGTTCGCCCCCCACGAGCTACAGAGGTCGAGGAGTGTGTTGAAATAAGGAACAAAGTTGATGCAACCCCCCCTCTTTTCCCCCAAAACTATTTTCGCCCCCCTCACCTCCCCCGCTCGCCCTCCTTTCCCCAACCCTCGACCCCTCAATGCAATATAGCCCGTCACCCCTATTTTTGCTGCACCGAACCGGAAACGTAGCCCGTATACATGCATCGTCAGCATGTGAAGCCATTTGAAGGGAATCCGACCCGAAAGATAGCTTATAAACATTCGTTTCGGTCTGGCAGTGCGTTGTGTTCAGGGAAAGACAGTAGCCCCAATCTCTCTCTCTCTCTCTCTCTCTCTCTCTCTCTCTCTCTCTCTCTCTCTCTCTCTCTCTCTCTCTCTCCACACACACTACCTCCTTCCCCTAAACACAATGCACCATTATTTTTGTTGCATCTTGCCGGAATACCTTGTATACCCTCGTTTTCAGGGTGTTGCCATTTTAGCTACACTTGACCGAAAAGATATTTTGTATACATTTGTTATGAGGGTATGTTGTGTTTTGGGGAAGATGTGTCG
>BFEA01000084.1:2033716-2046499 GCA_003427395.1 Chara braunii
TCTCTCTCTCTCTCTCTCTGTCTCTCTCTGTCACACACACACACACACACACACACACACACACACACACACACACACACACACACACACACACACAGTGTCACACACAACACAATCGGTTGTCTGTTTGTATTTCTTCCTTCTTGACTTTTTGTAAGTACTTTCTGGGTGAGCACCTTTAAGAAGTGCTAAACAGTCAGTGGTCGGCTGTTTGTTTGGAGTGCCTGCAGGACTCTTAGGGGCGCCGCTCGGCCTGTGATGTCTGAGGTGCATATGGTCTATGGGTGATGACAGACGTCCGTCGGAGTGACTCCCTGGCTCAGTGGGTGGTGGGAACCAACAGCCTGTGGGGTTCACCCTTGATGTGAGTAGGTCATGTGCTGTTTTGCTCTGTGTTGGATGTGTACACTGCCTTGTCTGCGCTCCGCCGCTTCCTTGTTGCCCTTGCTGCTTGCTTCGTCTTTGCAAGCTGCTGTGTTTTGTCTGTTGTGGCTGAGGTGCTGGTGTGGCCTTGTGCTTCACTGCTCTGTTGCCTTGCCACCCATACGCGTGCCTTGTTTTCTGCGTCCTTTGTTGTGTGCCGTGTAGTTTGGCTGTCGTGCTTCTGTTGCCTTGTGCTTCACAGCCCGGTTCCCGTGCTGCTCGTTCCCGTGCTGTGTCGTTCCTAGCAGTCGTTTTTTATGTTGTGCAGTCGGGTTGCTCGGGCAGGGTTGCCTAATGCTTCACTGAGGTGTTGCCCTGCTGCTGTGTTCCACTTGTGGACAGTCCGCCTTCAACATGGGTCAATGGGTTCATGACCCAAACCATCAGTACGGAAATTCCACAGATTGTCAACAGTTCAGCCTCCTGATGAGTCGATGGAATCCAGACGAAACAATCTCTCATGATCAGCTTTTTTTTTTTTCAAAATTATCCCGGCCCTCTTCTATTATGGGGGGCATCAGTCCGGTTGCTTATCACCGGCAAGCATGAGTACAAAGAAGAAAGAAAGGGGAAGAACAGTGCTGAAGAAGAGTCAGCCCAACCCTAGCGGTACGAGTCACCTACTCAAGGGGGGGGCTGCTACGATCCGACCCCCCCCCGAAACCGTTGCTTTCCTAGTGGGCTTCTGCTGGCCCGGGAAGCTTAATAGCAGCACCCAGTCACGCAGCAGAAGGACTCTAGGAAAAACATGGTGCGGGGAGGGTTGTTCTAGCAGCCTCACAGGCCGTATCGCCCCTACTGCATTCCCATTGTCAGTCCAAAATACCGACACCATCAACTCCTGCTAATCCTAAGCTTCTGTTTCTCACCTACTAGTTTCGCCGTTCAATGAATCTATTCCCCTTTCTAATCTTCCCCCCTGTCAAACTTCACAATCCCCTCATCACCTCCCCTCCTCACTGTCATGATATCCTGCTCTTGAAGAGAGTATCCCCAGCACGTCCCCTAAGTTCTGTCCTTTTTCGTCACTTTTTAAACTGTCTTTTTCCTAAAATTCACTCCCTCGACTCTTTGCCCTTCCTATGCTATGCCCCTCCTACCCCTCCATCCCATGATCATACTCACTCCTGGCCATATTTTACAGGCGGCCTACCTCCTATGGGCCCATCCTGAGGGGATTGTAAAGTTTGACAGGCGGCCTGCTAATCCTATCACTTCCGCCCCTCAGCCTGGAACATGAAGTACCACAGCATTCCTATTCTGGGTCCTTTTCCGGCCGGGGGATGTGGCGCAGCAGAACAGGGCCGAACTGCGACAGGCCCGTGTCAGGATCACGAGTCAACAGGTGTGGGTACTGATCCCATCTTTTCCAAAATTCCTCCACCTTCACACCCCCCCAATATCTACAACATCGAAAATCCGCCTGCAGGGCAATCCTCAAAATTCTCCATCGCTCTTTCCTGATATGCCTGCAGTACAGGTGCTGCTCCCTGTCTGCCGCGCTCATTTGGCAGTGTCCATAGAGCCCACAGCACCGCTGCCCGAATCATCTCTGCAGACAGCAGGTCTCCGAAGGCTGGCCTGTCGACTTTCATTAACGCTCCCAATAGGATAGATGCGTCATCCCCTTCAGTAACTTCCAGCGGTCTTTGCTTTTCTTTTGGGACGCGGAAGTCACAAAAATGAGTTATAATTGCACTATGGGCCAAGATACAGTTTCGAATTGCAGTTCGGGCAATGCATACAACCCAGCTTTCTGGCCAGGTAGGTTGCCTGAAGTGCAATTGCAAACTGTATCTTGCCCCGCGGTGCTGCAAGTATAACTCGTTTTTGTGACTCTACTGAAGTTACCCCTTTTTTTTTTTCGGTTTGCTTGTGAGTCGTCTGCCCTCCCGCCCTCCCCCGCGCCGTCCTGCATTTATCCTTTGCTGTCGTGTGTCATCCTATGCCTTGATGGTTGTCTTGTGTTGCTTTCGCTTTGGTTTCGCTGCCTTCTGTTGTTTGTCTGCCCACCCACCTTCCCCGTGCCCTCCAGCCTATGTCTCGTTGCTGCTGCCTGCCGTTCTATGCCTTTTTGCCTCATGCCCTTTCTATTGCTGTTTTTTGTCTTCCTTCCCAACTAGGATAAAACTTCATAAAAGACGTGCGAGCTATGGTCCCTTGGTACATCATGATCAATGTGATGGTATGGAACGTGTTCATTACCGTGTTGGAGCGATCAGCTATGTTCTTATTTTCAGCATTCTATCACGCACGCACGCACGCATGCATGCATGCACGCACGCATGCAACGCACACTCACTCGCACGCACACACAGAGACAGGCACAAACACACACTTAACAATCACAAACAAACAACCACACATTGTGTGTGCTAATACGAGTGAGTGCTGCTCGTCCACACAAAGATTCCAAAAAGACTGTAGGCTGAATCCTGAGCAGGTGTGATCACAGTGATGTGCTGGAAACAGAAGCCACCGAAGCACAACTTATCTGGTTCACCATCACGTGCAGCGACAAGCTCGCAACAGAAGTCGTGATGGGCTATTTGCTTCCTGACACCATGCTAAGTCTCCGACATATCCCAAGATTCCCAGCATGGGACCGCTCATATGGACTTTTACCACATAGCTGCTGTCTTCTCCCCAACATAAATGCACCCTGATAATGTATGTATGCAAGCTATCTTTCCAGTTTGGTACAGCCATAATGAGTGTGTGTTGTGTTCGGGGGAAGACGGTAGTCTGGATAACACGACCAAACTGGCTCCAACAAGTAAAAGCAAACCACTAGCTGCTATTCTCATGGCCCCCCAAGCTCCTGATGCATGGAGTTTGTTGTTGAGATACATGTGTCAGTCATTGCAGAGTCTGCAGACCCATCCAAATAGGAATGACAACTCATTTGACAATTTATTTTAGTGCATAATAACTCCAGCACAAAACTCATTTGACAATAATTCAGTTCGGTCCTGTTACAGCTCGTCTTCCAGGTCACCTAATATAGAGAACGATTCATATGCATCGCCTTCAAGTGCAAAACATGCACACAGTGCAGTTTGTGCTGATGGTGACAGAGGGCGGGGAAAGAAGGAGGGGGAGGAGGAGGAGGAGGAAGAGGAGGAGGAGGAGGAAGACGAGGAGGAGGAAGAAGAGGAGGAGGAGGAGGAGGAGGAGGAGGACTTGCCTTGCCATCTTTAGATTCCTTTTTTCATTCCAGTGCTGTCCACAGAAGTTGAGCAAGTACAAAACCAGGTTGACAGATGGCTCGAACGTATCAGCGCAGAGACAGAAGATGACCCAGCCTCTCCTCTCGCTCTTACGATTGGTGGTGGTGGTTACGTGCCTGCAGATCTGGACATAGATTTCATCCCTAACTTCTGCTGTCTGACTCCCTGCTACAAGGATCCCTCTAGCTGTAACACCTAAAGGTCCTCTGATTGGCCTGTCTCCACAGACCTGCAGCAGCCTCTTGTGACATATGATAGCTGTTTCTGCCAGCCGCTTTGGAAGCCTTAGCAATGGGACACCTGAGGCATCGTCAGCATCAAGGCGGTTTCGAACCGGACTCTTCCCGAATGCCTCGGGTGATCGCAAATTGCCGTACTTGCTGACCTTCCACTTCGGGTTAGTCGCCGTGGCAACGGCATTGTCGACTGCTCCAAGGTGCAGGTCAGAGGCAATTGACCTTAAGTCGACAGTGTGTGCCACCTCGTCTATCAACAGTTCTCCCATGATCTCCTGCTGCATCTTCTGATGAGAACCCTCCTTGTCTATGGTGGGAGTTGCTGGAGATGTTGGACCAACACTGGCCATGGGGGCACTTCTCACACTACCAGTGTTGTAGGCCATATCCTTCAGTTCTTCTCGTAGATGATCAAGTATTGTCTTTCCCTCAGACATGTACTCGCCCCCAAGATCAAGACGGCTGGCTGCATGTATCGCTGCTGCTAGCGTTGGTGCATCTCGTGCCTCCATTGCTCTCTTGAGCTGCAAGACGCACCTTCCCCTATCAATGAGATCTCCCTCCAGGTTCACTTTCTCCGCCGCAGCAAGACCAAATTCCAGATCCCCAATCTGCTCATTGAAGATGGCATCACGGATTCTCTCTTCGACTACCAACTGCTCGAGTATTTTCTCCGCCTCTGCGACAACCTCCGTCTTGTAGTTGAAACTCAGGCTGATGCTAAACCCTGCCCCAGACCCCCTACCTATTGAGTTCTTGGAGGCTTCCTTGCAATTGACTGCAGCAAGCAGAGTCTCCAACCTGCCGATGTCTCTGTCCCTCATTGCAGAACCAAGCTGTTCCATAATCTCTGCCCAGTCTTTCAGATCTTCCAAAGAGTTTTTAGCCTCCTCCACGAGGTCCCCGGACATGCCATACTTCTGTGCCATCCTCAGACCCAACTCCAGCAACGGAAGGTCCTTGCGTTCAATTCCCTGCTGCAGACGAGACGTAACATAACCCTCCTTGTCCATCCCCTCAAGCAAGATCCTGGCTTCGTCTAAAACATCTCCCTGCAGCTGAAGTTTTTCAACTGCCTCGACAGCAACCGCCACCTCATCCATATCTCGCAGTTGCACGGCTATGGTGAGTCTGGTCATGGCCGCTTTCTCCAATCTTCGCTGGCAGAGCAAGGCTGATGCGTCACGAGAAAGTTGAGAGTCTACACCAAGAGCCGCTGCCTCTCCCAAAGCACCCTCCAACGCTAGTTCATTGCCTGCGTCCATCGCTTCTCGTAGCCTTAAGCTCATTTCCCACTTGGGGCGGATTCTCCCCAACATCCGTCTTGCTCGTTCCACACGCTGATCAGACATCTTTAACCTCTCCGCTAGGACCAAGCCTTCCTCCAACACTATCACATCCTCTGTTTTGATGCCCTCCTCCATAAGAGCAACGGCATGAGCTTCTGCTGTCAACTGCACGACCAGGACCTTTGCATAAAGCACCGTCTCATCCTCGATGTTCATCAGCTCGGCCTGTTGGATTGCTCTTTGGATGCGGTCCGCATCTCTCAAGCTGAGAGCATCACGCAGGGCAAGGAGAGAGGCAGCCCTGGCCCTTGCAACTTCAAGCACCTGCTTGGCATCCTTTGCCTCCTTTGCTTCCAACTCCATCTCGTCCGCCATCCTTACCACTCTTTCGAGAGAATCCATGTCTCCCGCTTCCATGGCATTGATGATGGCCGTCACCATGTCCCTTTCCAGCTTCAGCCTTTCCAGTTCCTGTCTCTCTCGACCAACCTCCCTGCTATCTAGCCCGGCAATGTCGCCAAGCCTCAGCCCTGTCTCAAGCACGTCAATAGCTCGTGTAGCAGCGCCATGCTGAGCAATCACAGCCGCGACCCTCCACGCTCTGAGCTTTGACAATACGGACTCTGCCCTTTTCACCTTCAGGTTCCGTAGCCTCATTTCCATTGCCATTTCCAGTCCCTTCCTCAGCGCCTCCATATCCCTGCTACAAACCCCTCTTTCCAGCATCATCTCGGCAACCTCCAGTTTACACAACAGTTCCCTCCCTTCCTCTACCCTCCTGTCATCCCAATCACTGTAAATTCCACGATCCCATCTCTGAAGGGACTTCTTGAGATGGTGCACATCTCGGTTCCTGATTGCCAATTCCAACTCTGTCCAGATTTTGACAATATCCTGGTATGCTCGCCTCCCTCGTTCGACGACTGGATCCCACTCCCTCCGGTCAACAAGCCATTCCACCTCTCTTACCGCTTCGCCCAACCTTCTCACATCCTTCTTGTTGAGCGCCTCCCTCACCTTGTCCATGGCGGCCTTCTCCACATGAAGCTGCCCGATCACCTTCCTTGCTTCTACGACCGTGAGATTGCCTTCGAAATCTTTCAGCTCCTCTGCCTTCCTCACTGCTGCCTCCAGACGTCGTAAGCTCCTGATCTTGATGGCCTCCCTTATCTCTTCAAACAGTGAACGCTCCTCCTTCAGCCGGCGCAGAACTTCCAGTCCTTCCCTCACAACCGCGCTCCCTTCCAAACCCTTGATTGACTCTGTAGTCTTCATAGCCATCTCCAGCCGGGACAAGTCCCTCCTATCGACAGCTGTGGTGATTTCCTTGATGATCGCGTCCTCCTCACATAGTTCTTCAAGGACTTTCTTCACTCCTATCATCTCCTCTTCTTCTATTCCCACTCGTCTTGCCAGCTCCAACGCCACAGTGAGGTCCTCGAGATTTCTCCTTCCCGCTGCGTCCTTCATTTTGACCAGGGCCGCATTTCGCAACCGCACCTCTTCCATGATTTTCCTCGCGGCCTTCACATCATCATCCTCCCAGCTGAGGCCCTCTGCTCTCTCCACTGCTTTGGCCACATCTTCCCACCTTTCCTCCTGCACCCCTCTCATTATTGCATTCTTGATTTCGTTCTCCGTCGCCAGCTGTAGAGCCACACTCTCAGCATCAGCCAGCATTTTGGGGTCTACACCTCGATCAGCAGCAACTTTGAGGGCCTCTTCCAGCGCATTCATATCCCTCGTCTCCACCGCATCCATGAGCTTGCTCTCTGCTATTCGCAGAGCCCACTTCTTCTCTAGCATATTCCTTGCATCCTGGACCATCGGATCATTGACGCCCAACTTCTGAGCGCATTCCCATGCCGCTTCCACAGCCTCAAGATTGTTATTCTCCATGGCTATTCTCATGGAGTTCATGGCCGCTCTCTCCTCCTCCAGTTTGGCCAAGACCTCCTTCGCCTTGAGCACTTCCTTAAGATGGGCCAGGTCCATTCCCTCTGCCAGCGACACAGCCGTCTCCAGAGCTTTGCTATCTCGCAGTGCTATGGCAAGTCGGAGCTTCACCTTCACATCCCCCTTCTTCTTGATTGATTCGAGGCATGATTTGCCCCTTTTGACAATGTCCTCGCCATCCAGGCCAATCAGGTCCGCTTCCCGGACGGCAGAAGCCAGCTCTACGGACTGTGAGAAGTCAATTGCTCTCTCGACCTTGTCCAACACCTTCCTCTCCCTTGTCCATCTTTCGATCAGGATCTTCCCCTCGGTATAAGCTGGCTCCTCCTCCCCACCCAATTTCTCCAGCTCTGCCACTGCTTTCTGCAATGCCGCGATGTCCCTTTTGGTCCCTCCCTTGGTGATGGAGGAGCTGCCTGTGACCTCCCTAATTCTTTGGCATAGGTTCTTGATCTCTCTAAGTCTCTGGGCAACATCTCCTGCTTCCTGCAGCAGATCACCAAGCATGCCAGCTTCTGCCTCCATTGCCTGGTCCTCCTCGCGGATCCATTCCCACACCTTCCTCCTGGCCCCTCCCAGAACCTCTTCGAGTCTCTCCAGATCCTTTGACTCTATGCTCATCTTCAATGTCTTGATGAGATCCCTCCTCTCCTGTGTCTTTTCAACAAGAACTCGCGCCTCCTCAATGTCTGCACCTTCGAGACCTAAACTGTTGGCTTTGGACAGGGCGGAGTCCAGCAGCCACACGTCTCTGTCTCGAAGAGCCTTTCGGAGATCTTCTCGGGCTCTTCCCCTCGCTTTCATAGTCCCCAACAGCTTGGTGATGGATGTGATGGTCGGTCCTCGAAGTTGCAGCTTCTGGCTGGTTGTCACCACGTCTTCAATTTCCTGTAGCCTCAGCGAATCCTCATCCATCGCCAGTATCCTACTTGCCATGTCAAGGACTGACTTCTCATCCCTGGCTTTGCACACCAGGAGCTTGGCCTCTGACACCACCATCCCAGAGTCCAACCCTTTCTCCTCTGCCGCTTTCAACGCCGCCTCAATCACTTCTACTCGTCCATCATCAACTGCTTTCGTCACCAATTGTTCTTCCGCAACCACCAGCATATGCAAGACCTGCTTTGCCTCATGAACTGTCGGTTGTGCCAAGCCCAATTTGTCCATTTGACTTATGGCTAGTTTCAGCTCCCGAATATCCTCAACTGAAATGGCGTTTGCCATCATCATCTTCACTTCGGCCTCCTCCAGCGCTCTTTTCAACTCCCTCCTTGCCGTGTCAACAAGCCCATCTGTGAGGGAGATGGCATCCGCCTCTCCCACCGCCTTCTCCAAGTCGCCCAAACTTCTGCGCTGGATTGCCTCTCGTATGAGAGCCCTCACTTCTTCCTCCTTTTGAAGGGTCTGAAACAACGTTTCTGCTTCGGAGATTAAACTGCTGTCCAGGGACAGCTCCTTGGCTAGAGCCAGCGCCTGTTCCAGCTCTGACATTTCCCGTCCAGAAATAGCAACCTTCAGCTCATTCCTGGCAGTCTCCTCTTTCATCTTTGCCTTTTCCAGCTCTGCCACTCTGATCGCAGCCATGTCCAGCATCTCCTTTGGAATGTCGGCGCGCTCTGCCTTCTCAATTGAGGCAGTAAGCTTCTCCAGATCACTTCCTTTTGTGGCCTCCACCAGCTGGTCTATGGCTTCCTTCTCCCTCTCCAGGCTGCTCAACATTTTTCTCCACTCAGCAATTCCTGTGCCTTGAACACCCAGCTCAGTGCATGTCAGCAAAGCTGTTCTTAACGCAGTTAAGTCTCGATCATGAATCGCAACTTTGACTTGCATGCAAGCGTCCTCTTCCTTCTCAAGCCTTTCCTTCTCTTTTTTGGCATCCTCCATGCGTGGAAGATTCGCCAGGCCCATTTCATGCGCTATTGACAGTGCATGGACCAGGGCGGTGAGGTCTTTCTCGACCAGTCCCCGGTCCACCAAGGCAAGCATGTCCTCCTTCTCCTTCCGAAGTTTGGATAGTAATGTTTCAGCATCCTCCATGAGCTTCACATCCACACTATTATGGCATCTTGCAGCGGAGACAGTTTCTTCCAGAGGTACCAGGCGACCTTCCATAACCGCTTCGTTCAACTGCGCATTCATCTGCTTTTCCTCTTCAGACACCTCAAGAAGATGCTCGTTTCCGTTTCCCACCTCATCACCTTTCCATCCAACGGTGTTGGCAGCTTTGAGTGCCTCCTCCGTTCTTCCTGCTTCTCCACTACATGTGGCATCATCCAGAACTGACAGGCTCTCTCGCTCCTCATGAAGTCTCAGGATCATTGCCCTCGCAGCCTGACAAATGTCATGATCATTGTGTCCTCGGTGCTCCGCTTCAGTGACACCCAGCTCAAGCGACTGCAGGTTCCGATCAGCCATAGCTTGCTGCAAGAATCGCAGAGGCCATGGTAGGTCATAATGCTCATGCTGGGCATCATGGGGATGGGATATATTCGTGCTCCCGTCCTGCTTGTCCACCACCTGCCTTTCTTTCTTGTCTTCAAGACCTACCATGGCCAGCTCATCCTTGTCATTCCTCTCAGGGAGAAACCTCCCTTGTACAATCTTTCCCTCATCACCAACCTCTCCCCATTCCTCCACCTGTTCAAGGCCGTCTACCATGTCCTGCGTTCGCCAAACGGCCTTGTTGTCTCCTCCATCTGTAATCCCACTTAATATGCCAAGCCTACTCCCCTTTGCATTGTTAGAACAGAAACTCGTATCACCCCTTGCCCCATCGCTATCCTGGGAGTTTGACGGGCTTTGAGGTCCACGAGGCTTGAATACTGAGCCCTCACTCGGCGCAAGACGTGTCGCTGCTGCCACCCCTGCTAGGTTCCCATTCGATGACCATGGTGTTGTCAGCTTGGACGTCACCTCATCCTTGTCATCGTCATCATCCTCGTGATCTTCATCATTATCCCTCTCATGTTCATTTTTTTTCCCCTGGGCCCCTGCAGCTGCACTTCCAGCGAGCCATTCACCATAACTCTCGCTATAAGATTCTTGCTCATTTCCCCTTTCGAGCACCTCTTTTACGTCCTGTACCCACTTTTCATTTAGACAGCCCAACTTCTCTGCCTCTCTCAGAGCAGTTTCCAGACCCTCCTTGTCCCCCATCCATGCATCCATCTTCCTCATCCCTGCTTTAACCTCCTGCTCCTTCTTCAGCCCTACCACCCGTTGGTCTGTCTCCTGATCTCTGAATCCAGATGATGTTACATTTGCTGCCCCCATCAGGTCCTCGTCTGGTCGTGGCACATCTTGTGCCTTCCTTCCATCACTCAGCTCAGCAGAAGGAATGCTCCCCTCTTTCAATCTGGCATTTGCTCCACCTTCAAGCTGTTCCTGATTTCCTGCCAAGGCACTTTCTGATGATTCGTGTTGTCTCTGGCTGCTGCTGGAGGCACTGCTTGTACTACTGCAGCTTGTTCTGCCTGACACAGGAGAGCCATCCCATGTCTCCTTAGTGGTGAGCAGTTGTGATGGTAGGTCCGTCTTCGAAAGTTGAGAGCATTGGGTTTCCCCAGCACTACCCATCTCCTTCACACTGCCCTGCTCCTTCGCACTGAGGGTGGAGCCGAGGGTTCCACGGCCATTTTCCCACCGTCCCTGGTCAACGTCTGACTCGAGAGTCAGTAGCGGCGTGGAGGACGGAAGAACCTCACCAGACGAGGAGGCATCGACTCGCACCTTGACAGTGTCTCTGTCCTCCCTCTGTTGACAAGCGCTGCTGTCGTTACCCATGGACTCTGCATTTGCCATTGGCACCTTGGTGCTACTCTCACTCCCTTCGTCTCTTCCCGGTGTTTCCGCCTCCTGTGTTTCTCCGTGTCGCACTGCGTTGGCTACGGTCTCTCCCCTTTCGGATCCTGAAGATATCAACTTTGTGCCTTCCAGGGTTGACTCTTGGAGAAGGGACAGCCCTGTTCTCCTCCCATTTCCAGAATCAGTTACAAGGCCACCAGAGTTCATTCCTTCATCCCGAGCTCTCAAATCATTTCGCACTTTTTCCATCCATCCTCCACCATGCGAACGTTCAGCATCATCTTTTCCCTCGCCGGCCTCACCCTCATGAGTCTTTGGTTCTTTGCTTCTCCCATGATCCTCACCCTTTGCCCCTGGACTCTTTTCTGCTGGCACTTCATCAGTCTGGGCAACCCTTGGCACAGCCGGTGAGGACTTCAAAAGCAAAAGGACAGCCCTTCCTTCCCTTACAGACCCGCTATTGGCAGCAAGTACCTCTGCTTCCTCCAAAGCACACTCCAGTTTCTTTCTATCCCTGAGTCGAATCGCCTCCTTGACAGCCTGCACGGCTTCTTTCCTCCTCTTTCTCTTGATGAAAAAAGAGAATATGCCATGCGGGTAGGGGATTCGTTCCTTCTGCCCACTCTCTTTCGCCTGAACATCCGTCCCCACTCTCTCCCTTTGCTTTTGTCCTTCCTTCTGTTCACCATCTTCCCCTTGCACATTTGTCCCCACTCTCAAAGGTGCATTCATCTGAGTCCTATCTTTCCTCTTCTGGCCAAACACCTGCACAAATCCCAGCACCACTCAACCAGTTACAAACAACATACCAAGCTAGCTAGAATGACAGCATCATCATCAGCAGCAGCAGCTGCATGTTTGCAAAAACGGAGACAAGGAGGACAGCAATAGAACAGCAGCAAAAGCAGCAACATAATGATGTCCACATCAAGGCAGGGCCGGTGAACGGCCGGTCCTGCTGGACCAGACCTGACCAGGCCGGATCAGTCGAGGCAACTCAACCGGAATTCCAGTTGGGCCCAAACCAGAGCTTTCCTTTTCTTTTTTACGGCCCAGACCTGGCCGGGCCGGATCAGTTGAGGCAGCCCAACCGAATTCAGGTTGGACCAGAACCAAAGCTTTCCTTTTTTTTTTTTTTTGACTGCAGGGTCCGACTGCGCTTGTCGAGAGCAGTCAGAATCCTCAATAAAAAGTTTGAATGAACAACCTTTTTTTTTTTTTTTTTTTTTTGGGAATGAACAACCTTTTTTCAAGGGCCCGGGGTGGGGTCAAGGCAGGACGAGGCAGGGGAGATTAGGATTTGGTAAATAACCCTTTGGATGGGGCAGGGCTGAGCCACGCTCTTCAGTACACTGGAGGGGTCGAGCAAACAAGCTTACTTGTCTGACCCCTCCGTGGCCCAAAATTTCCACTTCCGCATCGTGTGACGTGGGGGACCACGGTATCAAAAATATAATTTTAACCCCATGATATCTCAGCCGAAAGGGACCGTAGGGACGTGCGCGTGCGAGAAACATAGACGCTTGGCAAAGCCAGCCTCTCACCTGAGAAGGCTGAGTATTTGATCAGTATGATGTGGTCGGTGGTCTATCGGACCATATAATAGTAATAATACAAAACCGGTTCCCCTATGGGAGTCCAAAAAGAAACCTCAGGCCACACGGGGGATTGGTCCGCTTTATCCCTAATGCTACCAGCCGTCCCCTGGCCGGTATCCTGCCGGCTCGAGGGGCCGTAAAAACACGGCTCTGGTATGCTACGGGTTTTCCCGTATGCCTATAGGTAGGAGTAGTGGTAGGGAGGTAGTGTGAGGAAAAATTGAGAGAAGAGTATAGTTAAAAAAAA
>BFEA01000084.1:2055946-2072379 GCA_003427395.1 Chara braunii
CTTGTAAAATACCATAAGCTTGATTTTGTTTGTGTACTTGTGCATCAACTCCCCGAAAAATATTTTTTCTTCTATCAAACAAACCGTTAGCCTTAAGGTACTCCCTAAATTAGTTTTGCTGTTTATCTTGTTGACTCCATTTTGTTATGATGTCCAAAATACTAGTTTCTCAAAAAACTTGGTGATTGCAAATGGAACATGGGTTCCAAAAATGAAAAAATATATAGTTTTTTGAAAATTAATATTGTAGTTTTTGACTCAGTCCAGTTTTCATGAAATGTCTACTTTTCACGAATGGCTTGTTTATTGTAGTCTGAGTGAGCATTCTTCCTTAAGCGGGGGATGGTCAAAATCGGAATGATCTCACCATACCACCAGTAGTTGTTGTTATCAAAAGACTTGTTGCAGATCAAAACTGTTACAGTATTATTATGCTTGTTCCTTGTCTTTTGGACCAAGTGCCAAAGTCAGGAGAAGAACAGTTACTCCCTTTTTCCTTTTTCACTCTCCTTTCCCTGCTCACCTTCTCCAAAGATTCCCCTGTTGTGCCTCTCTGCACACTTTCCAGACTCACATGACTCTCGCACACCCCTCTTCAAGTTCTTTGTGCTGCATCCCCTTCCCTTTCAGTTCATATACCCTGTCCTTTATGCCTTCGTCTCTAGTGATGGTGTTGCCCTTCTCGCCATGAGCACGGTGAACCGCACAGGTAGTTCAAAAGTCTCCCAGGCGCTCGTTCGTACCTACTCCTCGCCTCTGTCATCGAGATACCTCGGTGGTATATACCTCGGTCAGCTGGCACTACCACCGGCGCTCTACGGAAGCACTCCAGAAAGTAGCGCTAGCTGGAAAAATTAGTGCTCGCCCACGGCCTGTCCAGTCGCATCCAGAAAAGATCAAATCATGTTCAATTTGGTGCCTCGGCACAAGCAACTTGGCGAGTCGAACCCGCCAGTCTGAAGGAGTTCTCACACACTGGGACTTTCTGAACTCATTGTGGCCTAAATAATACTGTAAGATACAACCAGGAAACTACAAAAGCCTGAGGATGCCCTTGCTCATTTTTTTCTGCTTCCATTTTTCTTATTCCTTATCACCCTGAAATAAAGCAGCAATGGCTTTCCCCTCCCTGTCTATCAACTCTAGTCCTACACACACACATATCCAATGGTCGGATGTCATGTCTGTGTGGGCTCGATTCAGAGACGATCTACTCGCAAGTGAAGATTCCCCGACAGGCTGACTGATTTCCTTTCTCTTGAATTTCTCCATCCCCCTCTCCTTTGTTTCTTCTGTTATCTTTTTTCCAACAGTTACACTGAGTTACTGCTCTCTTTTATTTTCTGCAAGCAACCATGTAATATCCTCAATACCTACAGTTCATGGCTACATCGAGCGAGAACTGTCTCCGAACTTTTCTTTTTGTCTCCCTCAGAGTTTTCCAATTATTCTCAATCTCTGCCAAATGCATTAATTTACCATATCCCAGGCTGCCCTCGCCTCTGTCAGACTGTAATATGAATGTAAAGTTATTCAGTTGCATGATTGCACTGGCACATGTGGGCATCCCACCACATTCTTGCAGTGGCATGCATGAAATTTCAAATTTGAATTCCTGTTACTCGTGGCAGGACTGCAGCAGCCACCCCCACAGCATTCCCCCCCTAGTCTTGGTTCGTTTTCAGTCAGGCTTGTGCTTCACTTATTCAATTTTCTGTTTTCATTGCGAAAACGTCTTTTCTACTGAGTAGTGAGGCAATTACCTGGATCATGGGCATCTGCTTTCAATAAATCCATGATTGGTGATGATGAGTGTGTCCCATTCATGGGAGGATGATTCCACCACAATGACTGTACACATTTTGTGCCTGTAGTGTTTGTCGGACAGTGTCAGTGCCACGACCACATTACAACCATTCATTATTTCTCACGGAGGGCTAGAGTACCACTAAGTCTTGTGTGAGACAAAGACAAAATGTTTAAACCATCAGTACGTTTCCCCGCTACGGGAAAAACATGCGGCTTGCATGCAGCCGCAACTCTCAGGGCTCCGCCTCCCGGGCAAAATGGCTGGTGGCTCCAGCCAAAAGGAGGCTCAAAACGGTGAGTTTTTTGTTGGCACGCAGGGCATTTCCAGCCCCGGGAAAAGAGCGTTGGAAGTATTGATTGTTTAAACCACCAGTACAATTCCCAGCTATAAAATCAAAGCTGCCGTGTGGTGCATCCTCTGCCGTGACTCTCCTGAAGTACTGGGGTGCCGTTTCATGGCACATCCAGCCAGGCAAAATAGGCCTCGCATGCAACCCATTTTGCCTGGACGGATGTGCCACAAAACGGCGCCCCGGTACTTCCCGAGAACAGTGGCAGCATGCACGCCATGACTTTTATTTTCTAGAGGCCCGTTTTGCCTGGATGGACGTGCCACGAAACAACGCCCCGAAACCTCCTGAGAGTCGCGGCAGCCTGAGTCGTGGCAGTGTCAGTCGTGGCAGCATGCACGCCGCGACTTCTGGCTGGGAAACGTACTGGTGGTATAAGAGCATGAATCACAGCAGTCTGCCGTTCACACCTTAGGGCTCTGCCAAACCTTCACAACACACTTATGGTTTGCTTTGCCAGAAGACTCCGGACATCTCCAAACCTGGACTTGCAAGTTCCCTGCCACTAACAACCTGTGTAAGCAGCAAGTGATTCTAAGGTCTTACTAAGTCTTGGGTTATTTTGCCAAAGGAGATTGGGGTTCCACAGAAAAAGAGGCATTTTTTTCTTGCCATTTCTTTTGAAGAGGCCCGGATGATATTGGGAACAGCTGCCAACAAGTAGACAAGCCCAACTGGGGCCACGTGAGATGCTTCCTAAAGTAAACTAAACGACCCAAACGCCCTACTCTTCTGCCAAGTATTTCCTTCGCGGGCTTGGTACAGAAGTGGAAGAATTCGGGCATCGGGACCAGTAGCGTCCCTGAGATGATGGTAGTGGCACATCCGTTTTTCCTTAAACCACCAGTAACTTTCCCCGGTATGAAATCAATTATGGTGCACGTTACGCATGTATACAGCCGCAACTTTCAGGACTCGGCCTCTGGAGCAAAATGGATGGCGGCACCAGCCAAAAGGAGGTCCGCGCCACAGTGACTTTGTTTTTCTTTGGCGAGCAGGTGTTTCCAGCCCCCGGGCCCAGAGAAAAGTGCCTCAGTGGTCTAGGACTGGCTGAATTGATGGCTCTGGAGACTCAAGAGTTATTATGGGAGATGCAGGCCACTTATTTTATCTTGTTCGACGCAATGGAACAAAGTAAGCCGATCAAAGCGTCTGAAATCTACAGGAGTTGTAGAATGTTGTGCATTTATTAAACCACCAGTACTTCCTAGAGTCGTGCCCGTTAATGCGCCACAATTTTAGGAAAAGTACAGGCCACTACAGGAGCGCCCAAATTCATCCGAGTAGAAACGTTTCTACTCTATATTTTTTCCTGCGGCCGATAGCTGGGCCAAGTACTGGTGGTTTAACAACCAGAGTCCTCAAACCTCTTTTCCCTAGCCTGCATTTCTCCCAACCTTGCCTTGCCAAAGCCTGGGCCTCAGCAGCCAGGGCCCGTTGTTTCTTGTCATGGGCTCTAGTCATATATGTGATCATGTGAAGCGTAAGGCCCCTCGGCCAGGTTGCAAAGGTCCCGCACCCTCTGGGAACTGTCTTCATACCAGGAGACCGATGAGGTCTGAAAAGAGGCCGATGTGAGCATGCAGGAGCTCGTGGGCCCGCTATTTTCCGAACCGACAAAGGTACTAGTGGTTTAAGTTAAACCACTAATACCTCTGCCAGGCAAAAGAAATTCGTGGAGAGTGGCAGTTTTCCCAAATTTCCGAAGTTTTCGGAGCCCCGCGGAGGGTCGGCAAGCCTTCAGTTTTGGGACTTGTGGGCCCAATTGCAAAACAAAGAGTCGAAAGGGAGGAAGTCGGGGAACACCATGAAAGAGGTTTGCTCACAGTGGTACTCCAAGGACCGCATCTACCCAGAAACTTAGCTACGTTCATTATTGGTTCGTCTTTGTTTTTTCCTTTTCTTGTCACCCTCTTTTCATAGCCTGCCAAGAGGCAGGGCGCCTTACACAGAGAGCTGAGAACTCTGCAACTTGGGCACAGTCTCACTTGCACTCTATGTTCTGTATCCAGCTGCTTTCACATCCAAGGAGCTGATTCTTATTTTTGCTGCTTCCGTGAATACAGCTCCTGAAGTGAAGTTCCTTGGGAGGGCATACTGGCATATCCTGAAGTGACGCTCCTCGGGAGGGCATACTGTCATATGTGCCCCAGCTTCTCTATCCAGCTGCTTTCACTTCCAAAGAGTAATACATGATTTTTTTCGTAATTCTTTTTCCTTTGGCTCATCCCGTGAATACAGCGGGGGTGTAACTGCCCGTTGGGAGGTCATAGTCTCGCATGTGCCCCAGATTCTGCATGCAGCTGCTTTCACGTCCGTAGGGTTCTTCCTTTTCTTTTTTCTTTTTGTCGTTGTCCTTCCCCGCCCCCCCCCCCCCCCCCGAAGAGTACCAGAAAAGAAAACACAATGGCACCCAGGCTCAGCAGATTTCCGTGCGCAGTGTCCAGGGTCAGCAAAAACAGGCTCGGAGTACACTTTAACTCATCATCAAATACTCGAAATCTCATTTTCTGACAAACCTTTTGCTGTTACATGTGACGCTAGCCAGTACGGTATACACACAGTTCTTCAGCGCAGGAGAGGAAAAAGTTGAGGCCCGTCGAGTACATGAGTAAGAAGATGTTATCCCAATAGTTAAGCCTACATAGTGAGATCTCCATGGGAGATTCTCCAAAGTGAGATCTGACCACGAGACTCTCCAATGGCACTTGTTGGGACTAACTTGAAGGTTGGCCCTACATTGGATACCCTTAAATGTCGATTGGAGAGGATTTCAAAAGCTTTGTAATACCAGATACATATATGCAAGTCATACCTTGCCCGCTAGGCCGACATACCTTTAGCATCAGCTTGCAAACATTAAGTTGTTTCCCTTTCTGAATCAAGGAAAACAACTCTGCAAGCCTGGCAATTCGACTTCGAAACAATCCCTCGGTTCTGGAAGTTTCAACTTCGAAACAATTCCTTATACCAGAAGAGAGACGAGGCATCAACGAGAAAGGCGGAAGAGCACCAGGCAAGGGAAAGCGATCCGTGCACCAGCTAGGAAAGCTCAGGTGCCTCCCTGGTGGCAGGATAATACATATACATAATGTGGATAAAACAGGCCAAGACTTCAAATCCAGTCAAATACCAAGCTGTTAGGGGCAATACCCATCTTGACCAAGCAGGAAGAGGGGAAGAGGGAAAGTGAAAGCGAGAAATGAAAAAGGGTCAAGATTTCAGCAGAGATATTAATAGGCAGTTCCTAGCAGATAGTAGAAACGAAACTGCGGCACTATGTTCCTCCATTTGAAAAAAAGACGAAACGAGGAAAAATTCAAGAAGAAGCATGCGCGCCAACTTATGTGGAGCCTACCACTGTTTCTAACCATGTCCTTTCAAAGCCCAGTGCAAGCAATTGGGCCCATTGAATTCTCCAAGAATCCAAAGACTAGGAACAGATGGTCTATCAGTCTATCGCAGCATTCAAACGTCTACAAATTACCTCTCCGAAAAATTTAATCTGAAAACTGGGAACAGATCGCTTGCTGGGCCATCACAACACTCAAAATCCTACAAAATACCTCAGAGGTCTTGACATCCCTTTGCGCAGTGAAGTGCACCACTAGGTCACTGGCAAATTATCGTGATCATTGGAAGGTACCAGATCCCTTCTTGATTGCTTTCCAAACATCTGAATCATACTAAAGTAAAACAAAGGGCTCCATTCACACCACTGGAAATGACTTTGACTAGAATGTAGAGGAATGCCATTCCACTTCACTGAAATTTGATTTCCCACCATACTGCTGGACTACACACTCAATTCTGATGACAGATTTGTTCTGAACGTGCGCTCGCACATCAGCTCAGAGTCTGCAGAGGAGTCACAATTGTGGCCAGGACATGATGCCAGCGACCCCACTAACGGCGAGCAGCAGATTCTGCATGACACAATCCTGAAGAGTGTTGTCGGCAATCACCAGACCAGATGTGAAAATCGCGACAGCATCTTCACATAGGTCTGCAGAGGAGACACAATTGTGGCCTGGACAAGATGTCGGCGACCCCACTAACGGAGAGCAGCAGATTCTGCATAACACAATCCTGAAGAGTGTTGTCGGCAATCACCAGATGTGAAAATCGCGACGGCATCTTCACATAAGAGTTGCAAGGCTACAACCGCCACAGTGGCTGCTGTCTTCAAACACAATGCGCACCCGCCACTACTGTCTTCCCCCGAACACAATGTCCCCTTATCATGACTGTATCAGGCCCGACGGGTAGCTTGAATATCATTCATAGGAAGGGTACGTTGTATTTGGACGAAGACGGTAGTCATGGTCGCCAATTTATCTTGACAGCTCATGTGTGAAGATGCTCTGGCTATTTTTTCGTGCCTGGCGAGTAGTGCTGCAAGACCTGCAGTCTGATGGAGGTCATCCCCTGGTGCTGTGAGAACACGAACATAAGGTCAGCCAGAGGGCATTTTCTTTGCGGTTTTCGGAGCTCCTGTGGTGAGAGGACCCACTTGGACCATACTCAGAGAAGGAGAAGTACTTTTATTCAGTGGAACCTGGGTGTCGATCAGGCCAGGGATTTTGTGTGTCAGTATGAGCCTACTTGGATTCCTCATTTCTAACTGTTCATTTCATAGCCCGGGATCGGCCGCCTGAACACACGGCCATCCTTGCTGTTGTGGATACCTGCAGCTTGGGACATGAAAAGACAATAATTGCTGGCTTCAGCAACACACTGTTGCCATGTGATGTGATTGACCCAATGGGCCCTGCTATTTGAACTACCCCTGCTTACATAAATTGGAGGGACGTATAAGGAATGAACGAAAGAGAAAAGAAGGTGTTGCCCTGGCGATGCAAATGCAAGAGGGCTGTGCCGATAAGGGACATAGAAGCACTGACCTATGACCTATGTTGCACAAATCTAAGGGTTCATGGGAACAACTGCCAGTGAGAGAAGAAAGGCAAAAAATGCTTTGTTGTAGGTACCGAATCTACTTTTTCATCCTTCGGATGTTTCCAAACTTTAGGTTGGGAGGGGCAGCCTCTTGGAGTCTGCACCACCACCATCAAACCACCAGTATTTAGCCCACACATCGCCCGTGAGCTCTTGATCTGCATGTGCCTCGCTAACCGGGCTTCGGGGCTACCAGACCAGCACACCGGCTGGCGGTGCCACTCGAAAGAGAAAAAAGTTGTTGGGCTGGACGCGCAGGGCGTTTGGATCCCTGGAAGAAAATCGCCCGGAAGTACTGGTGGTTTAAAGCACCAGTACACCACACATCCGCCTGCGGGTGTCAGCACGTAACCCGCACCACTTCGGAGGCCGCCATTTTTTTTTTTCAACGGCGACCCACACCGCGCGGTCCCTCCGAGTTTTGCTTGTGGCAACAAAAACTTTCTGCAAGGCTGGGTCCGTGTACTTGTGGTTTAAACCACCCGTGCAGCCGAGCCTGTTTTGCCACATCAAAAACGTTTTCCACACCATACATGTTGAACCGCTCATAGGTGGGCCGGTATATTGAAAGTGCAGTCGTCGTTTGCAAGTGTTCGCACTGGTGGTAAAGCATCAGTCCACCAGCAAGGTGTGTGTGCCGGTTGGCCTTTCATATGATAAAACGCGTTCAGAGGTCCACAGAAGGGTCTCACAGACAGGTGGAATAACTTATTTCTTTTGTTTCACTTCTTGTTCCCCCGACTTGCAGAACAGGGAAAAGTTAAAGCACCTGCTGTTTGGAACCGGGGAAAGTTAAAAACGCCAGTTGTTCGAGACCATGCCTGAGTACCCCCGAGGTGGCATTATGACAGAAACACTACCAGGGCACCTCAGGGCACACTCACAGTATCGTCTTTCACCCAAATAGAACGCCCGGTCATTAGAGCTGTATTTGGCACAACTTTCAGCCCAGATACAGCGATGATTAACGGGCATTAAGAGTTGTAACAGTTTGAGACCATGCCTGATTACCCCGGAGGTGACGTTATAACAGAAACACTTCCAGGGCACCTCAGGACACACTCACACTACCGTCTTTCACCCAAATAGAACGCCCGGCCATTAGAGCGGTATTTGGCACAACTTTCAGCCCAGATACGGCGTACCGGGCGTTCTAGTTCTATTCGGGTGAAGATGGTAGGACTTCGCTTACAAGGTTCTGGACATGATTGCCGTCAGATTCATGCAGGTCTGGCCGTAATTTGTTGTCACTTGTCAGATGCATTTTGGAAAGTGCTAGTGTGTGAGTATGCCCTCAGAAGGTTCTCAACAACCGGTCATTTGAAACTCCAGCGTCCGTTGTAGGTACCTACAACAGGGGTGGGGTGGGACATGGCCCCGGGAATGAAGAATCCACGTAAGAGGGCCCTCAGGGCCCAACTGCCCTTCTCAAGAATGGGATGCAAAAAATCCCAGTAGCCAGCCGCAGAGCACCATCTCGATGAAGTCCTAAAGCCCTACTACATACGTGGACATAGGCCTACTTATCTTCGGAACCTACATTTTTTTAATTCCCATTTCTCTTTTGTGATAAAGGGGGGAGGCCCGAGCATCATTTGTCTTTTTATCCATCTGATTCCCTCAGGCCTCGAACACATGATCAGTTCATCAACAGTTCCATGTTCTCATTCTTCAGCAACATAGGCTCCTTGGAAGCACCTCCCCCCCCACCCCCCTACCTACCGTAGGCTTCTAAATGCGGGAGTGGGCCCTCAACCCCACCACCTGCTAGAGTGCTCTAGACGAAAATGCACTTGGGATTCGCACACGCCCAGGTGCAGATCATGCACTGAGACAGCTGCACGTCCAGGAACACTGTGATAATTCGCACACGTCCAGGTGCAGATCATGCACCCAGACATCCGCGCGTCCAGGTGCATTCCTAGCAGTCTGCCGATACGTTTCTGCAACAATTACTGCACATCCGAGACGGCTCTTCATGTGCTTGTCCCTTCACTCCACATCCGAGACGGCTCTTCATATACTTGTCGCTTCTCATTCCAACGCCCCGAAACCGGATTGTGCCTGAATTGTGCGCAGAGGTAACTCGAGAGTAGTACACAGGGGCTAAGTCCCATTTGCACGAATTAAGAGATACTAACCGTAGACAGGAAAGATCAACGGCCGAGATCTCCTAATTTGCGCAAGTGGGACCTTGCCCCAGGTCATGAGCATTGAGCTCCACCCTACTCTCCAACGCTCCGAAACCATATTTGCCTGAATTGGCCATTCTTGTAACTGTTATGGGATCGGTCGTCACTTCGAATTCATGTGCCTGAATTGTGCACACGTGTGACTTTTAATACACAGGTCCTGAGCTCGAGTCTGCTCGACCGGCTCCGAACCACACGTGGCTGAATTGGCACTGATGTAACTGTTAGTATATAGGTCATCAGTTCAAATCCGTAACGAACAAGGTAACGTCCCCCTCCCACCTTCATTACTTGGAACGAGAAGATAACGTTAGGGTCTACCTCCTTTGACCCCCAAAGAAAAGGGAAAATACTTGGAAGAAGACGATAGCGTTAGGGTCTACCTCCTTTTGTGCCCCCCCCCAGAAAAAAGGGAAACGAGAAAGCTCCGGAGTGCAGTCCTGGGGCCAAGTCCCATGAGCAGCGTTGAGCTACCTCAACGCCTGAATCTGGATGTGTTTGTGGAGGAGTGCGGTTCAGGAAACTCAACACCAATTCTGCACATCTCCGCAAAAGCGTCCACAGTCAGGCGTTGAGGTAGCTCAACGCTGCTAGTGGGACTTGGCCCCTGGTGAGCCCTTCCGTGACAGTCAGTGAAACGCTCGGAAACAACATGTGCCCGAATTTCGCACAGATGTAACCGTTAGTCGTTTTTTTTTTCGTTTTTTTTTTTTTTCTTTGGACCATTTCTCGATTTATGCGTGTCACCTTGAAAGCGCAGGGGCCATGGTAATTTTCATTCATCAGCGGCCTAGCTCAGTTGGTAAGGCACGCAAGTGGCATTCAGGAGGTCTTGGGTTCAATCCCCATCGGCCTCATGTACCTTCCTGGGCAAGCTTGGCGCCCGCCACCTAGAGATATGTCGTTGGTCCCCCCGAGTGGCATTGAGCAGAGACTGCTGATGTTCATAGGGGGAGGAGACCGGAGGGGAGGCACAGTGACTGGCCCATCGAAGAAGCTCGGTCCTGATGCTACCGGCTGACCCCTGGCCGCCCACCTGCTGTAGCGCACCTGCTGGTGGGTGCAGCTCCCGCATGTTCCCTCGTTGGAGGCTTGAGCACGGATGTGGCTGCGGGGTTATACGGCAATAAAAAGGCCGTTCTGTCCAGATTTGACAGGTAATTGAATTGGTTGGGCTTAAAGAATTAGCCTTATAATTTTAAATAATCTTCATTCTCTGTATTGTTCGAATTTTAACAGATGCAAGGTACGTTTCCAGCCCGATACAGTGAAAATCAGGGTGCGTTGTTTTCGGGGGAAGACGGTAGTCGGGTTTTTTTTTTTTTTTTTTTTTTTTTTTTAATGGAAAAGGGCGACGGCCTTGAGATATTATCTTTTTGCTGTAGTCGTATTTTTTCACACAGGTGTGAGTTCGAATCTACATCAAATCACAAGATCACAATACTGTTCCTTCTTCCCCTTAATACAACGTACGGTCATTGTACATTATAATAGCTGTATCTAGACTGAAAAATGCCTCACATACAGGCATAAAGACCGTACGTTGTATTCGGGGGAAGAAGGTAGGGTTAGTAGTATTTAGTACACAGGACGGGAGTTCGAATCTAGACCGAATCAAAAGAACACAATAATGTTTTGTTTTGTTATTTTCCCCCTTCACGCCCAAAGAAGTGGGAAACAAAAAAAAAGGCTCCGAACCCAACGAGGCCTTTCTTGACTATCAGAGCATATGCTCACACCATAATATTTTGGACTCAGCTCTGGACGTAATTGCCGTCAAATACATTTAGTTCACTAAAATTCCGGGCAGATTCATCCAGCAAGTCCTAATGTTTTGTTAGTATGCGGCCAGTGACCGCCCCCCCCCCGCGGCCAAGTCGCGCTAGCAGCGTTGAGCTACCTCAACGCCCGAATCTGGACGCTTTCGAGGAGATGTGCAGAAATGGTGTTAAGTTTCCTGAACTGCACGTCTCCCCAAACACGTCCGGATTCAGGCGTTGAGGTAGCTCAACGCTGGTAGTGGGACTTGTCCCCCCCGCCCCCCTTCCACGTCCGTCGATGAATACAATTTTTTTTTTTCCGACTATTTCGTATTATTTCGCCTGCTACGGCGACTACCCGGCTTCCCACGAATACAACGACCGGTCATTATTGCTGTATTTGGACTCAAAGTTGCGCTGAATACAGCTATTATGACCGTACGTTGAGTTGGGTTGAAGACGGGTAGTAGATTACTTTGGCCAAATGTTCTGTCAATGGGCAAACGTTCGAAGCAGCAGCAGCAGAAGGGAAAGTTTCAACAACACTCGTGGCAGACAGGGCAGTATGTGCGGCAGGCATGACTTCTGTTTCTATGTACACCATAACCACAAAAAAATTGCTTCTCCAATGAACTCCCAAGTATTTCGCGCAACAACAAAATGATTTGTACAATTTTAAATGGATGGACTGAGTGAAATACACGGAGGTTTTAAAAAAAAAAAATAATAATAATAATAAATAAATAAATAAAAAGAAAGACACAGGAATACCACAGCGAGCTCCAGGGGAGACAAGGGCGGCGCGAGGCGGGACGGCGGGGTGGGAGACCGGGAGCTCTTCTCGCATGCACTGTTCATGGCCACTGTCAAATCTCTCTCTCTCTCTCTCTCTCGACCGGGAGCTCTTCTCGCATGCACTGTTCATGGCCACTGTCAAATCTCTCTCTCTCTCTCTCTCTCTCTCTCTCTCTCTCTCTCTCTCTCTCTCTCTCTCTCTCTCTCTCTCTCTCTCTCTCCCTCCATATCGCACACCCAACACAACATGAGCGCTCACCCACCCACCATCACCCACACACACCATCACCCACCCACCCACACACACACACACACACACACACAAGCACACGCGCGCGCGCGCGACTGGAGGGCTTGTGTGAGTGAAGTCGACCACTTCTCTCTCTCAGGGGTGTCGCTAACACTTAGGCGATGGGGTGAGTCTTATCCATCAGTCAAATGCATCCTGGGCAGCTGTCCAGGTTCAACCTCCTGATGAGTTGGTGAAAGTCCAACGAAATACTCTGGCACAGCCATGCTTTTTTTTGTTGTTGTGAAGTTGTGTATGGCAAACATGACAACTCACACACACACACGCACACCCACACCCACCCACCCACACACACACACACACACACACACACACACACACACACACACACACACACACACACACACATACACACAGACCTGGTGATCGCTACTGAGCGTTTCCTATCTAGTTCATGCTTTTTTTTTGTTGTTGTTGTTGTTCTTGGAGTTCGTGCTTCATAAGCATTTTGAGTATCAGTAAAACCGAATTCCAGAGAGAGTATGGTCATGGAACCACAAAAGAAATCATTCAGACTATTTTTCCTACTAGGAGTAAACAACGCCCATTCATTGGCAGATGTGGCTGGAAGGTACAGATAGGTACGAACCCGCCCGAAGTAGCCTCAAATGAATGAAGTAAATGGGGTCAAGCCAAAGTCTTACCTACGTTGGAAAAAACACACACCGGGAAGTGACGAAATGAGGGAGAGAGGCGGCTACAAACAAAGGGGAGAAAAAAAAAAAAAAAAAAAAAAAAAAGGGACAGGGACAGGGACGGCTCTGTTTTCAGACGTGGGACAGGGGCGGCTCAGTTTTCAGACGTGTTTTTTATCATCAAGTCTTTCTTTCGCGTAATCGACCTCGTTCATCTGCTGTGCTCTCAAAGAGATCTGATTACGCCGTTCCAGAGCCGAATTACTGCCCGATTCAACATGGTAACTCTAGGGATTCTTTATTTTTCGCAAAAAAAATTGACCGTTTCTCAAAGAAAAGGTTTTTAGGCCAGAACAGAGCTGGTACATTTTTTATGTTTTTCTTTTAAGGGCCAGAATAGCGCTGACACACTGCATATGTACAGAGCTCCGTAGAACAACACACAATTATTTAATAGTAAAAATAGTAAAAATAGAAAAGCGCACTATGAAGATACACATCATCAACGCGCACTCTACTAGGTTTAAAAAATCAAACAACAATCAAAACAAACCGAAAAACCAAGATTCACCTTCCCCCCCTACCCCCTACTCCCCCCCTCCCCCCCCCTCACCCTCCCCGGGCTTTTGCATTATGAAAGGAAGTAGGGATTCAAGGCAAACAGAAATTTAAAAAGGGTTGAGAAAACAAGCAAGCAGCTTGAGAATGAGGCAGGGATCCCGGCAGCGTGCAACTTTACCACAGCTACATCTCCCCCTTTTCTTTTTCCGCTTCTCCTTCATTTACTCATTACATACGTATATATTGTCACATTGTGAATCAGAGCGCAAAAAAGGAAAAAGAAAAAAGGAAAAGGAAAAAAGGGGAAGGGGAAGGAGGTAAGGAAAGCTCCACCTGTTCATAACCTCTTACGTACAAGGCCAGCCACGTGGATGACAGGTTGAGCGCTGGCTGCCCCCATCCCCGTGTGTCACAAGGACCCACTTGCACGCAGCCAAAAGGCAAAGAGGTAAAGAAGGGGAGAAGGGAACCAAACCTGACAGGGACAGAAAGATAGGGAAAGAAAGATAATCCAATTATCACAAAGCAAAATAACACATCCCACAGATCAACCTATCTTTTTTCTTTTTTTCTTTTTCTCTTTCTTTTTTCTTTTTTTCTTTTTTTCTCTTTTTCTTTTCTTCTTTTTTTCTTTACCTGCCCCCACCTCGGCAGATAGGACAGCTACGGTGAGGATGATGTGGATGTTCACAAGGATGCCCAAGGAGAGCTGCGCCAGCACAGCATTCTGCAGGACGGCTAGCACGAACCATCCCATCAAAACAGTCCTGACAGAGGACGTGTTGTCCACATGTCAAAAACACGGCAGGACGTTCATCACAGTGCGGCATCATACAGTTCTGATAGCGTCCTTGGGCACAATAGGGACAACGTATATCTGGGTGATAGGGATGTGTACAATGAGGAAATGTTGGACACCCTTCARGACAGACGGCGGCAGTCGTATATATATATTGTCACATTGTGAATCAGAGCGCAAAAAAGGGAAATATATATATATATATACACTGTGGACCGGAGCTTTTTTTGATTTTTTTGCAGACAAGAATGTTTTGACATCCTGGTTGGTCTTGTCACGTCGTTTGGCCTGTGGTGTGGTGCAGGGGCGGTGCTTGCATGGGGGAGTTGTCATCTGGGATCTGTTTTGTTGCCCCCTGTTCTGTTTTATTTGGCTGTTCCCTTCCTCTCTTCTTTGCCTCTTTGCCTTTTGGCTGTGTGCAAGTGGGTCGATATGACACACGGGGGTGGGGGCAGCCGCCGCTCAACCTACATCCACGTGGGCGGCCTTGTACGCAAGAGGTTCTGAACAGGGGGAGTTGTAAGGAAGAAGATTAAAAAGGAATTGATATCTTTTTTGTTTTCCTTTGTTTTTTTCGCTTTTGCGCTCTGATATTTATGTGACGATATATATAGATATATATATATATATATAGCCCCTCGTTTGTTGTCCTCTTCTCTCTCTCTGCCTACGGTTTACCGGGCAGTTCTGAACTGCCCGGTAAACCGTAGGCAGAGAGAGAGAAGAGGACAACAAACGAGGGGCTGTTATATATATCGTCACAAATTTATCAGAGCGCAAATGCGAAAAAAAGAAGAAATAAATTCATTTCTTATCTTCTTTAGATATATATATATGACGATATATATATATATATATATATTGTCACACTGTGAATCGGAGCGCAAGGCACCGTTTCATATGCATGTTATGCTCACCAACCAGAACTTCTGGAAAGATCCCGATATGTTAAAACAACTTTTTTTTTTTCCCTTTTTTATGTTTAAACCGCACGCGAAACTCAAATTCAAATTGTGAAAAGGAAATAGGTTGCAATCGGCCAGCGCCAGAAATCGTGCAAGAGAAAGAAGTTTCTCGGCACAAGCGGTTCGAACTTCGAACTCCACTCATCCGCTCGAGCTTTCCCGAGCGGTTCGAACTCGTCCGCACGAGGTTTCCAGAGCGCTTCGAACTCGTCCGCACGAGGTTTCCAGAGCGATTCGAACTCATCCGCTCGCGCTCGCGGTTTCCCGAGCTGTTCGAACCCCATCCGTTCCAGGAAAAAGTTTTGAGGCCCGTCGGATCGAAACCATAACTTCATAAGCACGAGGTTTCCCCAGCGGTTCGAACCCATCCGCGGCTCGAACTCATCTGCGGTTCGAACTTCGAAGCCATCCGCTCGAGGTTTCCCGAGCTGTTAAAACTCATCCGCGCGAGGTTCAAGATTCTCGAGCTGTTAAAACTCGTCCGCTCGAGGTTTCACGAGCGGGGATTCGAACTCATCCGCACAGCGGCACAGGAAAAAATTGAGAACGGAGGCAGAGCGGCGGGTATCGTGACATTGCGCCGGCGTGCGGCTGCACGAAATAGATTGGATGAAGAAATGGTCACAGTTAACCAAGTGAATTCACTTCACTTGAAGCGAAACGAATAGAGTCAATATTCAATGAAACTGAGCGGAACCTGAACTGAATCTGAAAATTTGCATCTGAAATGAATTGGTTTGAATATTTGATCGACTTGAATTGAATTGAAATGAATTGGCATTGAGTTGGATTGACTTGAGATGAAATGAAATGAGTTCGAATTAAGGATTGAATTGAGGATGGGATGGGATTTAGTTTGATTTGAATTTGATTTCAGTTTGAATTGAGTTTGAATCGAGTGTGAATTGGAGTTCAACTCAATCGAATAAATTGAAAAAAATAATAATAATAAAATTGAAATGAATACATCTCGAATCGCATTGAAAAGTACTGCTATGTGCAGTCGACTCCTGCAGATGGAATGGGATTGGATTGAATCCACTACAGAAGGAGGAAGTCTCGATTGAGCACAAGCTGCGGCCAAAGAAGAGTGAAGAACGGTTAAGTATAAGGTCGTACCTTCCAAACAAAGGACAACGAAAAGCAACGCACGAAGATAACAAGAAACAAAAAGATTTAAAAGATCACGCATGGTCGAACCTTACCCTATGCACCTGCTGCGTAGAGCATTCAGAACGGAATTACCAGGCGGATTCCACCTTGTCCGATTTTCATGCCACGCAAGCATGAAAAGTTGA
>BFEA01000084.1:2091756-2117227 GCA_003427395.1 Chara braunii
TCTCTCTCTCTCTCTCTCTCTCTCTCTCTCTCTCTCTCTCTCTCTCTCTCTCTCTCTCTCTCTCTCTCTCTCTCTCCCTTCTTTTTGAATTGGTAATCATCGTTTCTGAACTCCTCGTCCCTGCACCGGTGATGTCCACCGCCGGCGTCCGCACGCTCGGTCGACGCCCCCGCGACGAGGAAGAGAACTTAGATTTCATCATCTTCTCTCGACGCACTAACCTTGAGAGACAAGGGTCGCATCGAGTGTTGTATGGAGACGGTGTTGTTACCTATGACCGGGAGCGCGGGGTCTGGCCCGTGTTCATCCCCTACCTCCGATCGTTCCATCTCGCTACTGGCCTTTCCCATCGCAGATGACAACGGCGTCTACTGCGATGCGGATGTACGGCGCACTGTGAGTCGAACGGAGCAAGTCTGTTGGCGAGACCCACCCCGGGCGTTTAATATTAGGGGAGACAGGTTCGTCTTAATTGATTGTTTCGATTCCCCGACTCTAATATTGCCTTATACGGATTTGACTGTGTTGCACTGGTCGGCCGCTCACGCCGAGTGGAGGCCGCAGTTTGATTGTCGCTGGTGTCACCAGGGGGACTCGTGTTCTTGGCGACGACTGGTCCTGGGTTACGAGGGAGCGGCACGTTTCCCTGAGCTCTCCCGTAATGTGGGGGCGCTGCCCGCGCAATTTCGAATTCGGGTGTCGGCAAGTTCTCCCGCCACTTTACGCTCTCGGGAACTCCCGTGCGGACTTTGTGAGTCCGACGACGAGGCTTGAAGGCCTCGAACCACCCACCTATGCAACGAAAACCTGACGACCCGGTCTTCGGTCCTTAGCCATCGTGGCCTCCTCCCCTTGCTGCCCTTCTTCGTTTTGATTCACTACGTCAATTCGTCTTTGCGGAACTATTCGATTTTCGTTACCCTGGACTGCCCCGACCTCCACGGGACTCAGTGGCGAAAGATCAATCCCGAGATAACCTCTGGTTCGAAACGAGAGCCTCTCGTTCCGACCGGGAGACTCAACCCCTACGGCCAAAAACAAATCCTCGGCCACGCCCCTCCTATAACTCTGATCGGCGACCCGGTACGGGAAGTCGCGAGGGGGCGTGAGGTTTTGTGTATCACACGCAGGAATAATGGTTGACACAACTTTTCTTTTTCTTTTGGGAAATTCAGGCAGGGAACTTGGCTCGGTCATCGCGCGGGGAAATCTTTTTTTATTTTTGAATGTTTTGGAAAGAATGCGGGAGACAGCGCGGGCGCTCAGAATTGGGATTCTAATTAGACGAGGATTTTGGGGACATCGTATTTTTTTTTTGTAACTGCACGATGCTTCTTACTCTCACACATTTTGCTGCGCTCTGTCCTGCACTCTACTCCCGCCGGACCTTAATTCTAATCTCAACTGTAATTTTCTCTTATTCCTTTCTTGGCAAGGGCGGTTTTAACTGTAATCTTCTCCCTCTTGGCTTCTCTTCGCGGCAAAACATGTGGCTTCTTCCCCTTCGTCTCATTGGCCAAAGTTGCGCATGACTCGATCGATGCCTTGAGAGTGGCCACGTCCCCTGCGCCGCAGCCCAGGCATGCCGACTGTAGGCACCTCCTTCCTTTCTCTTTTCCCCTGTGTGACGCTTAACCTCACGCCTTGCGCTGCTTTTCGGTCGGAGTGTTTTGGTTTGCGGAAAGGGGCCCGGGAAAGGCAGCAAAGATGGGGTGTGCCAAATTGAGTGCGGGGACACTGACAAAACTGAAATCCCCCGTGTTGGTCCGACTGTAGCAAGAAAAAGGTTCATCGTCGCATGGATCTTAGGGAGAAAAAAGCGCGCGCGGGACTCGCAGCTATGGGAAATTCAATCCAAAAAGTACCGCTGGACTTCCCAACGAGCCGTCGCTCTTCGTTTCACGTGAAAGGGGGCGGGTACACACGTGGTATCCCATTTTCAGATGAGGTCTCGTCGACGCTTGTTACACAACTCCGAGTCCGATGTGGAGGGCCTTAATCGAGTAGCCTTCTCTTTGTGCTCATCCTCGCCATGTGTACGATAGTGGAAACCCTTGGCTTCGTAACGCTCGAAGCGACCACAATCGCTGCATAGAGTGTTAGGCGAATGAGGCTCCACTGCCGTCCACGGGACGACGATCAATTCGTTAAATGACAACAACAACGAATAGGGCGGAAAGTGCGTATCAATGATAACAAAACCCGCGCCGACGAATCCAGAGCACTGAGTTTCAGGACGAAAGTAGTTACGTCCTTCGATCTTGGCGACAACTTCTCGTACATCCTACTCGCATACACGTATCCTTTCCTCGTTGTACAGGAAGGGGCGTGGTGGGGGTATGGAAAGTTGGCGGCCGGTCGGGTTGGGGTCGTCAGTCCACATGGCAGCAAGGGCAAGTTCAAAACATATTTAATCATACATCATTTGTTTGTCACTCCGGGCAACCAGATCATTCTGTCACTCATCCAATCGTCCTTGCAATCATGCTATAACAAAATCTCTAATCACGACTCACTGCATGCATATTCCGAAGTGGGAGAAGCAAAGTTACCACGATTCATCCATTATGACATGTCGTGACCTGGAGGAGAGAGAGGGAGAGAGTATGGACACAGACCAGGAGGGAGGAACGGGTAGGAAGCAATCACAGAATGTCAGGTGATCATATCCAGGGATGTCCCGGCTTAAAAGCCGAGCGATCAAAACTCACACTCGAAGATACAACTTTTGGGACAAAAAAGGAAAGAAAGCACTTCTGCTATAAAATTCCACCATAGCCCCAGGCCATGCACTCACTCACTTCCTACTCGAACGTCTCACTTGCACTGACGATCCCGACCCTCACGTGCCAATCCACCATGATGATCGTCACCCCGCCGACTTAGCCTCTGCACGGCCCTGCTCGGATCCCACAGTCCGTCGCACGATCCAGCATGCCAACCGCCAAGACCACAGCCAGCTCGTCAGGACTTTCCAACTCGCACCTTCCTTCATGCCACCTAGCCACAGCTTCCAGGAAGCGGGCTGATGAGTCGAGAGAGAGATTTTTGGGGGCGCTTGCGGAATTTATAGCTGCGGAAGAGAAGGTAGACGCTAGGAAGGGCTAGGACTGAGACAGGGAGGAGTAGGGAAAGGCTCAGGGATTGCCCGACGAAAGCCATGTTGATCCTTTGAATCCCAGCTGTAGCCAATCAGAATCGTCGTGTACCAGGAGTTTCCTTCTTACACGGCGCGTCTCCTTGGCTAGAGGGAGTAATAGGGGGTCGACAGGGTTTTTCGGCACGGGGATCGGAGCGGGAAGAAGAAAAGCGCAAAGAATAGCGCAAAACGAAACCGAGATTCAGACGATCAAGAAGGAGAGAAAAGGCACGCGAGGGGAAGGGGGGATGGAAAACGGTTACAGAGAACGAAGGAGCGTGAGTGCGAAGAAGGTAGTGTTGAGGGCAGCGTGGGAAGCGGGGAGGAAAGACTCATATGCATGGCGCCGACGCAAAGACAAAACAGTATCACAAGCGAAACGGTTACAGCTAATTCAAATTAAAAAGTACCATATCAACGTGGTACAGCGAGTGTGGGAGAAAGTCCTATGCCTATTCAAATTAATGCGAAAATTCCCAGAGTTTTCCAAGACGAGGCTGAGAACATTTATGCACAAGAGAGGACACGCCAGATCCCGCCCGCTCTAGAATTCCTAGCCGTCGACCCAATTTCCTAGCACGCTCGCTAAGGTACGTGTAATTCCCTTGTAATTCCCAAATTTGCAAAAGGTAAAATTTCAAAAGTCGATCTGAAGGTCCCTCATGAAAATACAAAAAGAGGCCACGTCGGGTTGTTAACAAAATTCGACAAAAGGAAAACAAAAGGGGGGGGGGGACGAAAGATATCGCAGGTCCGGAAGTTGGCGCGTCACATATGTGACGCTCAGTGGGTTCCAAAATTATGCGATCTCCTGATTGCATGCACGAAAGCCAATTTACATGTCGAAGGAGGAAGAAGGGGGCGACGGGATGAACGAGGAATCGAGCGTATTAGAACGGACAGGATTTCGTATCAACACCAGATCGGGCCAGAATCCATTGTTGACGCCAACTTCAATTCGATTTGCAGGATCTTCACAATTCGTGTTGGCTTGCAGATTCTCTATCATTCAGCCCTGTCATGTGCAACTCCTTGCTTCTTTGATGACGCTACCATGGTCCGCCAAATCTTGCCTGGTCTTGCCTCATCACTAGAAATCGAGGAGAGGGTGATGGAGCGGTCTAGGCCATTTAGTTGGGAGGGGAGGAAAGAAGTCGGAGGCTTCATCACCGAGATCGACAAAGCGGACGATTCGGTGCACTCGAGGGAATCGATGGTTGGGTCGAAAATGGGAGAGGAGATAGTCGGGAAATAGGGTCGGGATAGTCCGGAGGATATTATTGCGTAGAGATTCATAGTTTTCTACCGCGGGAAAAGTTCCGGAGACGATGCAATACAACTCCATATGGTTGTGTTGCCTCCATGCGACACTGAAAATAAGGATGTTGAGAGGGAAGGAGGGGGAGCGGTGTGGAAAGACCGTGCACAAGAGTCGCACAACAAAGTGGTGGCAGAAGAGCTGGTAGGTGAATATGAGATAGGGTAGGTGGAATTGGACATGAAGGAGAGGAGAAAAGGAAAGATAATCAAGAGGGTGGCGGTAAATTGGACGAGGACGGAGCGCCCGTGCGGGGAGGAGGACGGGGACAAAGCGCGGAGGGGGAGGAGGAGGAAGGAGATGTCGAGCGAGAGCGGCGGCGCCGACGGGAGGATTTTGCGCCATCGTGACGGCTGGCGGCGTCGGAGGGGACTTCGGGGTTCAGGGCAGATCCTCCTCGAGTCCTCGTGCGCCAAGTGGCACTCGGGCCAGAGGAGCCTCCTAGGGCTTGGGCGCTGATGCCTCCTCTTCTTCCTTCGTCGTTGATCGGCCTTCCGACTCTTCTTCCGCACGATGGCTATGCGACCTGGGTCGTCGTTCGATGGCACCTACGTGTGCCAGATGAGCATTCCAGAACTCGTTCAAGATTGGAATTATCCGGCGCGAGTTCGTTCAGGTCCAGATAGCACAAAGCCGTAGGATCGTGATCGCTCAAGTATTGACCGAAATCCTCTGTACAATTTGCCCAAATTACCATTGGCATCAACATTCTCTCCACACTGACAGGTGGAACTTGGCTAGGATCGCTCGGATTGAAAGAGATGCTGCTCGTTGGCAGATCGTCAACAAGCTAAGATAGAAACGTGAGGATCTCGTAGGCGACAGTCACTCGACCTCCTTCGACGATCTCTCCACAGAGGAGACCAACTAAGGTGTCGTCGGTCTCGGCCTCCTCCTGCCATGCTTGCGCTAGCATTAGTGAGATCTCGTTATAGATCTCAAACTTTCGGTTGCTATAATACCATGCTCATTGACACTTCACCGTTAGCATGCACACACTGACCGTCGCGAATTTATGTAAGAAGGATGGAAGGGAGGATCGTAGCGGGGCGAATCTCCAAGGTTAGAAGGGGATTGGCCCAAAATGGCCACTTGTGGTTAATGGACCCCATAAAATTCGCCGAATTGGATAGCGAAGCTTGTAAACGAAATGTTAGCGAATTCGTGGTTTTTAAACCTCAATTCGTGCTTTGTGTTCATGAAAATGAATCCATGTTTGCGAATTCGTGGTTTTTGAAACCCGAAATATCCATTAACGTGATGAACAACTCTCTAAAGCCAACCTAGTGTTCTTCGAAATTGTATCCAGGTGTACGTTCGGGATTTTCGCTACTGAAATTGCACTTCGGGATTTCGGAATTTTACTTAGCCGTTTCTCGAAATTATATCCAGGCGTACGTTCGGGATTTCGCTACCGAAATCACACTTCGGGATTTCGAGATTTCACTTAGTCATTTTTCGAAGTTATATTCACACTTGCGTTTGGGATTTCGCTACCGAAATCACACTTCGGGATTTTGAGATTTTACTTAGTCGTTTTTCGAAAAATTATATCTGAACGTACCTTCGCGATTTCGCTACTGAAATCGCACTTCGAGATTTCGGGATTTTACTTAGCCGTTTCTCGAAATTATCTTCAGGCATGCGTTCGAGATTTCGCTACCGAAAATTGCACTTCGGGATTTCGGGATTTTACTTGGTCATTTCTTGAAGTTATATCCTCACGTGCGTTCGGGATTTCGCTATTGAAATCGCGCTTCGGGATTTTGGGATTTTACTTAGCCATTTCTCGAAGTTATATCCGCACGTGCGTCGAAATTTACTACCGAAATCACACTTAAGGATTTCGGGATTTTACTTAGCCGTTTCTCAAAGTTATATTCTCACGTGCGTTCGGGATTTCGGTACCGAAATCGCACTTCAGGATTTCAGGATTTTACTTAGTTGTTTCTCGAAAAATTATATCCGAACGTACATTCGGGATTTCACTACCGAAATCATTCGTCAGGATTTCGCGATTTTACTAAGTCATTTCTCGAAATTATATCCAGCCGTATGTTCGGGATTTCGCTACTTAAATCGCACTTCGGGATTTCAAAATTTTACTTAGTCATTTCTTGAAGTTATATCCGCACGTGCGTTCGGGATTTCGCTACCGAAATCGCACTTCGGAATTTCGGGATTTCACTTAGTCGTTTTTCGAAATTATATCCGAACATACGTTCGGGATTTCGCTACTGAAATCACACTTTGGGATTTCGGGATTTCACTTCGTCATTTCTCGAAGTTATATCCGCACGTGCGTCGGGATTTCGCTACCGAAATCACACTTAAGGATTTCAGGATTTTACTTAGCCGTTTCTCGAAGTTATATTCGCACGTGCGTTCGGGATTTCATTACCGAAATCGCACTGCGGGATTTCGGGATTTAACTTAGTCATTTCTCGAAGTTATATCCGCATGTGCGTTCGGGATTTTGCTACCAAAATCGCACTTCAGGATTTCGGGATTTTACTTACCCGTTTCTCGAAATTATATCCAACAGCAGAATCGCTACCGCTCAGCACAATCGTCACCACTGGGTGTTTCGCTAGCAAAACGCACTTCGGGATTTTCGAGATTCACTTAGTTAAATCCTAATGTTATATTCCCCTGCGATTCGGTATTTCATCACCAAAACACACTTCGGGATTTTCGGGGTTTCCTAAGCTGTATCCCATTGTAAAACCCCCCAACAAACTTCGGGGTTTTCGGGATTAACCTAGTTGTATTCCGATGTTATATCCCCCTAAGATTCGGTGTTTTGTTACCGAAACACACTTCAGGATTTTCGGGTTCACTTTGTTAAATTCCAATGTTATACCCCCCTAAGATTCGGTGTAGCAAAACGCACTTCGGGATTTTCGGGATTCACTTAGTTAAATCGTAATGTTATATCCCCCTGAGATTCGGTGTTTCGTCACCGAAACACACTTCAGGATTTCCGAGGTTTCCTTTGTTTTATCCCACAGTTAGACCCCCCACAAATTCAGTGTTCCGTTACCGAAACACACTTTGACGTTTTCGGGATTTACTTAGTTGTATTCCGATGTTATATCCCCATAAGATTCGGTGTTTCCTTACCGAAACACACTTCAGGATTTTCAGGATTCACTTTGTTAAATTCAAATATTATTTCCCCCTAAGATTCAGTGTTTTTCTAGTGAAATGCAGTTCGGGATTTTCGGGATTCACTTAGTTAAATCCTAATGTTATATCCCCTTGAGATTCGGTGTTTCGTTACCGAAACACACTTCGGGATTTTCGGGGTTTCCTTAGTTCTATCCCACTATTAGACCCCCCACAAATTCGGTGTTTCGTTACCGAAACACACTTCGGGGTTTTCGGGATTTACTTATTTGTATTCCGATGTTATATCCCCCTAAGATTCGGTGTTTCATTACCGAAACACACTTCTGAATTTTCGGGATTCACTTTATTAAATTCCAATGTTATCTCCCCCTAAGATTCGGTGTTTCGCTAGCGAAACGCACTTCGGGATTTTCGAGATTCACATAGTTAAATCCTAATGTTATATCCCCTGAGATTCGGTGTTTCGTCACCGAAACACACTTCGGGATTTTCTGGGTTTCCTTAGCTGTATCCCACTATTAGACCCCCCACAAATTCACTGTTTCGTTACCGAAACACACTTCAAGGTTTTCGAGATTTACTTAGTCGTATTACGATGTTATATGCCCATAAGATTCGGTGTTTCGTTACTGAAACACACTGCGGGATTTTCGAGATTCACTTTGTTAAATTCCAATGTTATATCCCCCTAAGATTCGGTGTTTCGCTAGCGAAACGCACTTCGGGATTTTCGGGATTCACTTAGCTAAATCCTAATGTTATATCCCCCTGAGATTCGGTGTTTCGTTATCGAAACACGTTTCGGGATTTTCAGGGTTTCCTTAGTTCTATCCCACGATTACACGCCCCACAAATTCGGTGTTTCGTTACCAAAACACAGTTCGGGGGTTTCGGGATTTACTTAGTTGTATTCTGGTGTCATATCCTCCTAAGATTCGGTGTTTCGTTAACGAAACACACTTCGGGATTTTCGTGGTTTCCTTAGCTGTATCCCAGTGTTAGACCCCCCACAAATTCGGTGTTTCGTTATCGAAACACACTTCGGGGTTTTTGGGATTTACTTAGTTGTATTCCGATGTTATATCCCCATAAGATTCAGTGTTTCGTTTTCGAAATACATTTTGGTATTTTTGGGATTCACTTTGTTAAATTCTAATGTTATATCCCCCTAAGATTCGGTGTTTCGCTAACGAAACGCACTTCGGGATTTTTGGGATTCACTTAGTTTAATCCTAATGCTATATCCTCATGAGATTCGGTGTTTCATTATCGAAACACACTTCAGGATTTTTGGGGTTTCCTTAGTTGTATCCCACTAGTAGACCTCCCACAAATTCGGTGTTTCGTTACCGAAACACATTTCGGGTTTTTCGGGATTTACTTAGTTGTATTCTGATGTCATATCCCCCTAAGATTCGGTGTTTCGTTAACGAAACGCACTGAGGGTCTAGGGGGAAGGAAGTGGATGTAGTGGCAGAGGAGAAGTTTGGTGTGGTGGCAGGGTGGGGCGATCACCTCTTTCTCTCTCTCTCTCTCTCTCTCTCTCTCTCTCTCTATATATATATATATATATATATATATATATATCTCCATCTATCTATCTATCTATCTATATATCTATCTATCTATCTATCTATCGATTTATTTGTGTGTGTGTGTGTGTATGTGTATGTGACAAATCTAAAGCACTCGAATCAAAGATGTGTCTTCGTTGCTAACTTTTTTTTTCCATATTTTGTCTCTGTATGCGCATGTATGTGAATGTCGTTTGCGACAGTGATGTACGTTGTCAACTGCCAAGCAAGAACCTGTCACACAAAATGTCATGACTTCTCGTGTCAAGGTGAGTTGTATTATGCCTTGGAGGCATCTATGATGTCAGCAACCTATCATCTTATTGCGCTTAATCACTGTGCTATATGTCAGAATGATTCATTTAAGGGTGTTCAGATCTTAACCATGTAATGTGTTCAGTTCTCACTTTTCATTTTCGGTGTTTTTTTCTGTATTTCTCTTTTGCAGGTTTTGTTTCAGATAAAATTAATGTTCCGCATCAATCTTTCGAGATATTTCCGGACAGTAAGATCCGTACTACTGTATGACCTTCCACTTTTTCATGATTCTCTTAAAAAAAAGGAAAACAACGTATATTACTAAGCTATCGGCGAGGCCGGCCGAGACACCTTGTTTTCTAGGGCGGCCCGGCCGTGCAAGGGCCCAGAAAAAAAAAACCGAAAAAACACTAGTTATGCGGAAATATAAACTGAACAACTTTTGCCTCAGGGTTATATCCAAATTCTTTACCAAATTTAAAATAAAAATAAAAAGTAAAAAATTATATATTTTTTGTATTTTTATCACGGTTACGCCAGACCTGGATACCGGACCAGTCCAGACGTCCAGATCGTAACCATGATTTTTATTATATATATATATATTTTTTGGCCCGGCTGGGCAAGTGGTGCTGGGCCACTCTGGTAGCCTATGTATATTATCATTTTTGTGTCATTTGTCTAACTTCAATATGTTTGTGAAACACTAGAACGTAGCAGTCAGATTTTTTTGCACCTCATAGATTGAGCAGTATAAAACAAGTCTATCATGTGCTCTTTGAGAGACTGATTTGTTCATGTTCTTTTTATTCTCCGTACTTTGTCCTGATGTATGTGGCAGGTGTCCCGACTTCAACATCAATAGAAACTTCGTGATTTCGTGCTTGACAGATGCCTGAGGGACGAGAGGTTGACGAGCATAGATGGAGTTAAACATCTCCATTACAATTCACAGTCATGAGGGGGGTTGCAAGAGGAGCTCAAGGTGACCCTTGTAGAAAAGAAGAGGATTGTCAAATATCCTAGCTTATAGGAAGACTGTGGCAGTTGATTGTAGGGGGCCTGCTGTTTTCCGGGGTTCTGCATTCGGTCCAATTGCCTTCACTTATTTCTTTCTTTTTTTTATCCCTTTTTCAAACCAATGTTGAAGGTGGTGGTTGAAAAACACATTGATCGTGCATATATCGACAATACTCGTTGCTAGGGCTAGCTTTGTAGGAGGTTTTTGCCTTTTGTTTTTGTTTTCACCTTTCTTTTTGTTTCACTGTGGATATCTTTTTTTTTTTTTTTTTTTTTTTACGTAGCTCAAACCCAATCATTGCAGTCAGGGTCCAACTTGGCCGTTTTGCCTTGATCAGCCCATATCTACAGATAATGATGTAAGGGATGTTGGTCCCGGTTCCAAGCATATCATAATTTGGTTTTCTTAGGGTAATCACCGCAGCAAAGACTTGTTCATAGTCGTTGACTCTCTCCTTCTCTCTCTCTCTCTTTCTCTTTCTCTCTTCCTTTTTTTTTTTTTTTTTCCTCTCTTTCTCACACACACACACACACGCACACACACACACACACACACACACACACACACACACACATATACATTGAGAGTAGTTTCTTATTTGCTACACTCAATGATTGAGACGTGGTTGTTGAAGACATCGCTACAACAGTCATTCATGTTGTTGCAAGCAATGTTGCGATAAGCTGATTGACACTAACCGAATTTTGTGTTTTCAAAATTGTTCAAGTTTTTTATTTTGAGTTGTTTGTGTGTTTTTCCTCCCCCCTCCAACGAAATCTTCGAGTTTTTTATTTTTTTTTCGTTTAATCTTTTCGAATAAATTAATTGTTTAATTTTTTTATTTTGAGTTGTTTGATTAAGTTTTTCATCTTGAGTTCTTTGTGTGTTCTTCCTCCCACCCCCCCCAAATCGTCGAGGTTTTTTTTTTTTCCGTTTGATATTTTCTGATAAAATTAATATGGATATAAAATCGGAATACAACTCAGCAAATCCTCAAAACCCCGAAGTGTGTTTTGGTAGCGAAACAACGAATTTGTGGGGGGTCTAACAGTGGGATACAACCTGTGTAGCATCGTGTTCGGGTTCGATGACCGAACCCGAATGTTCAGGACCGAACGCGAATAAGCGCCAAAACTTTCCGAACGCGAACGTAAAAATATTTATAAAAAATTAAAAAGGTCTCAAAAAAATCTGAAAAAATATATGTAATGTAAAATAATAATACAAACAACTTTGCGTAACCAAACTCGAGTTAAAAATCAAAAACCCAAAAAAATATTTTATTTATTATTATTTTTTTTAATATGTTCCATCGAACACTTTCGGGTGGCGTTTGGTCAAAGACTTGAACATGTTCAGACGTTCGGAAAAACTCCGAACATATTCGGTGTGCTACACAAGATACAACTAAGGAAATCTCGAAATTCCCGAAGTGTGTTTCGGTAACGAAACACTGAATCTTAGGGGGATATGACATTAGGATTTAACTGAGTATATCACGAAAATCCCGAAGTGCGTTTCCATAAGGAAACACCGAATTTTAGGGGGATATGACATTGAAATTTAACAAAGTAAATTTCGAAAACCCCGAAGTATGTTTCGGTAATGAAACACCAAATTTATGGAGGGTCTAACAGTGCGATACAGATAAGGAAACCCCTAATATCCTGAAGTGTGTTTCGGTAACGAAACACCGAATCCGAGGAGGATATGACATTAGGATTTAACTAAGTATATCACGAAAATCCCGAAGGGCGTTTCCTTAAGAAAATACCGAATTTTAAGGTGCTACGACATTGAAATTTAACAAAGTGAATCCTGAAAATCCCGAAGTGTGTTTCGGTAAGCAAACACGAATCTCAGGGGGATATAACATCGGAATACAACTAAGTAAATCCCGAAAACCGAGAAGTGTGTTTCGGTAATGAAACACCGAATTTGTGGGGGGTCTAACAATGGGAAAGAACTAAGGAAACCCCGAAAAACCCAAAGTGTGTTCCGGTAACGAAATACATAATATCAAGGGGATAACATTAGGACTTAACTAAGTATATCACGAGAATCCCGAAGTGCGTTTCACTAGCGAAACGTCGAATCTTAGGGGGATATAACATTGGAATTTAACAAAGTAAATTCCCCAAATCCCGAAATGTGTTTCGTGAACGAAACACCGAATCTTAGAGGGATATGACGTCTGAATACAACCAAGTAAATCCCGAGAACCCTGAAGTGTGTTTCGGTAACGAAATACCGAATTTCTGGGGGGTTTAACAGTGGGATACAACTAAGGAAACCCCTAAAATCCCGAAGTGTGTTTTGGTAACGAAACACCGAATCTCAAGGGGATATAACATAAGGGTTTAACTAAGTTAATCCCGAAAATCCCGAAGTGCGTTTCGCTTGCGAAACACCGAATCTTAGGGGGACACAACATTGAAATTTAACAAAGTGAATCCCGAAAATCCCAAAGTGTATTTCGGTGACGAAACAATGAATCTTAGGGGGATATAACATCGGAATGCAACTAAGTAAATATCGGAAACCCCCAAGTCGGTTTCGGTAACGAAACACGGAATTTGTGGGGGGTCTAACCGTGGGATACGGCTAAGGAAACCCCGAAAATCCCGAAGTGTGTTTCGGTAACGAAAAACCGAAGCGCAGGGGGATATAACATTAGGATTTAACTAAGTGAATCCCGAAAATTCCGAAGTGTGTTTCATCAGCGAATTAAAGAATCTTAGGGGGGTATAACATTGGAATATAACAAAGTGAATCTCGAAAATCCTGAAGTGTGTTTCGATAACGAAACACCGAATCTGAAGGGGATATAACATCCGAATACAACTAAGTACATCCCGAAAGCCCCGAAGTGTGTTTCGATAACGAAATACCGAATTTATGGGGGGTCTAACAGTGGGATAGAACAAAGGAAACCTCGAAATTCCTGAAGTGCGTTTCGGTAACGAAATACCGAATCTAAGGGGGATGTAACATTAGGATTTAACTAAGCATATCACAAAAATCCCGAAGTGCGTTTCGCTAGCGAAACACCGAATCCTAGGGGGATATAACGTTGGAATTTAACAAAGTCAATCCCGAAAATCCCGAAGTGTGTTTCGTTAACGAAACATCGAATCTTAGAGGGATATGACATCGGAATACAACTAAGTAAATCCCCAAAACCCGGAAGTGTGTTTCGGTAACGAAACACCGAATTTGTGGGGGGTCTAATAGTGGGGTAGAAGAAAGGAAACCCCGAAAATCCTGAAGTATGTTTCGGTAACGAAACACCGAATCTCAAGGTGATATAACATTAGGATTTAACTAAGTGAATCCCGAAAATTTCGAAGTGTGTTTCTCTAGCGAAACACCGAATCTTAAGGGGATATAACATCCGAATACAACTAAGTAAATCCCGCAAGCCCCGAAGTGTGTTTCGATAACGAAACACCGAATTTATGGGGGGTCTAACAGTGGGATAGAACAAAGAAAACCTCGAAATTCCTGAAGTGCGTTTCGGTAACGAAACACCGAATCTAAGGGGGATATAACATTAGGATTTAACTAAGCATATCACGAAAATCCCGAAGTGCGTTTCGCTAGCGAAACACCAAATCCTAGGGGGATATGACATTGTAATTTAACAAAGTGAATCCCGAAAATCCCGAAGTGTGTTTCGTTAACGAAACATCGAATCTTAGGGGGATTGGACATCGAAATACAACTAAGTAAATCCCCAAAACCCGGAAGTGTGTTTCGGTTACGAAACACCAAATTTGTGGGGGGTCTAATAGTGGGGTAGAAGAAAGGTAACCCCGAAAATCCTGAAGTATGTTTCGGTAATGAAACACTGAATCTCAAGGTGATATAACATTAGGATTTAACTAAGTGAATCCCGAAAATTCCGAAGTGTGTTTTTCTAGCGAAACACCGAATCTTAGGGGGATATAACATTGAAATTTAACAAAGTGAATCCCGAAAATCCCGATGTGTGTTTCAGTAACGAAACAACGAATTTTAGGGGGATATAACATCGGAATACAACTAAGTAAATCCTGAAGACCCTGAAGTGTGTTTCGGTAACGAAACACCGAATTTTTGGGGGGTCTAACAGTGGGATAGAACAAAGGAAACCTCGAAAATCCTGAAGTGCGTTTCGGTAACGAAACACCGAATCTCAGGGGGATATAACATTAGGATTTAACTAAGTATATCATGAAAATCCCGAAGTACATTTCGATAGCGAAACGCCGAATCCCAGGGGGATATGACATTGGAATTTAACAAAGTGAATCCCGAAAATCCTAAAGTGTGTTTCGTTGACAAAACACCAAATCTTAGGGGGATATGACGTCGGAATACAACTACGTAAATCCCGAAAACCCCAAAGTGTGTTTTGGTAACGAAACACCGAATTTGTGGGGGGTCTAATAGTGGGATAGAACTAAGGAAACCCCGAAAATCCCGAAGTGTGTTTCGGTAACGAAACACCGAATCAGAGGGGGATATAACGCTAGGATTTAAGTAAGTGAATCCCAAAAATTCCGAAGTATGTTTTGCTAGCAAAACACTGAATCTTAGGGGGATATAACATTAGAATTTAACAAAGTGAATCCCGAAAATCCCGAAGTGTTTTTCGGTAACGAAACACCGAATCTTAGGGGGATATAACATCGGAATACAACTAAGTAAATCCCGAAAACCCCGAAGTGTGTTCCGGTAACGAAACACGGAGTTTATGGGGGGTCTAACAGTGGGATAGAACAAAGGAAACCTCGAAAATCCCGACGTGCGTTTCGGTAACGAAACACCGAATCTCAGGGGAATATAACATGAGGATTTAACTAAGTATATCACAAAAATCCCGAAGTGCATTTCGCTAGCGAAACACCGAATCCTAGGGGGATATGACATTAAAATTTAACAAAGTGAATCCCGAAAATCCCGAAATGTGTTTCGTTAACGAAACACCTAATCTTAGGGGGATATGACATCGGAATACAACTAAGTAAATCCCAAAAACCGCGAAGGGTGTTTCGGGAACGAAACATCGAATTTATGGGGGGTCTAATAGTGGTATAGAACAAAGGGAACCCCGAAAATCCAAAAGTAGGTTTGGGTAACGAAACACCGAATCTCAAGGGGATATAACATTAGGATTTAACTAAGTGAATCCCGAAAATCCCAAAGTGCGTTTCGCTAGTGAAACACCGAACCTTAAGGGGATATAACATTGGAATTTAACAAAGTGAATCCCGAAAATCCCGAAGTGTGTTTCGGTAACGAAACATCGAATCTTAGGGGGATATAACATCGGAATACAACTAAGTAAATCCCGAAAACCCCGAAGTGTGTTTCAGTAACGAAACATCGAATTTATGGGGGTTGTAACAGTGGGATAGAAGAAAGAAAACCCCAAAAATCCCGAAGTGTGTTTTAGTAACGAAACGCCGAATTTCAAGGGGAGATAACATTAGGATTTAACTAAGTGAATCCCAAAAATCCTGAAGTGCGTTTCGCTAGCGAAACACTGAATCTCAGGGGGATATAACATTGGAATTTAACAAAGTGAATCCCGAAAATCCCGAAGTGTGTTTCGGTAACGAAACTATGAATCTTATGGGGATATAATATCGGAATACAACTAAGTAAGTCCCGAATACCCCGAAGTGTGTTTCGGTAATGTAACACTTAATTTGTGGGGGGTCTAACAGTGAGATACAGCTAAGGAAATTCCGAAAATCCCGAAGTATGTTCGGTAACAAAACACCGAATCTTAGGGGGATATAACATTAGAATTTAACTAAGTGAATTACGAAAACCCGAAGTGCGTTTCGCTAGGGAAACACCGAATCCACCTAGATATAAAAACTCAAAAACGACTAAGTAAAAGCCGAAGTGTATAATCACTCAATGGATATGTTTCCCTTTGGTCTACCACATATAAGACTCTATTCGTTATATATTTGGTAAAAAATGTAAGGTTCATTAACCTTTTGTCAAAATGGCGAGAAAGTTGGAAGATCGGAAAGGAGAGGAAAGGTAGAAAAGCGATTTATCTGCGCAAGGGGTGCGGACGAAGAGGAGGAAGCGGTTGAGCAGGGGAATCAATGCTGCTAGTCCGCAAAGAAAAGGTATCAATACACTCGGTTCCCGCCACTTGTCAGCCTGCTGAGCCTGGTCGAGCCAGCCGCTGCCGCCAATCCGCTACCAATGCCTGCCCCCACTCGTATAGGCTTATGACCACCACGTCACGCCGCTAGATGCCAATAGTGCATAGATCACCACTGAAGGCAACGATCACTGTTACGTCACTCTGAGTAGGCCGGGAAAAACGCTCGAACGCCGAAGCTTTCACCAAGATGACAGCCGATCCCAACTCCATTGAGATCGTTACATCCACAGCCGCGTACCGGGCCCGATGACTGAACAACTGCGTGAATCGGATGAGATCGGGACTAAAACGCGGATGTGTGACTTTGCGAAATTGTAAGGAAGGTTGATGTTGAAGAAGTTGTGGAGAAAGAGCCGGTTCGATGGCGAAACTCATGGCGAAGACCGATGAGAAGTATTGCCAGACGAAGGGGAGGAAGCAAGATCCTTGTCTGGGGTAGAGGAAGAAGACGAAAGCGAGACAGGATCTTCAGAGGGAGGGAAAGGGCGAAGGTAGGAGGTATGGCGGATGATGGGAAGAAAGTTATGGTTGGCGTCGGTCTCAGGCGAGATGCGCACAGTATTGGCTCCTTTAGGACCGAGTTCCACTACGCGGAAGCAGCCAGAGAACTTGGGAGCGAGTTTCCGGTCGCGTGCACATTTGCGTAAATGCACCAAGTCCCCTAGTTTATATTGGTGTTGTGGGCCTGCATTCCCATTCCAGGCCTCGTAACTACGGACCTGCCTACCGTGGGCCAGTTCGGTCATTTTCTGCTTTTTCCGAGCTAGTCTAGGGATAACCTTTTCCATTAATTATGCATATCATTTGGCTTTGGCCCTGAGGGACGACCGCCTGTACCTTCCCCCTTTCTCGGCATTTTCCGAGGCAGTCCGATTGTCGATACATGGGATACTTTTCGTTCGTAGCTGAAAGGGGGTGAATCCAGTAGACTCATGAGGGGTCGCTCGATGGATCCCTATGAGTTCAACTTGATAAACTATCTCGGGCCAATGACGTGTGTCGTTGGCCGCCAGGTTCCGACGAAGAGCGGTCTTAATCATGCGGTTAGCGTTCTTGGCAAACCCATTGGACTGAGAGACATAGGGAGCAGTGTGTCGGAGAGCAACGCCACGACGCGTCAGTAATTCCTCTACCTCGACCTTGAATTCGGACCTGTTGTCAGTTAGAATCTCCTCTGTATCTAGATCGGTATTGAGGAATCGGTAGACGTACGTAGCTATTTCGGAGGCTTTACGTGTCTTACAAGGGTAAACTTCGATATACTTCGAGAAGTGGTCGATCAACACCAAGATAATAAAATACTCACAACGGTTGGGGCCAGGTGGCACGTCAATATCTGTTGTGTCCATACTGACTCGCAAGAATGGACGTTCTACCTCCGTTGGGACTATCGTGCTTGGCCCACGAAGGGGCGCACGATCGGCAGCATAGACTAGACAGTTAGAGACGACGTGTCTCACGTCGTCACGAATGTTAGACCAGAACCATCGATTTTGGTCGATAGTCGCTTCTGTGACACGTATCGCAAAATGACCGGCTTGTTCCTAGTGCGCCGATCTCGTCCAGTCATATCGATGGAACCGTCAACCACAATCCTGATCCGTCTGTTTTACGTTTTTCCAAATGATTGTTGATCCATCGATAATCTCGAGACCTCTCGTTCGCCCGACGCCTGTCATGCTTAGTGAGATGGTCCAGTGGTTTGCCTGCTAATTTAGCCGATAATATTTTATCCGTCCATACTTCAGCCCTTCGGTATTTTTCGTCGTATTCGGGGCCGTCAGTTCTGGTGACCTCGAATTGAACTTCTGTGGGGAGCTTGTCCGTTCGACACAAACGACATTTCCAGGCCTTACTACTCGTTCGATATCGAACGCATGCGCCATGCACACGATTAACACATGTGACACATTCTACCCAGTCAGTGAACCCCGATTCAAAGGGATAGCAGTCCACTCCATAAACCTGTGAGATACACGTCCAAAAATAACAGAACTTGTTCGGAAGATCAGCGAAAAATTCCAAATGCGGAAAAGGAGGAGAACCGGTGGGGTTGGGAGCAGAAGAAGAAGGGGTCGCCATGGTTTGGGGAAAGAAGAGGGAGAGAGACAGAGAGAGGAGAGAGAGAAGGCTCGTGTCCACTTAATCCTTCAGATGGATTTGCACATCACCGTACTGGGGCTCATTCTTTGGCCCCGGATCATTCCACGGTGTCACTTCCTCAGTCTTGGGTACCTTGCCGGGTCGATGCAACCGTGTCAACCCATCTGCGTTGCCATGTTTCTCGTACTTCCGATGACGAATGTCAAACTCCATATTCTGCAGCGTGGTAGCCCATCGTCCAATCATACCCGATTAGTCATTGGACTTCTTTAGGGCCAACAGTGGTTCGTGATCAGTCACCAATGTGAACTTTCGGCCATATAAGTAAGCCCGAAAATGGCTGATTCCCCACATGGCCGCGTAGCATTCCCCCGTTGGAGCGGAGTAATTCCTCTTGCAGGAGGGTAGCGATTTAGACGCATATTCCACCACGTGTTCCAGGCCATCAAGTCCCACCTGGGCCAAGATCGTTGAGATCGCCTTGGGCTGCCAATGAGTGATGAGAACAATTTTTTTTTCCGGGTCCAGTCTTATAAGGACCGGAGCCGAGATCAGAGCCGCCTTAAGTTCTCGAAAGGCCTGATCGCACTGCGGGTCTAAATCAACGACTGATTTTTTTTCAACAAGTTCGTCAGTGGTCCCACGATCGCTGCAAATCCCTTGATAAACCTCCGATAGTACGAGGCTAGTCCCAAAAAGGCACGTACTTGTGTAACTGACGTCGGCACCGACGCGTCTTTCACCTCGGCTACCTTTTACGGTTCCGGTTGCAACCCCTTGTCCGTAACCATGTGGCCGAGAAAGGAAATCTTATTGAGGAAAAACTGACATTTCTCGAGGGCTACCTTGAATCCACCGTCCTTGAGTGCGTGCAACATTCATTCAATGTGTTGCATGCGCCCTTCGTAGGAACTCGAATACATCAGGATATCATCCATGTATACACATGTCAATCACACAATAATTAATAATGCTCTACGCCAACCTCGTTTTTCGCACGAAGTTTTGAAAAGTCATATTCATCGTGCGCTGAAACGTGACTAGGGCGTTGCAGATTCCCATCAGGCATCGAATCCATTGCCAAGTCCCTTCGAAATAAATGAAGGCCGTTTTTAGGCGATCTTCCTTTCGAACTAGGAGATGGTGGAATCCATGACGAACATCAAACTTACTAAAAATTTGAGCACCATGAATAGCATCCAACAACTCATCAATCCGGGGGAGGGGGTACACATCTTTAATCGTGATATCATTCAACTTTCGGTAATCAATACATATACGAATCTCTCCCGCCTTCTTTGGTACAATCACCACAGGAAACGACCATGGTCCGATGGCGGGTTCGATCCACCCATTAGTTTCAAACTCCTTTACTCTCTTAAACACAGCTTGTTGTTGCGCCGAAGAGTATCGATAGGGGTCGCAGCTGATTGGTGGATGATCCCCTGTGAGGATCGTGTGTTCGATCACACCTGACACTCCAATATCACAATCATGCACACTCAACACCTCAGCATATCCATGCAATACATCAATCAAAGACTGGTAAATTTCGTGAGGAACGTGACCACGTAAGGTGATCGTTGATCTTTCGAAAAGATCCAGCCGTACGTCGGTCTGCCCTAATTCTATCGGTCGCCTCCCCTCTACGCTGGAGAACATGAAGCTGCTGGTGCGAACCGAAAAAACAGTAGCAAGCATCTGTGATTCAGTCGGGCTAATCATTTCGGTTTCCTTAATTTCGGCACCGGTGTCGAGATCAGTGGCGATTGTGGCTTATTCCCAACCCAGTTAGCTCAGTCATTTCCTGCATCAGATTGGGAACATTATTGATCGGAGCTTCGGGCTCCTGCCTAATTAGTGCGATCATAACATTTTGTACGAGCAGTGGCCTGGGCGGGACGACAGAAAAATCCAAGTACTGATCCATTTGTTGATACCTTTCTCGTAATGAAAGCACACCCCCGTATAAGGTTCGAGGGGGTTCCAAGAGGTTATCCATATCCGAAATTTGCAAGATAGGTTCTCCCAGGAAAGAGGTTACTGAAATCTGAGCTTTCGTTAGTGCACGCAGGGATAAAGGCAACACAGGGCTTATCTGCCTATTCTTTGTGTCCAGATCAAATGTCCTAATAGCAGTCGGATTTATCTGGAATTTTTCTTTAGCCTCGTGATCGAACAACTCGACTAACTGACTCCATTCCTTTTCCATAGGCATGTAACTTAGCAGTCCGTTGTTGTCTCGCTCGTAATACCTGTCATCATCGGCTAGGTGTCGATCCTCGACAATGCTTTCGGACGACCCTTTTGGGCTCAGAACTTGGATCATTCCTATTCGGGTGAGGTCGGGGGGGTTTCTTCGTGGTCGAGTAGAGACTCGTAGCGGAACTGTTTGAGGCTTTCCCCCAGTATGTGTAAGGACGAGATGCTTGGAGTCAAAATATATTCGTGCACCCACAGCCATAGCCCAAGGCAATCCCAACAGTACCGAGTATGACTATACATCGATTACTAATGCATTGACCAGAACATGTACTCGTCCTACCTTGACGGCTACGTTTTCAATAATCCCGACTATGTTCATCGTTTCTTCGTCTGCAGAGACGTAGTTGTCTCTTCCGGGTAAGGGAAGGATCGAATTCAATCGTCCAAATTTTCGGACGGTTTCCAAAGATATCGCTACCGCAGACGATCGTGTATCAACAAGGGCAATTAACGATTTTTCCAATACCTCGCAATCACACTCCGCACTTTTTCACAGAACAGGTCGAACTCGAACGAAGTGATCGGATTCCTTCTTTGCATACGAAATGGTGGTGACTCGAGCAGCCTCGAGTGCATTGGGCATGGTTAAGGTGGATATTGGTTCTGATAGAGGAGAGTCTACTTTTGCCTCATCTTCCTTCTTTTTCTTCAGCATCCTTTGAACGCGTTGGTACGTAACGCGTTTCTGATTTTTCTGACACTGCTGAAGAAGTTTGTCGTTCGCTGCTTCTGATATGGTCAGCAGATGACCCACTGGGACAGGGACTCGGATATCCAAGTGTTTGAGTGTTTGAAGAACATCGATCTCCCCTATTCGAAACCGAAGACCGGGTTTTAATCCTCGTTCCACCCATTCGAGTTTGTCTTTGCCAGGTTGGATTGCTCCGTTTAGTCCCGCTAGTTGGAGGTACTCTATCGGATCAACAACATCGACTGCTTCGGAAGATGATCCCGAAGTGGACGTGATGGGTTCAGCCGATGGCTCTGTAAGGAGAGAGCCAAATTCCCTTTCTCTTGTGGCTTCTAATAGTGCAGCTACCCGTCCTAGATTCAAGGCGATAGGCGCGGCTGCCGGCGGGGGTTGGTTACGCCTTGGCTGGGGGCAGTCGCGTGCAAAGTGTCTGGGTTGCTTACAGTTGTAGCCTTCGACCCTTCCTGCTGGATTGACCACCTGATTCGGAGTGGTAAGCGCCTGGCCGGGAGAAGGAGGAGCAGTCAGCAAGGGGTACGAGGAAGGAGTGGGATGCGAAGAACTCGGGTTACCTTTTATCAGTTTCATCATGATCTGTTCCAATCGATCCAACTGGGAAGTCTGCATCTGTATCAGATTGTTCATCCACTCAGATTGTTTAGTTGTCAGGGTATGAATCATCTGGGCTAGATGCAGGTTAGTGATGGGTACTGGCGCAGCTTGGGGCATGACGGTGTTCACAAGCTCCATCTTGGGAGGGAGGGAGGGAGAGAAGACAGGAGGTGAGAGGAGGGATCCGGCGAGGGTCCGTCCTGATAGTCGTGATCAGGGCGAGGGTAGAATTGCCCCAGGGCTCTGAGCCACGATCGCCGTTTGGCGGCGATATCCTGTATCGTGTCCGAGATATCTTGGTCCCCTTGATTGATGTATTTGCACGTATCCATCAAGTCGAGTTCAAGTGCTTTAGCGATGATGACTGGTAGTTGGTTCGTTTTTGAGGGGACCTTCTTTTGCAGCTTTGCTTTCAGCACTGGGTTACGGAGATTATCGATGAACAAATCTCGAGCAACGTTTTATTCTCGCCCCGATTTGTTTAGCGCGGTTTGAAATCGATCCACAAAATTGGGCAGTAACTCTCCGGGTTCCTGCGGTCGAGTTTTCAACACAATCCATACAACATCCTCACAGACTTCGTCGAATCTTGCTAGGAACACTTTCTTGAAGGTATCCCAATCTACCCACCTATGTCTTCTAAACCAATCATAAGCGGTGTTTCGGAGAAGCGGGGTGATGAGATGAGGAAGGTCCTGTGTGCCATATACCTAAGCTTGCACGGCTTCGAGTCATGCCTCGGGATGGGTATGGTTGAGGTAAAATGGAAAGGTGGCGGGGATGTTTACCATCACCCGAGGAGCCGCTCCATTAGCATCAGCCATAGGCATTTCTAATCGAGTTTCGGCGGACCTTTGTCGGCAATGTCAGGTAACTGGAGGGCTCAGCCGATTAGATCAGTTGGCTGGTCTTCCTCTCGCCAGCTCGTCTTACTAATGTCAGAACCAAAACGTATTGACTCCGATACCAACCTCACGCTCTGCGCTGCTTTCCGGTCAGAGACTTTTGGTTTGCGGAAAGGGGTCCGGGAAAGGCAGCAAAGATGGGGTGTGCCAAGGATTTTTGGAAAATTGAGTGCGGGGACATAGACAGAACTGAAATCCCCCGTGTTGGTCCGACTGTAGCAAGAAGAAGGTCCGTCGCCCCGCGATTTTTAGGGAGAAAAAGGGGCGCGCAGGACTCGCAACTATGGGAAATTCAATCCAAAAAGTACCGCTGAACTTCCCAATGAGCCGTCGCTCTTCGTTTCGCGTGAAAGGGGGCGGGTACACACGTGGTATCCCATTTTCAGATGAGGTCTCGTTGGCGCTCGTTACACAACTCCGAGTCCGACGTGGAGGACCTTAATCGAGTAGCCCTCTCTTTGTGCTCATCCTCGCCATATGTACAATGGTGGAAATCCTTGTCCTGGTAACGCTCGAAGTGACGACAATCGTTGTTAGGCCAATGAGGCTCCACTGTCGTCCACGGGACGACGATCAATTCGTTAAATGGCAACAACAACGAATAGGGCGGAAAGTGCGTATCAATGATAACAAACTCCTCACCGACGAATAAGAGCACCGTGTTGTGGGAGGAAAGTAGTAACGCCCTCCGATCTTGGCTACAACTTCTCGTACGCCCCACTCGCATACACGTATCTTTTCCTCGTTGTACGGGAAGGGGCGCGGCGGGGATACGGGAAGTTGGCGTCCGGTCGGGTTGGGCCCGTCAGTCCACATGGCAGCAAGGGCAAGTTCAAAACAGATCTTAATCATACATCATTCGTTTGTCACTCCGGGCAACCAGATCATTCAATCGCTCTGCCAATCGTCCTTGCAATCATGCTATAACAAAATCTCTAATCACGGCTCACCGCATGCACATACTGAAGTAGGAGAAGCAAAGTTACCACGATTCATCCATTATGACATGTCGTGACTTGGAGGGGAGAGAGGGAGAGAGTATGGATGCAAACCAGGAGGGAGGAACGAGTAGGAAGCAATCACAGAACGTCAGGTGATCATATCCTGGGATATCCTGACTTTAAAACTTAGCGATCAAAACTCACACTCGAAGATACAAATTTTGGGACAAAAAAGGACAGGCCATGCACTCACTCATTTCCGACTCAAACGTCTCACTTCCACTGACGATCTCGGCCGTCACGTGCCAATCCACCATGGCGATCGTCACCCCGCCGACTTAGCCTCTGCACGGCCCTGCTCGGATCCCACAGTCCGTCAGGCGATCCAACATGCCAAGCGCCAAGACTACAGCCAGCTCGTCGGGACTTTTCGACTCGCACCTTCCTTCATGCCACCTAGCCACAGCTTCCCGGAAGCGGGCTGATGAGTCGCGAGAGAGATTTTTGGGGGCGCTTGCGGAATTTATAGTTGCGGAAGAGAAGGTAGACGCTAGGAACGGCTAGGACTCAGACAGGGAGGGGTAGGGAAAGGCTCAGGGATTGCCTGATGAAAGCCATGTCGATGCTTTGAATCCCAGTTGTAGCCAATCAGAATCGTCGTGTACCAAGAGTTTCCTTCTTACACGGTGCGTCTCCTTGGCTAGAGGGAGTGATAGGGGGTCGACAAGGTTTTTCAGTGTGGGGATCAGAGCAGAAAGAAGAGGAGCTCGAAGAATAGCGTGAAACGGAACCAAGATTCAGACGATCAAGAAGGAGTGAAAAGGCGCGCAAGGTGAAGGGGAGATGGAAAAGAGTTACAGAGAAAGAAGGAGCGTGAGTGCGAAGAAGGGAGTGTTGAGGGCAGCGTGGGAAGAGGGGAGGGGAGGCTCGTATGCATGGCGCCGACGCAAAGGCAAAAAAACACCGAAACAGTTATAGTTAATTCAAATTGAAAAGTACCATATCCGCACGGTAAAGCGAGCGCGAGAGAAAGTCCTATGCCTATTCAGATTCCTGCGAAAATTCCTAGAGCTTTCCAGGACGAGGCTGAAAACATTCATGCAGAAGAGAGGACACTTTAGATTCCTCGCGCTCTAGAATTTCTAACCGTCGACCCAATTTCCTAGCGCGCTCGCTAAGGCGCGCGTAATTCCCATGTAATTCCCAAATTTGCAAAAGGCAAAATTCCAAAAGTCGATCCGAAGGTCCCGCATATTACATTCATGAAAATACAAAAAGAGGCCTCGTCGGGTTGTTAACAAAATTCGACAAAGAAAAAAAAAAGAGGGGAGGGGGGG
>BFEA01000084.1:2124607-2134607 GCA_003427395.1 Chara braunii
TGTAACACTCCGTACGACGTACGGGGGGTTTATCATACAGTCGTACGTACGGCCGTATGTACAGCCCTGTACGAAAAAAAAAAAAAACATTTTTTTTTTAATCTCAAATTTGGTAACGAATTTCAATATGACCCTGAGGCAAAAGTGTTTCAGTTTATTTTTCTGCATAACATATTTGTTTTTATATTTTTTTGAATTTTATTTTTTGTTTTTTTCCGTACGTACGGCCCGTACGATTACATGAGCCCGTACGTACAGCCCGTATTCGTACGGGGGTCTACATAGCTGAGGGGCCCCAAGACAACATGCATATGTTCTAACTCAAAGGCTTGTTGGGGGCCACAGTTAGAAGACTCAAAACTTCCGAGTCTTCTGACTGCGGCCCCCAGCAAGCCTCGTGCCCACCCTTAGTGAACGCGGGCCTGAATATTTACGAGAGACCCTTATCTTAGCATTTTCTAATGGCCCGGGTGGTTGTGCCCTGGCCACATGCCTTGTGGGGCCGACACATCACGATATGGCCACGGGCCAACCAGAAAGCAGCAGAGGCCGACACATCACGATGTGGCCACGAGCCAACTAGAAAGCAGCAGAGTGACTGACAGACAGACTTGACAGACTCACACAAAGACTGACGTGACACAGAGTGACAAGCAGACAGACAGACAAGCAAACATGCACACAGACACGGTGACAAGTCACACAGACAGTTTGGCGTCCGTGGAAGACAGACAGACCGTATTTGTTTGCCTGTTTACCTGTCTGTCTTTCTTTCACTCAATCACCTTGTCACGCGACTCTGTTTGCAAGTCTGGCATACAGACTGGCGAACAAACAGACAGACAGGCAGAAAGATAAACTAACCAACAGGCAGGCATGATCGGCATACTGACGTGACACGGTGACTGAGTGACAAACAGACAGACGGACTGACAAACATGCAAACAAATACGGTGACAAGTCACACAGACAGTTCACACTTACACTTCAACTGCGTGGAATACAGACAGACCTGCTAACAAAATGATGGACAAACGGACAGACAGACCTCTTGGTGCTGTGTACAGCAGCCATGACAAGTCACACACACATGCACAAATAAACAAAGGAGGAGGAGGAGGAAGAAGTCTCTCTCTCTCTCTCTCTCTCTCTCTCTCTCTCTCTCTCTCTCTCTCTCTCTCTCTCTCTCTCTCTCAAAATCTTGTTCTGACTGCAACCTGGCCCCAACCAATCCCAACGGCCACCCCCCAACCCCTACCGGGCCAAGACAACCCCGAGAAACGGCCCGCTGTGACCACGTACGAGGGCCCTAAATTTGGGTATGCGTGCATACGTATGCGACACGTATGCGACACGTATGCGCATACGTGCATACGCGTATGCACGTATGCGCATACGTGCATACGCGTATGCACGTATGCGGAGCCGGCGTACGTGTACACCGTGCTACCCATATATATATATATATATATATATATATATATATATATATATATATATATATATATATATATATATATATATATAAAACAAAAACTCCAATCTATTCGTGGGGAGCAGCACGTGCTGGGAACCGGGCCCAGCGTCCCATATAGAGTTACACAAGTCATTTGAGACACAGGGGCCATTACCCGATTTCTACGGAGAATCAATCTGAGAACTATTGAAGAATCTGAAGAGAATTAAAGGAGAGGTTGAAAGACTACGAATGACTATTGACCTCTTTGCGAATGCTTAGAATCCCTAGACTCCCAAACAAAACTCTCTAAAATTGTCCAACACTGTCTTATTCCCTGTCGAGCTGTCCAGGCCTCACACCCCCACCCGACTAGGTTACAGAGCAACAGGACTCACCCCAACTCTGGCCAGCGTCGTCCCAACAGCAACCCTTGGTTGTCCCTTGGAATGCCCCCCCAAAGCATCCCCAGATCTCTCTCCCAGGCCTCACCCTCCTACAATCAGCAGGTCACAGGGCAACACCCCAAAACCGACCAGCGTCGTTCTGGCATCAAACAACTGCAAATCCATGAATGTACCAGTATTAAACAGCCTAAAGCGAGTTGCTAGAAGTCCCCAGAATCCTAAGGCATTATCCTTTTTTGCTAAGAAACAAAAACATATGCACAATTCTGAAAACAAACTCAGATACCAATCGATCCCCTATACCCCACTCCGGCAAGACTTACTGCAGCAGAGTCACCATCTCCGCTGCTGCTGTACCCTATTCCCATCCTAGTAGGACGTGTGATACCCCACCATCACCTCTCCCACTCACCTCGATCTTTTCTCCGCTGCTGCTGTACCCTATTCCCATCCTAGTAGGACGTGTGATACCCCACCATCACCTCTCCCACTCACCTCGATCTTTTTCTTGAGATGTCGGGGCCATTACCCGGCTTCGGCTGAGAAAATGTCTGAGAATACTTGCGATAATTTAGAAAATATAAGAATAGACCGCAACGATCCTACAAATGCTCAAAACCTCGAAGTCCCTAACTAACCCTTCCAAGGCTCTCCAACAATGTCTTACTCCATGCCGAGCTCTTCCAGGCCTCACACCCCCACATCCTGTTGGGTTATAGGGCAACACAACTCACCCCAGCTCCGGCCAGCGTCGTCCCAGCAGCAACCCTTGGTTGTCTCGTGGAATGCCCACCCCAACGCATCCTCAAATCTCTCTACCAAGCCTCGCGCTCCTGCTTTAGCAGGTTACAAGGCGACACCCCAACACCGACCAGCATCGTTATGGCATCGGACAACCGCAAATCACTGAGTATAACAACATCAAAAACCACCTGAGATGAGTTGCTAGGAGTCCCAGAGTCCTAAAACATTCTTAAGACCACCAAGCCTAAAAAACAGGAAGAAAAAATAATGAAAACCACCAACGATCCAGTTTTTTCCCTCACCACAGAGGAGTGACCGTTGCCCAGGCGTTCGGTCCTCGTAACGACACTCGCTAGATCTCATACCCCCCTTGCTAGAGTGACAGGGCAACACTAACTGCCCCAGTACCTACCGAACTGGTTCTGGCGGACATGAAGTGTCTTCCTCCTTCGACAACTTCCTTAGCTGCAAAGCCCCCGAAGGTTACAGGGTCACTGCCCCGGCCTCAGCTACGTTGAACAAGATGGTTATGCCTTCCTCCCTCGACATAGCTCCAATAGTCTCAATTTCCCCTTGGTTACAGAGCAATTGCTCTAGCACCGGCCATTGTCGGCCCCCCCCGTCCTTCTAATTAGTCCTACCATCCTGAACACCAATCCCTCCTCTGCCTGAGCACCACCATACTACCCAGCAATCCTTAGGACCGACCTTCCCTTTCCTACTTAAGAAAAAAAAACAAGATACGACATGATAACACACAAAAAAGAAAAGCAAGCCCCCCCCCTGTTGCACCCCCCATTCATACTTCTCAACTTTTCTTTAACCGACTTGCAATCGACTTGCAACTCTTGTAGAAAACCAAAGGCCTCGTAATCAGTCCTCGATCCTACACACAGCTGGTCTCATACCCTCCTATGGTAGGGTTATAGGGCACCACCATACACCGGTACCGACCAGCCTAGTATAGACGGTAAGGAGTGCCTTCCTCCCTCGACATCTCCCATCAGCCGCACGCCCCTGATGGTGACAGGGATAAAACCCCGACAATGGCCACGTTGAACGTGCTGGTTCTGCCTTCCTCCCTCGACATAACTCCCCAAGCCTCACGCTCCCCCAGGTTACAGAGCAACTCTCCAGCACCGGCCTGAGTTGTCCCAGCCACGTCCTTCTGACCTAATAATGAAGGCTAAGGCCCCCCCTGTTGCACCCCCCATTCATACTTCTCACCCGTCAGTGTGAACCATCTGCTTCCCTTAATCATGTGTGTTTTCCATAGACAGCTAAGTACAAATTATATCTAAAAAAATTCCTTGGTATAGAAAACTAAGGAGTCGGACAACAATGATAGTACTAAAAAGGATTAGGATTTGAAACCAAGATCAGACAATCAGAAAATTGAATCGAAACACACCGTAACTGAAATTTTGAGATCAAGAAAACGAGACTGAGTTAAGATTTTGAAAATTTCTTTTAAGAAATCAGAGGTGTCCAACCTCTGATTTTACGAATCTCAGACTAAGAGTATTACCCTGGTAGTAATTCAGCAACAAAAATACCACAGTCGATATGACTACTGATGTGAAATTCAAACGAAATAAGCAAACAAAACGAGTCATAATTAGGCAAACAAACTAGGTCAGGATTAATCTTGATGTAATCTTGTTTATCAAACCTCCGAATACCTAAAAAATCAAGGATAGAAAAACTAATAGGTATTGAACCAGACGAAACTATCTGGGAATCACATCGTTAAGAATCTCATCATGGTCATCGCAGAATCTCCACTACAAAACATGAAGAGGAAGAACACAACTTACCCTCGACATCCCTAAACGCACCCCCCCTCTCTCCAAACCTCACCTCCTCCTTCACCGGCTCTCAAGCAACTCGGCCGCCTGTGGTTGACGACTATTCAACCTTCCCAAAGAACCGAACGATGAAGATAACAGGACCGCAGCTAGGATTACCATCACAGCAAACCAAACCACGTCACGAGACTATCGCTGAGCCCGCCAGCCGCCCCTCGCAGGTAGCCCAAAGAGATGAAGGGGTCTCATCGTCGCAGATGTCACCCGCCTATAGAACACCTGTCTTCAACATCCTTACCCCCCTGTTCGTCCTCCCATTCCTTCTTATAATACTCTCCCTCTAACCTATGAAACCCTCCTTACTCCCCCCACGACATTCCTCCTCTCCAACGAGACCATAATATGAGATATTTGATAACGCCCGAACACCACCAGCCTGCTCCTCCATGCCCCACGATCCCTCTCCCGCCCCATCATCCTGCTCTCCTCTCACCCCGTACTCCCATCCTCGCGTCATGCCGTCATAGCACCCCAACCGCTCGTCGTTTCCACCTCTCTCCAAGGAGCCTGCCGTCGCGTCAGACCGTCGGCCGGCGGAGCGCTCCCAGTAGCACTCCGCCACCACCTACCCTCCCACCAAAGTTTCACTCCCATCCGCACTCCCACGGAGGTAATATTTACGCAAGAGCGAAACAATCAAAACATGTCACAAACCCACCGAACCCATCCTTCCCCCCGGTCAACTGCCTGAGCCCCCGTTATGGAGTGGTGCATACCATTCGTATGAAAAGAATCGAGCTCCAGTGCTGCCATCATGTATTCCTGACCACGGCGCACGGGGAAAATACCACTTGCCCCGACTACAGCAAAGCTTTGCGCATGCTTCTGGCCGCCGTTTTCATTCCCCGTGGTTGTACCGCGCCGAAGCTCATTGATTTTAACCTCTGGGGGAAGATGCTCTACACATGTATTTCAGACTTGCCGGTGGAATAGGAACTGTATTGACACTGCCCAGAATAGGAGGAGCAAGGCCCATGAGGGTGTATCTTTCTTTAGGGGGAAAAAGAGAAAAAAGGGGTGTGGTTGCAATTCTACAGTCGCAGGGGGGAAACTGAGAATCTGATACTGAATTGAGGGTCAAGTATGCTATTGGAAACATTTTCCCAACATGAAGCTACAAAACATTCAGAAAGCATGGAAGAGCTTCAAAGAAAATCTATCATCCACCACAGATCGAATGAAAATTGAAGAATACACCACAAACTTCAAACAAACGTGGTTGGACCCGGCACAAAAGATCGGATCGTTGGATGGGAATGGGAATCTGATATGAAGACCCTGGTGGAAGGACGAACAGAGATGGCAATGGGAGTGGCCACCTTCATTCGCTCGACAATCACCAGGGGAACCATTCCTCATACCTTCCGCACCTGAGAGCACAGACCCAACTAACCCTTCACTGCCTGACACGCCACCCCCATTCAACCCCCCGCCCCCCCGGGCATCCCCTGCCGCTCTCCCTCATTCTGGCCCATTTCCTGTGGAATCCCCTGGGCCTTCATCAACACAGGACCCCAGAACCCCCCTATCCACCCCACCACTCCCTATGGAATCTCCACCACAGACTCCTGCTCCCTCACCAGAGTCACCACACGCCCAGCCACCCCCCCCGACACCCCCTCTGCAGTCGGAAAAACAAGGCCACAACCTCCTCCCTCGCATCCACTTCACACACAGTCGCAAGCCCTGCCTCCCTCTGCCCTCACCTCCCCCACCACCCCTCCCCTCCCGATGGAGCACACCAAGGGAGCGGCAACAGAGGTATACGGAGCAGACGGAGCAATGAAGGCGGATGTGCCAAACGACAACAACAGTGGAAACGGACCACAGACCCAGTATCTTCAACCAAGAAGAAAGGCCAGACTGCTCAATGTAGACCCGGCTATCAATACAAACTGCAAGTCAAAATAGGAGTCAGAAAAGACATCTGCCACTCACTGTGGCCTAGAGGAAAACAAGGAGCTACAAGTTTGGTAGGGTAACTCTGCAGCCCAAGGGGAAAGTAATCACACCTCTGCAGTACTAAAAGCTGAAGTTCCAGCCCCGGACAGAAGGTACATGCGATCATTGATGTCTAACGAGTGTATCCAATGGGACGCTGGACCCGATTTCCAGCAGGTGAAGCTCCCCACCAATAGATCGAGCAACCCCACAGGCAAGACCTCAATCCTAGTGGTTCTCGTACCACCACCAGGATGGTGGCTTGCAATGCATTTTATCGAAGAAAAAACAAAAAAAAAAACACTCAAGATGAGGACTCCACGAACTCCCTTCGCAGCTTCGAGCCTTGATAAGCACAGGGTTTCCTTCCCCTCTTGCAAAAACAGTAGTGTCTCTAAGCCACCAGTACTCCCTAAAGTCGTGCCCGGCTACAAGCCACGGTCTTAGGAAACATACGGGTCACTACAGGCGTGCCCAAATTCATCCAACTAGAAATGTTTCTACTCTATTTTTTTCCACGGACGATAGCTGGGCCAAGTACTGGTGTTTTAATCCACAAGTATGTTTCCCAGCTAGAAAATCCAAGTCGCAACGCGCATGCTGCTGCGACTCTCGGGAAGTACTGGGGCACTGTTTCACAACACATCCATCCAGGCAAAACAGTTCGCATCTAAGGCCTGTTTTGCCTGGATGGATGTCCAGCAAAACGGTGGCCCCATACTTCACGGCAGCATGCATGCATGCCGCGACTTCGATCTTCTAGCTGGGAAACGTACTGGTGGTTCAACTTCTTTGCTTTCCCTTTCTAGGAACTACTTCACATCTCTGAAACTAAAAGTCACTTTATTTCAAGAATACAAGAATATAGTGTTACGAAGTAGGTTTCCCGTATACGAAGTTTCGAAAAAAAGAAAAAAAAAAACGAAACAAAAAAAACAGGTGGTGTTGTGTACCCGCTTGTGGCTGTATGGTACACACCCGACTATTGATCACAAAGGTCAATAGTTCGAATCTTCATGGATGGATGAAAATGTAAACGGTTAACCCCCCTGTTCAAACAAAAGAAGGAATATAGTTTCTCTCTTACAAAAATATAATGTCTTATCCCAATGATCGACCATATGCACTGACATCCAAGGTCCGATTTGCATCATGATCATATGCGCTGACACTCGATTTCCGATTCTCATCATTTGTTTAGTGTTGTGTAAATGATACCCCTTTTGTTTCCCCTTTTTTTTCCCTATCATCTGCTGGGGCTTACTTGTGGGGGTGGGGGGGTGGCAAGAGCATGTAAATGATATCCTGGTGTACGATTCTCATCATTTTTTTCAATTAGCGTAGCATAAAAGATACCCTGACCTGGCCTGCACAACATACTGATTTTTTTTACAAAAACTGTCAATCTAATCATTTGCACTGTGGAAAAGTACCCTGACAAATTGTGACAATTAAGTGAAATCCCTTAATGATGGATGTAGATCACATCATTGTCGCTGTTGCCTGCACATGTCTGGAGATGAGAAGATGCATGGTTAATATCCATGAACTTGCAGCGAAGTTTCCACCCATTTCCGCCAGGAATTTGCGTCAGACTCTGACAGAAACTCTATAATTCCTGTTTCCTTTCCATTTCGTATTTCCATCATCCGCTGACAGGAACACTATTAGTCTCTTACCAATTTAAAGCGATTGAGGTTGCTTCATGATTGCTCGGACAATGCTTTTTCTCTTGGGTGGTGGGGGGGGGGAGGATAACTAGGGCGCAGTCACGATTTCAGTTTAAAATCCACTTCAGGCATCCCTCGAATACAACACATCCCCACCCGACCATTAAGCTAGGTTGTATACCTTCACAATTTTCTTTGCTTTGCCACAACATTTGCCAGATAGTGACTGAAGCACATTTTTTTTTTTTTCGGAAGCACCTGGGGGGAGGCCCCATCTATTGGTGGGGGGCAACACCTGCTGGAAAATGGGTCCAGCGTCCCATGTACGAATTGAATGTTGGGAACCATCCAAGAAAAGTTGCGGGGGGCCTGCCAGCATTGAGTTTTCCCTTTTTCCTTTTTTTTCTTTTGCCCAACTGACAGCTTTTCATATGTAACCCCAGACAAGGACATTTTGGTCTGTGAAACTCTGAAACATATCATCTGTCAGAGGTGGAAACTCAGCGACTGCTCAATCTTGCTCAGGTGTGAAGCACGACCGTCTTCACCCGAATAGAATGCCTGGTCATTATGGCTGCATCTAGACTGAAAGTTGGCCCAAATACGACTATAACGACTGTCAGTGAGCGTTCTATTTGGGTGAAGACAGTAGGCTTGCGGAAACAGCTCCAGCAGTGTGACAAAGAAGCAAGCTCCTCCCTTTTTCTCTTCTCCTGTTCCACTTGCCTCACATTTATTCTTTGGAGGGAGAGATGAGAGGATGCCAGGCATTGCCAGCCTTGTGGATTGCCACTGTTTCAAGCTGACCACACAAACTCATATTCTATGAATTAGCAGCATGATCTCCACCCCCCCCACCCCACCCCCCACCCCCAGCTCAAGAAATTTGAGGAATGTACTCTGTCCTAATGAGAAGAATGGGGATACACAGTGGGGCTCACGCCACCACTCACCGAATGCAGAAAGGACAGAAAATATGGCGATGTATCTTTCCATGCTCTCATGGAAGATTCATTGTCATTTTGTACGTTTGGTGAGTGGTGCTGCCAGGCCTAGTATCCCCGCATCAGGTGAAAGTCATCATACACCAGGCCCAGCCACGATGTCAACAACAAAACAGCAACTGTCACCTTTGTTCTTCAAAATGGACCACACAGAGGCCAACACCTTGTAGTACTGGTACCTCTGTGGGAGCACAAGCGGGAGAGAAGTGTGGCAAGGACGGCGGTAAAAGGACTCCGGGGAACACTCAGTCTGGAAATCAAATCCCATCCACGTGTACAGGACCGCCCATAAGGTGCATGATCTGCTCTGGGAGGGTGTCAATATTTGGATGCATTCGAACAAGGGCAGGAATGACTGAATCTATTTATCGGGGGTGCTTTGCAAAATCACACTTCTTATACGAGGGCGAAATCTAAGTGCAAGCCTGGATGCCATCGTAGCGTCCCCTACCAGGGGCAGTGACGAGTGCATGGCGACCACACTTGAGCATGCACTGAGCTTTCAATTTCTTTCAATTAGAAGGAAAAACAACAAGTTTCTTACCCTGTGAAGCTCTCTCGTCAGGAGACGAGGAAAAAAAAAAAAAAAAAAAAAAAAAGAACCATGGATTGAGTCGTAGGCGCTTACCAGGTTCTCAGGGCCACACCAAACTGGTCCTCTGTGGTAACCCATGATGTAGCTGGTTGGTTTTAGATGCAATGTTCATTCATGAAATTCTTTGCACCAGTAGTACCTGACCATGGGTTCCTGTCAAGGCATGACATGACAGAGAAAAAAGGAGAACAGCACTCTAAACAGGGAGATGTTGAGACCCACTGACGTCAGCACATGCATGTGCATCTGAAGCGCTAGTTGAGAGGTTCGGGAATGATGATGAAGGACCTGTTCAGTAGGTAATGGACTCTGTTT
>BFEA01000084.1:2137107-2142887 GCA_003427395.1 Chara braunii
TTCACAATCGCCAGCCGTTGAAGAAGAGAAGATTTTTCTCATATTGATTCAAGGGCAAATGTCTGTGTGTCAGAGAGAGAGACATGAATCGCATGTCCACCAAGAAACATAGCGATGAATATTCTTCATTTTTTCCACTCTGCAAGGTTTCTGTATCTTAGTAGCTATGTGATTATTTGTGTTCATTCACTGCACTATCGTAGATGGAGAACTACGGATAATGTTACTAGTGGCATGTGCATGACATGTACCTTAGACAAGCGAGTGGATAACCTTTTGCAAGTTGTGTTCATTAATGGCTGGTTGTGGGGGTCATGTGAGAGTGTACTCGGTTAATAAGTGGGCTTGTGGATTTCAAGTCTAGTAATTTGTGGACTTCCGATGTTTAAGTTACACCAAGCGTATCTGTTAAGAAATCCATTTTCTTCTCTCTCTCTCTTTCTTTCTCTCTCTTTCTCTCTCTCTCTCTCTCTCTCTCTCTCTCTCTCTCNTCTCTCTCTCTCTCTCTCTCTCTCTCTCTCTCTCTCTCTCTCTCTCTGAAAATTGCCAATCGTCAGTCGTTGATGAAAAAAAGAGTCTTCTCATATTGATTCAAGAGCAAATGTTTGTGTGTGTCAGAGAGAGAGAGACATGAATCACATGTCCACCAAGAAGCATAGCGATAAATGTTCTTAATTTTTCCCACTCTGCAAGGTTCTGTATCTTCGTAGCTATGTGATTCTTTGTGTTCATTCGCTGCACTATCGTAGATGGAGAACTATGGATAATATTACTGGTGGCATGTGCATGGCACGTACCTTAGACAAGCGAGTGGATAACCTTTTGCAAGTTGCGTTCATTAGTGGCTGGTTGTGGGGGTCATGTGAGAGGGTACTCAGTTAATAAGTGGGCTTGTGGATTTCAAGTCTAGTAATCTGTGGACTTCCGCTACACTAAGCCTATCTGCTGAGAAATTCATTTCTCTCTCTCTCTCTCTCTCTCTCTCTCTCTCTCTCTCTCTCTCTCTCTCTCTCTCTCTCTCTCTTTCTCTGTGTGTGTGTGTGTGTGTGTGTGTGTGTGTGTGTGTGTGTGTGTGTGTGTGAAAACTGCCAATCGTCAGCCGTTGAAGAAGAGAAGAGTCTTCTCATATTGATTCAAGGGCAAATGTCTGTGTGTGTCAGAGAGAGAGAGAGATAAATCGCACTCTACAAGGTTTCTGTATCTTCGTAGCTCTGTGATTATTTCTGTTCATTCGCTGCACTATCGTAGATGGAGAACTATGGATAATGTTACTAGTGACATGTGCATGGCACGTACCTTAAACAACCGAGTGGATAACCTTTTGCAAGTTGCGTTCATTAGTGGCTAGTTGTGGGGGTCATGTGAGAGTGTACTCGGTTAATAAGTGGGCTTCTGGATTTCAAGTCTAGTAATCTGTGGAGTTCCGCTGTTTAAGTTACACTAAGCCTATCTGTTGAGAAATACTTTTTTTTTTTTTTTTTTCTCTCTCTCTCTCTCTCTCTCTCTCTCTCTCTCTCTCTCTCTCTCTCTCTCTCTCTCTCTCTCTGAAAATGCGTTGGAAACACCAAAATACTCTTCCACTCTCTTCATCTCATCTATGCAAATAAAAAAAATAAAAAAATGACATATATTTTTTCTGAAAATTCTGAGTAGGTGAACATGCTGAAATGTTGAAAGACCCTCATGTAGTCTTGACAACATACATACAATAACCCTCTCAACTTTCTGAAAGTACTGAGCAGGTGAATGCGTTGGAAACGTTGAACGACTCTTCTACTCTCGACACCACATCTATGTAAATAAAAAAAGACGATATAATTTTTCTGAAAATTTTGAACAGGTGAAAATGTTGAAAATAATGAAAGACTCCTCCTTAGTCTTGACAACATACATAGGATACCCCTCTCCACTTTTCGATGAGGTGAATATATAGGAAACGCTGATGACTCTTTTATTTTTGACACCCTATCTATAGAAATACAATAAGGCAATATAATCTTTCTGAAAATTTTGAGCAGGTGAACATGCTGGAAATCGTGAAAGACTCTTCTGCAGTCTTGACGACATACCTACGATACCCCTCTGAAGTGTCTGAAAGTCATGAGCAAGTGAATAAGTCGGAAACGGTCAAGGACTCTTGCACTCTCAACATCCCATCTATGCAAACATGAAAAGGGAATGATTTGTTTCTGAAAATTTTGAGCATGTGAACATGTTTGAAATGCGGAAAGACTCCTCCGTAGTCTTGACAACATACATAGGATACCCCTCTCTAGTTTTCGATCAGGTGAATACGTTGGAAACGCTAAGGGACTTTTCGATTTTTGACATCCTGTCTATATGAATACAATAAGGCAATATAATTTGTCTGAAAATTCTGAGCAGTTGAACATGTTGGAAATCGTGAAAGACCCTTTTGTAGTCTTGACAACATCTACACAATAACCCTATGAAATTTATGAAATTCCTGAGAAAGTGAAAACGTTGGAAACGGCAAAGGACTCTTCCACTCTCAATATCCCATCTATGCAAATAAAAAAAAAGGATGATTTTTTTCTGAACATTCTGAGCAGGTGAACATGCTGGAAATCGTGAAAGATCTTTTTGACAACATACATACGATAGCCCTATGAAGTTTTCGAAATTCCTGAGCAAGTGAATCCTTTGGAAACGACGAAAGACTCTTCCACTCTCAACATCCCATCTATGCAAATACAAAAAGGGGATGATTTTTTTCTGAAAATTCTGAGCAGATGACCATGCTGGAAATCATAAAAGCCCCTTCTGTAGTCTTGACAACATACATACAATACAGCTTTCAACATTCTGAAAGTCATGAGCAGGTGAAAACATGTTGGAAACGTCGAAGTACTCTCCCCCCTCTCAACAACCGATCTATGCAAAGACAAATAGGGGATATAATATTTTTGAAATTTCTAAGTAGGTGAAATGCTAAAAATGGTGAATAACTCCTCCGTTTATGAAAACTACGGAGCCATCATTCACCATCTTAGTGAACATAAAAAAATGGGATAATTTTTTTTTGAAAATTCTCAGCAGGTGAACATGCTTGAAATGTGGAAAGCCTCCTCCATAGTCTTGACAACATACATACAATACCGCTCTCAACTTTTTGAAAGTCCTGAGCAGGTGATAACACCTTGGAAACGTCGAACGACTCTTCCACTCTCGACACTGCATCTATTCAAATGCAAAAAAGAGATTTATTTTTTCTGGAAATTCTGAGCAAGTGAAAATGCTGAAAAAGGTCAAAAACTCCTCTATTTCTGACAACTACGGAGGAATCATTCACCATTTTCAGCATTTTGGAAGTGAATACCTTAGAAACCCTTCACCACATTCGACAATCCTTAAAGTGAATACCTTAGAAACATTTCACCACATATTAGAAGCTGAGAGATGTTGAAACCCAACTTCAGAAATTCTAAAAAACAGTGAATCCACTCCACAGTGAATACCTTAGAAACCCTTCACCACTTTCGACAGTCCTTAAAGATGTTGAAACCCAACTTCATAAATTCTAAAAAATGGTGAATCCACTCCACTTCAGAATGACTTTTAGCGAAGATCCAGAGGTTCGTTAACCGCGTGTGTCCAGCTCCCCATTTCCACCCTGGTCCGTAAGCCCACGTTCCTTCTACCCCTGACCGATTGGCCTATTCGTGTCAACGCCCGGACAACTCTTCAAAAGACTGGGGCCATCTCGTGGCCTTGTGCTATTCCTACCTCAAGTGAGTGTCAGCCGACCTCGGGTAGATACAAAGTCCCGATAACTTCTAAATTGGAAAACAAATAATCCCAGGCCCTCGGTTAAATCTCATCCCCGTCCACTGACATTTTACCATCATTAAGGTGTTGTCCCTTCCCAAGGTCACGGCCTGCCATTCCACGTCGAATCCCTGAAACTCAAAACTTGACGGAAGGGACACTTCCCACCCTCTGTCGTTATTCCAGGGCGGCCCGGGGTACCGGGGCTGGCGTATCGTTCGAACACGTCTTGCTGCCATCGTCATTTTGGTGATTTCCTGCATAGCCCACACAGAGAGAATTACGACCCGTTCTTCAGCAACTGTCCATCCTCCTACTGTTTCCTTTCTTGTTCAAGTCCTTGTTCTTCTTTTCTGCCCTGCGATCCACACCAGCGTCCGTAGTGGCCGGACGTCTCTCCTCGTTCTTAATCTCCTAGCATGCCCTGTTAATCAACCGTTCACGTCCCCCTTAGTTTACATGTACCTCTCATACTTTGATTTCTCCACTATGTCTGATTCTCTGACCTTTTAATCGAACCACAATACTTCGAACAACTTGAAAACATCATGTGCGTAGGATGGGGCGGCCGCCGTCTCCCGACTAACTATAGCATTCCAGGCTACCGCGTCTATCTCTAGGCGATCATACTTACCGATTCTCGGGACGGTGAGGATTTTCCAGGTTTTATCACTATAGAAGGGTCCGTATTTCAACGAGGTCTCATAGAATTCCTCAGTCAGCCAAACATACTCTATATGTGTTTCTTTCATAAAGTCGGTCATTTCTGAGATGTGGTCGAAACCCCCAAACCACTCGGTCACGAACTCAGGCACCCAAGCTGTTGTTCGCAGGTCGGGAGGCTTGAGTTCCTTCCATCCTCCCATCCTCCCATCACAACTTTACTACTGACTTCATCCCATCCTTCATTGACAAACTTCTCGCCCTCTCTTCACAAGCGGTTATCGCATACCTAAAAATTCGCATATGAAAACTGTGAAGTGGAAAAAATGATGTTGGTTTGTGCATTAGGAAAATAGTTTCCCTATCATGAAATCGAGAGGAGGGTTAGTTTGTTCATGGTGAAACCACATAGTAAACTGAGTTTTTAACTTTTCATATCAAACACGATCTTGAAACGCATGTATTCTAAGCTACCCGAAAATCATTAAGTATCCCGAAGTAGCTTGAACAGTGGTCACAAGAGCTGCTTTCATGGTCTTCGGGACGTTCATCACTTCGGAATGCTTCATGGTTTTCGGGTATTTGAACAAATGGTCATAAGGGTTCCTTTCATGATCTTGGAGACGTTCATCACTTCAAGACGTTTCATGATTTTTTGGTATTTTGAACAAATGACCATAACTGTTGCTTCTTCAGGACGTTCATCACTTCGAGATCCTTCATGATTTTCACGTAGCAACCCCTATGACATCTCGAAGCTTCCCGAAAATCATAAAGCATCTCGAAGTGATGAACGTCCCGAAGATCATGAAAGCAACCCTTACGGCCATCTGTTCAAGCTACCCAGAAATCATGAAACATCTCGAAGTGGTGAACGTCCCGAAGTCCAAAAAAACAACCTTTATGACCGTCTGTTCAAGCTACCTGGAAATTGTGAAGCATCCCGAATTGATGAATGTCCCGAAGACAATGAAAGAAACCCTTATGGCGATCTGTTCCAGCTACCCGAAAATCATGAAGCAACCCGAAGTGATGAACATCCCGAAGATCATGAAAGCAACCCTTATGACTATCTGTTTTAGCTATCCGAAAATCATGAAGCATCCCGAAGTGATGAACGACCCGAAGATCGTGACAGCAACCCGTATGACCATCTGTTCAAGCTACCCAAAAATTATGAAGCATCCCGAAGTGATGAACGTCTCGAAGTCCATGAAAGCAACCTTTATGACCATCTGTTCAAGCTACCCGAAAATCATGAAGCATCCCAAAGTGATGAACGTCCCAAAGTCCATGAAAGCAACTCTTATGGACATTTGTTCGAGCCA
>BFEA01000084.1:2142962-2160100 GCA_003427395.1 Chara braunii
TTATGAAACATCCCGAAGTGATGAACATCTTGAAGACCATGAAAACAACCCTTACGACAATCTGTTCAAGCTACCCGAAAATCATGAAGCATCCCGAAGTGATGAACGTCCCGAAGACCATGAAAACAAGCCTTATGACCATCTTTTCAAACTACCCGAAAATCATGAAGCCTCCCGAAGTGATGAACGTCATGAAGACCACGAAAGCAACCCTTATGTTCATCTGTTCAAGCTGCCAGAAAATCATGAAGCATCCTGAAGTGACGAACGCCCCGAAGACCATGCAAGCAATCTTTATGACTATCTGTTTAATCTACCCGAAAATCATGAAGCATCCCGAAATGATGAACGTCCCGAAGACCATGAAAGCAACCCTTATGGTCATTTGTTCCAACTACCCGAAAATCATGAAGCAATCCTAACTGATGAACATCCCGAAGTCCATGAAAGCAACCCTTATGACCATCGGTTCTAGCTTCCCAAAGATCATTAAGCATTCCGAAGTGATGAACATTCCGAAGATCATGAAAGCAACCCTTATGGCCATCTGTTCAAGCTACCTGAAAATCATGAAGCATCCCGAAATGATGAGCGTCCCGACGTCCATGAAACCAACCTTTATGACCATCTGTTCAAGCGACCAAAAAATCATGAAGCATCCCGAAGTGGTGAACGTTCTGAAGACCATGAAAGCAACTCTTATGACCATCTGTTTAAGCGATCCGAAAATCATGAAACATCCCGAAGTGATGAACACCCCGAAGACCATGAAAGCAACCCTTATGACTATCTGTTTAGGCAAGCAACTAACAACTATGATGACAACAACATGGGCGAGGATAAATCCGCAACTTTTCAAATGTGTCCTCAAAATTGAGAATAAGAGTGAAGAAAACATGAACAATGAAAAAAAATTGGGTCTAAGTTGCATATATAATATATATATTATGAAAATTATACGTGTTGTTAACCTTCTCTCCCTCCCTCCTTGAAAGAAGGTTCCTAAAGTACTTTTCGCCGGCTTCCACTATGTTAGCTCATCAGAGAGCAAAAATCTTCCTTTATCACGCTCCGAAAAAGGAAACCCAGAGGATACATCCTCAAGAGGCTAGAGACCGATACAAGGGGATACTAGAGAGAGGGGGGGATGTGGGGAGTGGGTGGTGGGATCAAGAAGGGTCGTTACCGATGCGTTCGCCATACTCCGACTGGTACGCCTGCGATGGAAACCACTGCTAATGAAGAACGCGCTTGAAACTCTCGGTACTAACGATGCTTGGGAACGAAGAGAACGATTCACGCGACCAAGTGTTCACAGTCATGGAAGGCGGAGCGACAACACTACCACCCAGCGTCGATCCGAGCAACACGACGGAGGTTGCTTCCAGCAAAGGGAGTAGACCGTCGCCGAGAAAAAAAAAGAGGATGATCACTTGGTTTCATCAGACTAATATACACCAACCGATTGGGGAGAGCCCCCATCGTGAAACAAGTGAACACAACTGCACACCCCGGGGGGCGGGGGGGGGGGGGGTGGTAAAGGCCCGAAATGCCTATGAAGGAAGGTCCTACGTGAGGCGGGAAAAATCAGTATGTTGTTTTATGGGCAGGGTAGGCCCCTGCGCCTTCCTATTCCCCTCTTTTTTTGTTTTTTTTTTTGCGCGGCCTAAAAATTTCCAAACATATACATAGGCATGATTTTAATCCGTATATATATTTAAAAAAAATGTGTGGATATATGTATATATGTGTGTGTGTGTATGTGTGTGTGTGTGTGTGTGTCTGTGTGTGTGTGTGTGGCGGTGGGGGGGGGGACGACCCTCCCCCAACTACCCAACCAATCAATCAATCAATCAATCAGTTAATCAATCAACCAATCAATCAATCAATCAATCAATCAATCAATCAATCAATCAGTTAATCAATCAATCAATCAATCAATCAATCAATCAATCAATCAATCAATCAATCAATCAGTTGATCAATCTATAAAAAAAAAAAAATCAATCAATCAATCAATCAATCAATCAATCATCAATCGATCACTCACTCAATCAATCAATCAATCATCAATCAATCAATCAATCAATCAATCAATGAATCATCAATCAATCAATCAATCAATCAATCAATCAATCAATCAATCATCAGTCAATCAATCAATCAATCATCAATCAATCAATCAATCTTTTTTTTTTTCCCGAAACTTCAGCACCCCCACCCACCCCCCTAAACAAACTTTTTTTTTCTTTTTTTTTTTACTTGGGGGTGTAGCCCCCGACATGCACCCCCACTTGTCAGAACCCCCCGGGAGGGCTGCCGAAACGGCTCGTACGACCGTATGCACGGCCTGTACGGCCGTTTGGGGGGCCGTACGTACGACCGTATGGCCCGTACAGACGCCTTGTATCTATACGGGGTATCACATAGGTGCTTGACATTTGGCAATAGCCAGCAGCGGTTGCGGGTCCGACTCGCGTTGACCATCACGCTGTGCAGAGTCGTCGTGCATACAAGGAGACGTGGCCTTGGCTGGCCGTTGTATCGGGAGTGACGGAGGAGGTGTTCGCCGCCTATGGCGACCCCCGCCTATGGAGGAGAATCAGGACATGATTATAAGCGTGAGATTATGCGCGAGCGATTCCGGGTGTCCAGCATCAAGGCCCTTATGAACGCCTCAGAGCTGCACAGCAACTTAGTGTAGTGTCGCGAGCTTGCTCTCAATATCCTGAACGAGGTCTGCGCAGACGAGATATGTCGTGATATATTCTTGAACAACCTCAAGGGCAAGAACATGATGATATGAATGGTTGACCCTCTTTCGGATACCATCTTCAAGGTCATACGCGTGGTGGACAACGACATCTACGAGCGGGAGATCAACACACTGAAGTTGCGCTCCACACCCGTCAAAGTTCGTATGGCCACTGTTTTCCTCTGCCTCAATGCCGACGATGAGTGCAAGATCATCTCGAGACATAAGTTTGACACAGTGGAGTGGTTCACATTCATCATGATTGCCCTCTCGGCGGACTTTCTGTCCTCCATCCCCTCCGCAAGAATGTCATTCCACGTCATTGATGCTCTTCATGATGGCACGATGTTGTCTCGTCGCCTCCCTCGATCGTTGATGAACAGGTTCCACGATTGGCAGTCCAATCCGCTGTATGACCTCTTGCAGCAGTTGCACGCTGTGACTGCGCACATGAACTTCGCTCGCATATTACACAACCTTGTGCAGAACTTCTCTTCCGACTTCAGCAGCGGATTCCGCTTGAGTGACGCAGAGAAGCAAAAGAGGTAGCTGAGGTATCGGGAAGAACTGGACATGTACGACAGGATGTGGGTGAGGCTGGGCCTTGCAAGGCGGAAGCTAGTCCGGCTGATCCTCTGGCTCAGCTGCAACTTCCCTCACTTTTTCTCAAAGGAGGCTAACTTGGATTTGATCTTTCGTTTCTCTGAGCATGAGGCAACTGACACGGAAGCCCTACATACATCATCAGGACGAGGCTCTGCTGTGAGTCAACCCGGCATGTCGCTGATGCAACGGTACCTGAATGACAGCATGAATCTGTGGAAGGAAGACCTGCGTGAGGGAAGGTACCACAGACTAGCACAGAGATAACGAGTGGATGCGTCATGAGATGTCCGCAGAGCTCTGGACGGCCAGGAGGAAACTCTACATCTTGCATTCCTACACACGTACGACGTTTGAGGAGTACTTGAATGACCCAATGTTGTTTTGCCCCGCAACGTTCCTAGCATCCACAGAGCAGACTGATCGAACGTGCAGCAGTTGCATCATGAACTGTCTTTATGTCGTCATCGACTCCCTGGTGCTAACCCTCCTTCATATGGAGTGTGTTGACTCACTGGCCACAATTCCGCAGTCGAAGGAGGTGCAACTCGGGTCATGACCACTGGTGAGGCAGATGTGGACGCAAAGGATGGATGGAGCGGAGGGTGGCAGTTTATGATGGATGTGGCTGATGATAGCAAGCTGGCGGCTGAAATCCTCCTTAATGAGGACAAGGATGACTTCATGCACGGAGCATACTGCCGGAAGGAAATCCAGAGGAGGACTGCCACGACCCTGGTTAGGATCTGCCAACTGCATGAGCACTTGCGCATTTGCGTGGGCAACAACTACAACCTGCGCTCTAACGTGGGAGCCCTGCGACGCCTGAATCTCTCAGTTTCTCAATCTGAAACTGAGGATCTTGCGCGGATCATTAACATCCAACCATCTAGTTAGTGTAATCCACTCACACGATCTTCATCTCTACCTCATCCTCTCAAGTTTATTTTTGGGTTTGTCTGGGTTGCTTCTAACTTGCTAGTTCTTCACTCAACTAGTTTGGTTGCAGAGTGTTGCGTCTGTGTCAAAAGGTTAGCTCATTATTGTAGTTGAAGTTCCCGTCTCCAGTGACACTGTTTGCACCCGTGCAGAATAGAATGTATGGTGCTAAATCGATGAGCTTTGTACTACAGTCTAGTGCACAGGGTGTATGTCCTAGCTTTTGTACTACAGTGCAGTGCACAGGGTGTATGTCCTTACAATTACTGCAAAATGGCTATCAAAATTCGTCATCATATTCTCCATAACCAGGGTTGCCGATGTTCGGGACGGGCCGAGCGCCCGAACCTGAACGCCCGAACGTACGGGACCCCTTCGGAAGGCGTTCGGCCGTTCGGGCCGAACGCGGACAAAAAAAAAAAAAAAAAAAAAAAAAAAAAAAAAAAAAAAAAAAAAAAAAAAAAAAAAAAAAAAAAAAAAAAAAAAAAAAAAAAAAAAAAAAAAAAAAGACCTTTTCAAAAAATTCCAAAAAACATATATGTTATGGACACACATAAACTAAACAACATTTGCCTGGGAACTACATCCAAATGCTTTACCAAATTTGAATTAAAAATCAAATACAGAAAATAAACACTATGATCAAAATAAGAAAAAATCAAAAGAGAATTAAAATGAGCGAGTGTGCCTTTGCCGATTTTTAATTATTTGTTTGCATTGACAAATGCCCTGAAAATTTACAGATATGTAGTTTAGATAATCAATAACTCATTAAAAAATCTTCAAAAGATAATAAATGTTTTTAGGCCCCGAAATAAAGTGAAAACAAAAAGTTAAAAGTGAAAAAAAAACGAAATAGTGAGTGGGCGAGCACGTTTTGACATCCCCAAAACTTTGACGATTTTTAATGTTTTTTTGGATTAACAGAATGACTTCAAAATTTATAGGCGTGTAGGTTACATTATAGAGAACTCACAAAAAAAATTCAGAAAAAAAAACTTACCTTTAGGCCCCGAAACTATTTTTGGCGGGGGCCGAACCTGGTGGTGTTCGACCCCCGAACAGGACCGACGTTCGGGGGCCAGCCCGGGGGCCCCCGAACGTTCGGTCAGGTAACCCTGTCCATAACTATGTGGACACTAAATATTTTAGTGGTGGTTCTCCCAGTCCCTGGGTTGCCCGACTGCTTAGTAATACACACATTCTTACCTGTCGGGTATCAGGGAGGAGGCACTAAGACTGAGGAGTCAAAAAAACCTCCCTCAAAAACCGGGTCTTTGCATTTTACAAAGGATAATAATGGGATTGTTTGTCCCAGTAGGGAACACCTCAATTACATAAAACAGGCTCTGACAACACTTAGTAGCTGATGTCCTTTTTGAAAGGGGACGTCTTTAGTCATAGGTAATCATTCTGCAGGTTACAGGTAAAGCAGCCAACACCTTTTTTTTTCCTCTAATTAAAGGAAATAGAGGGTCTCGTGTGATTGTCCCACACGAGCCCTCGACCACAGTGTTGGAAAAGGGCAGAATGGGCCCACACAGGCCCAGCAGGGAGCGGCCGAGCAGCACGGCGCACGCGGTAACGAAACGGTTCGAGGGGGTCGGGGCGGGGAGGCCAACGAAACGGTGCAACGCGGGCGGGACGGGCCGAAATGGCAGGAAGCAGGCGAGAAGGGGCCGACGGGTCAGGTCAGACGGGGTGTTGGGCGCTGCGGATGGTCACATTGGCCAGAGGGACATGGGAGTGACGTGGATGGGCGTTGAATGAGAGTTCGCACCTCCATGCGCGCACGCGAGAGAGAGAGAGAGAGAGACGGCGCAAACCATAGCAGGAAGGGGCAGAAAGGCCTCCATGGTCCACAGCGGCCGACTCTCTCTCTCTCTCTCTCTCTCTCTCTCTCTCTCTCTCTCTCTCTCCCTTCCTTTTGCATATATGCATATTTGCATGGCTCGAGAGTAGAGAGATCGACATGTGTGAGCGAATGTCAGAGTGGAAAGGCGAAGGTATGAGCAATTGGCAAAGGGAGTCGATCTCTCTCTCTCTCTCTCTCTCTCTCTCTCTCTCTCTCTCTCTCTCTCTCTCTCTCTCTGTGCCCGTGTCAAGAAAAGAGGAAAAAAAAACAACAACGAGCACAACTAACCATGGCTGGGAGAAGATGGCAGCAGATTCCAGATGGCGAAGATGGCAACGGGAGATTTAGAACGGGAACTGGGGCGATTCACCAATTGCGGCCTCCCGTCATCTTTTCCTCGCAACTCTCTCTCTCTCTCTCTCTCTCTTTCTCTCTCTCTCTCTCTCTCTCTCTCTCTCTCTCTCTCTCTCTCTCTCTCTCTCTCTCTCNCTCTCTCTCTCTCTCTCTCTCTCTCTCTCTCTCTCTCTCTCTGTCTCTCTCGTCTCTCTCTGTCTCTCTGTCTCTCTCTCTCTCTCTCACACACACACACACACACACACACACACACAATCAGTTTTATGTAAGTTTGTTTTCTTTCCTGTCGTTTGTCATTTCTCTGATTTTTTCTAAGTAGTTTGTTGTATGCCCAACCGAGCACCCTTAAGTAGTGCCAAACAGTCGGTGGTTCCTCGTTTGGAGTGCCTACTGCACTCTTATGGGGGCCGCTCGGTTCGGGATGTCTGTGTTGCCTATGGGTGATGCTGGATGTTCGTCGGAGTGACTCCCTGGCTCGGTGGGTCGTGGGAACCAACAGTCTGTGGCGTTCAATCGTGATGTGAGTAGGTCATGTGCTGCTTTGCTCCATGTTGGATGCGTGGATGTCCTCGTCTGCGCTCTGCCACTGCCCTGCTGCCTGTCCCGCTTGCTTTGCATGTGGTTCTTGCAGGTTGAGGGGTTCGCTGTGTGGTGTGACCGTGTTGTTGGTCTTGCCTTGCGCTTCGCTGCTCCGCTGCTACGCTGCCTTGCTGCCCATCCGCTGGTTGTTCCTTCAGTGTTTGCTGCTTGCGGGATTTGTTGGATGGCTGCCTTGTTGCTGATGCCTTGTGCTTCACTCCATGGTTGCCAGGTTGTTAGTCCGCTCGCCCTGTCGCCCCTTGCAGTGCCTTGTTGTGTTGTCTTGTGCCTCACGACACGGTTGTCGTGCTGCATGTCCTGCATGCCATGTCGTTCCTTGCAGTTGTTTTTGGCGCTGTGCAGCCGTGTTGCCTCTATTGTGCTGCCTGGTGCTCCACAAGGTTGCTGTCCGCTGCTATGCTATGAATCCCCCTCGGAGGCGGCCAAGCGCGGCGAAGACCATGGGTGCCGCCAGGTCCACGACCCCGCGGACGTGTCCGCGCGACCGCGCGGCTTTGAGGCTGCGTGGCGGCCAGTGGGGAGGGGGGTCGGGGATTTGCGAAGCGCCATGGGGTGGTGCAAGCCCAGCCCCATCCCCTCAAACAAAAAAAAATAAAAAATAAACATTTTTTGGGGGGGGGCGGGTTTGGCTGTGAACGAAGAAAATTGAAAAATGTGAACAGGTGTGTGAATCTTATGGAGGTTCCCGTATTGCTTTCGGGTTGCTTTGGCATTTCGATTCGTAACACACACACACACACACAAACACACACACACACACAAACACACACAAACACACACACACACACACACAACCCCGACAGAAAAAATACTTTTTGTTTATATTCCTTGATTGTGTCTTTATTACAAAAAAAAAAAAAAAAAAAAAGTAAAAACGAAGAATACAAAGATCTGCCAACCAAAGATCCTTCCCCCCCAAAAAAACTTTTTTTTTAATTTATTTTTCAATTTCTCTTCTCCACCTTTTTTGTTTTTTATTTTTTATAATTCTAAAAAATTATATTTTTCCAAAAAAAATTTTTGGGGTTGTAGGGCTTGAAAATCCCTACAACCCCTTTTTTTTTTTTTACTAATTATTTAATTCAGGAAAAATCGTGTAAGTTCATGTCCGCGGTGTGGCCGAGGCCAGCCACGGCTGGGGACATGAACACGGCCGCCCTCCAAGCTCGACCCCGTGGACACGTCCACGGGTGTTTCATAGCTGCTATGTTCCGCTTGGGGACAGTCTGCCTTCAACAAGGGTCAAAAGGGTTCATGACCCAAACCATCAAATACAGAGATTCCACCGATTGTCGAGGGTTCAGCTTCCTGATGAGTCGGTGCAACTCCGACGAAACAATCTTTCATCATCTATTTATGTTTTTCAGTCTTTGCTTTGTTTATACTTATATTTGTTTCGGGTGTTGTTTTTGCATTGTCGTCGTTTGTCTTCTTGTTGTTTCCCTCGCTGCCTTACGCTGTTTGCTTGCCCATCTGTCTAGCCCATCTGTCTACCCCATGCCTTTCACCCAATGTGCTTTGTTGTTTTGTGCTGTTTGCCTGCCCACCCGCCTCCCCCTTGCCCTCCAACCTTTCACTGCTGCACGTTGTTTTGTGCCTTGTCGATTGTCTTATGTCGTCTTTTTTTGCCTCGTTGCCCTGCGCTGCGACTAGTTGTGAACTTGTGATTGTCTTTTGCTTTCCTTTTGTTGTCTTGTGGCCTAATGCCTTCGGGCCATGGTCCTGTGGTGTTGGTAGGATTGGTGAAAGATAGAGGTCGATGTATGCACATCTGTTGCTTTTGTGTTGGGGTGTATGAGCCTTCTCCATACGATGTGGATCACTCTGCCTTCCAATGATATGACTTTTGGTTGCACTTTCAAGCGCAGCTCGCCGCTATTAGTGTCGTGGTAGCATCCTATTCTCATATAAAACAAACAAACAAACACACACACACACACACACAAAAAAAAAAAAAAGAAAAAAAAAAAGAACATTCTCTCGGCGCACCAAGTAACTCTCCAATCCCATCTCCTCCCCTGCGGATTAAGAGCTTTTTCAACATTGTGGTCCTCGCACTCCTGCTCACTGCTGTTCATGTTGTTGGAATCTTTGAAATCCACTCTCCTGTCTTCTCTTCTCTTCTTATCTCAGTAGACTGTACCGCCCAGATCCCTTTCTTCATCCCCCGTCTTCTGATTCCAACAATTCATATCACCATTGTCCTCTTCATCATCATGGTCATCAACATCATCATCATCATCATCATCGTTATCATGGTCATCACCATTTTGAGATGATTCCAATGATTCATTATCACCATCACTATGACCATCCCCGGTCTTCTGATTCCAAAGAGTCATATCACTATTATGTTCATCATCATCATTCACATCATCATTAATATCATCATCATCCTCATTATCATGATTGTATCCCCCTGAACTGTGAATATTATCCCATCTGTTCCTCAGATCCACATCTTTCACTCTCAATAGCTTACCATCACCTTTTTGAGGCTGATGGCACTGAGTCTCCCCTTTCACAGACTGTCAAGACCCATCCTACAGTCTTCCCCCGAATACAACGTACGGTCATTATAGCTGAATTTAGACCGAAAGATACGTCAAATTCGGCTATAATGACCGTACGTTGCATTCGGGGAAAGAAGGTAGTTCACACCCACAGCTCAAGGACCGCCCGTTCAACTCCATCTGATTCCCGCCGCCGCCGTTTCGTCAAAATATCCTTAAGGCTTTAGAAAAAAAAATAAAAAAAATCCTTAAGCTGCCAGAGGCCCAGATCTCTCTGCTGTTCCAAAGAATCTGTCCTGACGAATGTTCCTCGTTGTCGCTGACTCTCAATGTTCGTTCTTGCAGCTGCCGCCGCTTCCCAGTCCCCCTTGTCTGAGGCTACCTTCCACGGCGTAACCCACCACACTAGAACTGCCCATCCACAGTGATCCAGAGTGTTCTCCAGTCATCGAGAGTGTTCTCCAGCATACCGGCGCCTACCTTCGTGAGATCTTACTCTCTCTCCTGAGTCCTCACCAGTGGCCAACGGAATCCACGACACATAACGTCAACCTCTTTGTCCCAAAACGACCCATGATGTTCGTCCACCGTGCTCGAGAGTGTTCTCCATCATAGCGCCGGCGCCTACAGTCATGACCTTGTACTCTCTCTCCTCACGCTGAAACCTCTCGAGTGGCAAGCACGCGCCTCACGGGCCTAGAGCTCTCCCCCGGCGCCGCAACCCGCTTCGTCCTCCGGATCTCCTAACTTTCAACCCCCGTCGCTCATATTCAAGTGTTTTTTTTTTTTTTTTTTTTTTTTTTTTTTTTTTTTTTTTTTTTTTTTTTTCCGCTCTTCTGACGTATCAGGCCTAACGAAAAACAAACAAAAAGGGAACAGGACGGGGTAGGACAAGCGGTTATCAGGTCACATGTGATCGGGCTGGATGCCAGATGCCAGCGACGTCAAGGATTGTTGTAGGGCTGAAGCAAACAAGAACAAAAACGGAAGACGTGGGATGAGAGAAGGTTAACAGATGTTTCTATTTTCAGGTTATTTTCAGCTCCTTCAAACGGGTGTGAGGTACTTGGATGGGAAAACCTGAAACTACTTTCAGAAGCTTCAACCACTTCAGGTCATTTCAGAGGTTTCAGATTCCCAATTGAAACTTCTGTAATGACTTGAAGTGGCTGAAGCTTTTGAAGGCGGTTTCAGGTTCCCCCATCCAAGCATTTGGATGGGGGGACCTGAAACCGCTTTTAGAAGATTCAGCCACTTCATATCATTTCAAAGGTTTCAGGTCTCCCCACCTGAAACTCCTGAAATGATATGAAGTGGATGAAAATCTGAAAGCGGTTTCAGAGGCTCTCATCTAACCATTTGGATGGGAGGACCTAAAACCTCTTTCAGACGCTTTAGCCACTTCAGATCATTTCAGAGGTTTCAGGTCTGTCCATCTGAAACTCCTGAAATAATATGAAGTGGCTGAAAATGTGAAAGCGGTTTCACATTCCCCCATCCAACCATTTGGATGGGTGGACCTGAAACCACTTTCAGAAGCTTTAGCCACTTCAGATCATGTAAGAGGTTTCAGGTTTCCCCATCTAAAACTTCTAAAATAATATGAAATTGCTGAAAATCTGAAAGTGGTTTGAGATGCATCAATCCAACCATTTGCATGGGGGGACCTGAAACCGCTTTCAGAAGCTTCAGCCACTTCAGGTCTTTTCAGAGGTTTCAGGCCTCCCCACCTGAAACTCCTGAAATGACCTGAAGTGACCCACAACAACGTTGAAATAAAACAAAAACAGGCAAAAACAATAAAGAAAAAAAAACATAAAATATGACCCCCAAACCACCTGTAACTCATGAAATGGCATGAAGTGTCTTCGGTCATTCCAGTGATTTCAGACCTCTTCTAACAGACTTCAGGATCTTTCATTCTGAAATTTCAGGAGGTCGTTAACCACTTGTGCGTGAGATATGACCGAAGATGGACAGGACGAGCTCACGGGAGATCCAAATAGCAAGGGAGGGAGGCGACGGGGATGGAAAGGCCATGCAAAGTGGAGCACCGGGAACGATGATCGCGACAAATGGCGGGGAAGTGTCATCGGAGTAAACATCGATATGAGCAAGAAGGGGGATCACAACAGAGGGAGGTCAAGATCGGGGAAGGCGGGAGCAAAAAGAGGTGCCAGACCGAGGAGCAGGATCATGATAGAAGGACATCGGGATCGGGGAAAATAGGAGGATCAAGGATGGGTCAGAGGGAAGCAGCATTGGAGCAGACATTGAAACGAGCAAGAAGCGGGATCTGGATAAAGGGAGGTGGGGATCGGCCAGGCGGGAGGAAAAAGAGGTGCCAGACCGCGGAGCAGGGTCGGGATAGAGGAAGGTCGGGATCGAGGAAAATAATGGCCAAGAAAAAGGGAACGAAATGACATTTTTCGGATGCACCACGTGTCACATAAATGAGAGCGGTAATGAGGAGGGGGAGGAAGAAGCCGAGAAAGAGGAAGGGAAGATGTCAGATGACGAAGCAGCGACGAGGAGGAAAAGAAAGAGGAGCAAAAGGAGGAGAAGCAGGTGAGGGGTGGTCGGCAGCGACCCATCGAAACAACAGGGAGTCACAATATCATACATCAGAAATGGTTCGTTAATGCATTTGATTAACTGATTGATTGATTGATTGATTGATCGATTGACTGATTGATTGTAGCGGACCTCTGGTTGGCCTGTGAGACCAGCCCCTTGGCCCGTTCTCACAGGCCTGTGCTGTATTTGGGGTAGTTTAGTCCAGGCCGGTACCTCTGTCGATACCAGCCAGTCCAGTCTAGTCCCATCAGTCCGCTGGGTTATACCCAGCTGTTGTCTGTTTTCCGATTCATTCTACATTCGCACACTTTGGAGTACGTGCGTTGGAGTCTGACGTGGGAGCTGTGATGTGCCATCTCGCTCCCCCTTCTTCCTCCATCTCCATCTCTATCCCCGACGGAGCACCACACCTGGTGGGTCCGCCACACTGGTATCGGAGTGGGAACGTTCCCCGCTCCCACTCACCACCTCGCATAGTAGGGAAAACAACAAAACCCGATGCCACAGTTTTTGGCTGTTTTTTTGGCATATTTCGACGAAAACGAGGGAAGAGAAAAACTGCAGCAGGAGACTGACACGTGGCGAAAAAAACACGTGCCATCACAAGCGCATGCACGCCAAGACCAAGGCCGCCGCACGTGCGCGCGCCCACGCTGCCCCGCTGCCCCCCCCCACCCCGCTCCCAGAATATATTATCAAGATCCGGGATTTTGTTGCTGCCGGGGTTTGAACCCGAACAGTTGTTGGGCTTGTGCATGCGTAGCTTTCCTTGTAACACATTCGCCATACTGTTTGTATGGCTTTATAGTGTGGCACGCTTCTGTTGAAGAGGTGCATGCTGCTGCTGCCTGCGCACGTGGCCATCTGCAGTGCCACGTGGCAGCCTGCTCGGAAGATTGAAGACCCCCTGGCTAGGGGGCTGTGCTACTTTTTTTTTTTTTTTTTTTTTTACTATTTTTCTACTGTTGCAGTAACAGTTTCGCAGCAGCTCAAGATTCCCCCCCTAGCTAGGGGGCTGTGTGACTGTGGAAGTAGGGTGGCTGATCAAGATCTCAACGAACCCTAGATCATTATCATCATCCTGTTATTGTTGTGGCATCAGGCCTACAACACTTTGAAGGCCAAGATCCCCTAGATCTTGGTAGTGTTTTACTCTTGGCCAACCAAGAGCCTGGTATTATCTCTCTCCACTAACCTACCCTCCCCCAACCCTTTTTCTCTCCCCCCCCATCATCTAATCATCCTTTCTAACTTTACCACTACCCCCCCTCCTCCCACCTCCCTCTTCACTCATCTCCCACCACCTTTTTTTGTCCTCTCCTCCCCACTCAACATCTTCTACTAATCTCATTTCCCCCATCTCCCACTTCACTCCTCTCTCTCTCACCTATTTTTCTGTTCTTCATCACTCTTTCATTCCTTTGCCCCCCTTACTTCGAATTTTTCTGTTGTTCTTATTATCCCTTTCTCTTTTATTTAAATCTTCTCTTTTCTTCAAAAATTCAAATTATCTTATTCCCCCCCTTTCCCTTCTCATTTTCTAATTTATTTTATTTTTTCTTTTTATTTATTCTGAAAACTCGAATTTCTTTGCGGCACCCTTAAATTTGACTAGGAATTGGTCTTTCTTGCTTTTGACACACATTTTAACCCCATAGGGGTAACGAAGTGCTGCCGAAATTTTCTTTTTTTTCTTTCACTTAGTCTTTTTCGGCACACTTCGACCCCATGCGGGTAACGAAATGCTGCCGAATTTTTTGAAAAATCAGATACTTCATTTCTCTCCACCTCCTCATCCACTTATTTACTTATTTATTTATTTATTTATTATTTCTTTATTTATTTTCTGAAATTTTTAATTTGCAGCATTTTGAAACCTAGTGTACTTATCTTGGTCTCTCCTTTTTCCTTGGCATATTCTTGACACCATGGGGGGCAAGGAAATGCTGCCGAAAATTCTAAAAAAAATAAACATTATTTTTCTCTTTATATTTGTTTCCTATGTAGCACGGCATACCTGGCCGGATAATCTGGTCGGATTATCAGGCCGGATTATCGGGGGCTAGGATTATTCGGAAATCCGGATGATTAAAAAAACGACAAAAAAAAAAAAAAAAAAAAAAAAAAAGTAATATTGCGCATGCAAAATACAATAGAACTATGTTCCTATTTCATAAAAAGCTTAATAAGTCATGGAAGGGTTGAAAGGGGGTAAGATAGGGAATGAAGGGGTTTAGAGGGGGGATGCTTGATTCGTTTTATAATTTTTTATCCAAATATTTTTTTGTTTTCTGTTTTAAATTTGTTTCTTTTTATCTGTTGAGATATCAACAATGACCTTAAGCCAAACGTTGTTCGTATCGTTGATGTGAACAACATACTTTTTTTGCAGAATTTTTTGAATTATTTTTTTTTTCGGTAAAAAAAAATGTTTTGCGCAGGGCTGGATTTTTTCATATCCGGAATTTATCCGGAATTTTCGTCCAGATTGAAAATTCCGAATAAAATGGCCTGCCGGATATCCGGATTTTCTACATAGTTTGTTTCCTTATTTCTTTAATTATTTTTATTATTTATTTATTTTCTTATTGATTTTTATTTTTCTCTCGAAATTTTGTTGTTTATTTATTTTTCCTCTCGCCTTTCCCCCCTATGCTTGCCATTTTATTTTCTTGATTAGGTCACCGGTACCCTACCCTAACCACTCAAACTTCGGTTAGGGTTTTCTTAGGGTTTTTCAAGGGTTTAGGGTTTTCCTAACCCCCCTACCTTCCCTTCTCATTTGGCCACCCTGGATCCAAACCACCCCCTTTGACGGCGCCCGTACTCGATTTACTAGCGCCGCCCGTCGACTTCTATCGCAGAACTGCCCCTACGTCCTCCGCTCACACGGACCTCCTCTGACCCTCTCTAGTCCGGCCCGTTACCTCCCCATGGCCGAGAGGGTGTCACAAGCCGCCGAGGAGGCGACGACCTCGGCATCGGGCTCCACACCCGTGCCGACAAACCAGGGCCATCTGTCCCAGGGGGATCTGCACACCCTCATCACCTCCCTCCTTACGCCCTAACAGACGCAGATGGCGACTCTTACCGCTGGCCTGCGGAAACTCCGGGACAGTGGTCGTCCTTCCTCTCCCCACTCTCTCTCTTCTCCTGGCTCCAAGTTCGGGTCCCCCGTCCTCCGACATGGTGGCCACGACGGAGCTTCCTCCTCTGCCGCCCCCGACCCGGCCACCCTGGTGACCGTCCACGCTCCTAGCACGACGGCCGCCACGGGCCAGACCCTCCCTCACTCCACGGGCTCACTCGCCCAGATTCCGGTCACTACGGCCATGGGACCACAACTCGATACCATGGTCTCAGCTTTTTCGGGTGCCACGTGTCTCCCTCCCCTTCGCACGACCGCAGCGCGACCTGGCTCTTCCCCTTCTCGGATGCCCCGCACTGCTCGTGCATCCACTTCCCCCACTCTTCCTCCTGCCACCCCTCGCTCGATCTACGTTCGACGTCTCGAGAACGAGCTTGCCCAGACCCGGGCCGAACTCCCCCTCTTACGCCTTCAACCACCCCCACCCTCACAGGTGGCCGCACCTTCGGGCGCAGCCCCTTCTTCTGCTACCCTTCCTTCCATGCAGGCTCGCTTCCCTCGCCCCGCACCCTATCCAACCCCATCCTACCTTCTTCCTATTCCCTCGTTTGTTGCGACCTCTTCTACCGTAGCTCCCTCACAGCCTGCCGCTGTTGCCCCCGCCGCTCCCCCATACAGCCCGGACGTACAGTCAGTTGCGCCCCTTTCTCCAAGACCTGCGCCGACTTACTCAGTCGTGGCACAGTCCTCTGCTCCTCGATCCCCTCGCTGCCAAAACGGTGGCGCACCACTCATCTGCTTGGCGGACATTGCCTTGTACGACGGTATAGGGATACGCGTGTCCCGGTGGCTGCAGTCTGCCACCCGCATGCTCTAGCTCATGGGCGCCCCACCCGACACGTGGGTGGGTCACCTCTCCACGCGCCTGCGTGGCAGTCCTTTCGAGGCCTCAGAGGATTTTACTCGCATTTCCTTCGTGAGGGTCGGACCGCGACCTTCATGGATTTCCAGGCGTTCCTCGATAATCGCTTCGGAGCCCGACATGACGTGATTGAGGCCTTCGAGCGTGTCGTCACTACACGCTGGTCCGACTCTGGTAGCGTTGCCAGCAGTCTTTCAGGATGCCCGCCTCATTTGTGATGTGGCGTCCCTCCCCGAGACTGCCCTCATCGACCTTTTCTTGGCCAGCCTTCCCCTTGAGTACCGCTCCGAGTTACGGCGGTACGAGTTCACATCGGCCCCGCAGGCTTACGAGGCCGCTAGGACCCATCAGCGGATGCGGGCCCGTCTTCACCCCGCCTTCTCATCCCAGCCTCAACGTACTGGTTACGCTCCCTCCTCCTCTCACGGCACTTCCCAGCGTCGTTCCCCTTYCCGCGGTCGCCCCYGCCGTTTCGCGCAGCAGGACCGCCACTTCTCGCGTCGCTTCAGTGCGCTCGAGTATGATGAGCAGGACATTGTTGCCCTGCTGTCGCCCGAGGGTGACCATAGCGACGATCGACGAGGCCGTCCACTACCACCTGGAGGACTCTACTCTCCCTATGGCCGAGCGCCTCCAGCTCATCCTCTCCGCCCTCTCCCAGGCACACAGCCGCCCCGGTCACGCTGGCGCTGTCGGGCGCATCGGTCCGGCACCGCACGGGGGCAGCGCGGGACCCTTCCGGCCGCGTCACCCAGGAGTGTTTTTTCATAACCCTTCGTCGCACTATACATGGAGCTTCCGCAAGCCGCTCCGGCCGGGTGCGCCAGCCATACCTCTCGCGAGCCCCTACGACAGGATAGGGCCTACGGGAGGCACGACTTACCTACACCTTACGGGAGCTGTCACCTCCCTTCGGTGGACGTATCCCCGCC
>BFEA01000084.1:2162531-2173257 GCA_003427395.1 Chara braunii
CTGGAAAGTCAAATTTTGTCTAACTCTCTGAATTAGTAGAAATTTGGGCAGCACTCCCTTTAGAAAGGGAGACTTCCCAGATTTATACTAAGTCAGATACGAACTCGAACAACAGCTCGAGCTCAACTTTTAGACTGAATTTAACTAACTAATTAATTTTGCAGAAATTTCGGCAGCACTCCCTCTAAAAACGTGTTATTCCAAAATTTATACAAGGCTAAGTTCAGAATTTTGAGAATAACTTTGACTTCTCAAAGTCCAATTTTGTCGAACTCCCTGAATTAGTAAAAATTTGGGCAACACTCCCTCTAGAAAAGGAGACTTTCCAGATTTATACTAATCCATATATGGAAAAGACAAGCTGAACTCTGACAAGTCAAAAGTTGATTAACTTCTTGGATTTGTAAAAATTTCGGCAGCGCTTTCCGAAGGAAAGTAGCGTGCCAAGATTTATACAAAGCCAAGAATAAGAAAAGATCTCAGAAAATGCAGGAATTGACCTAAGTAAAAAAAACGTTATTACAGAAAAATGCAAGAATTGACACTAACTTCTATGGCTTTAGCAGGTGGCAAACAACTACAGCAACTACCTATAGTAATGAAACTTAAACAAACTAGCCATCCTATCTAGTCACATGCAAACCAAACCACCGATGTAAGTACTCTCACTACCCCAAGTTTATTCCATATAGATAGTTCATGAATCTTCAAGTTCTTGAATCCTTATACCCATCTTACATAAGACATAGAGCTGGACCATTCGCCATGGAAATAATGCCCAGCTTGTCTTTATGATATACACGAACAGGTTGCACAACTACTTCTTTCTTCTTTTGGGCAGATGACTAGGTCATTCGCCATGGAAACAATGCCTAGTTGCCCTGAGTTGTTTAATATCCAAAAATTTAGTATTTCTCTGACTTTGTTTTTAAAAGAAAAAGCAAATATGGGCAGGGGACTGAACCATTCACAGTAGAAACAATGTTCAGCTTGCCCAAACTTTTTCCATTTATACTTTGTATTTTCCTTTTTCTCTTCTTAATGATATGGCTTAACGTTGGACCATTCACAGTAGAAACAATGCCCAACTGCCAGTTCACATGCAAATATACATAAAATACTTTCCTTTATACTTAGTTTAAATTATGTGCGTGGTTTTAAGGCTAAACCATTCACCATGGAAACAATGCTTAGGCTTAGACCAAAAATCCTCTCTCAAAATAAACAAGAATTTAAACTCCTTCAATCACACAACCCTCAGAGTTAGCTAAGGTAGCCAAGCCATTCACAGTAGAAATAATGCCTGGCTGCACAGAAAACAATCAAATAAATACAGCGACCAGGCCATTCACAGTAGAAACAGTGCCTGGTCCTTCAGAAAACATCCAAATAAACATAGCCCTGAGCCATTTACAGTAGAAACAATGCTCAGGCTTTGGTTGACCCGGTCAAACGCATGAAGTCTACCTTCCTTCCACCTTCCCCCAATTCATCCTTAGTCTGTTTTCAATCAGAACAAAATAGAAACTTACGCTTCACTCTTACACATTCTTTCCAGTTAGTCTGATTAGGTCCTGAAGAGAAAGCAAAAACCATAGGGACAAACGCATGCATACAACAATCATACTGCAGGGAAATAGGCAAACATGGGTAGTAGTGGGGTTTATACAGATAAAGATGATTTACCTGAAGGTTCCCTGTCTCCAGAACTCCTCCTGAGTTCCGGCAGAGCTCCCGCAATCGGTGGGTGGACTCCCCGCAGAGTCTTGATGCGGACCTACGGGTTGCAATCCCGCCTGCCGCCTTCCTCTCGTAACCAGAGACTAGACTGAGACTTGGAGTAAGAAAGATAGAAGGAGAAAGTTTTAGACTCTCAGATCCAAGAGAGGTGCTTTCAGACTCACAGGAGAGGGCCTTGATTCCTTGACGCGCTTGAGGGCCCTGCAATGGTGGCCAAGCGCGCGGCCGCTGGTCCACTCGACGTCGGACCGTTGACAAAATGGCACCCTGACGAAACTTCAAGCCGTAGCGGTAACCCTCTGACGACCTCTCGGATCACAGCAATAACCCCCCTCCATAGACCTGATTATACCACCTTCGTTTTCCTGCGATAAAAACTGCAATCACACGGCTCTATACAACCACCGTGCTCATGACATCACCAACACCAGCAATGGCGCGAGTTCAAAGAGCACAGCAAGTACTCGGATCAGTGGTGGTCTGATGGCACCGCAAGCAGCAACATGGACAGCGGCTTCTCAGCAAACAACAGCGTCCAGTGATCTTTTCAGGCTCAGCAACGACCCTCCAACAAACAGCCGCTTGCAGCAAGCACATATGCAGGCACCTCAGCAGCTAGGTAAGACGCTGCCACATGCACAACAACTGTGTGACATGGGCCAAGCACCAGTCCGATGTCACTTAACAGACTGTGTGCCTAATGCGTGGTGAGTGCCCCCTGACAACACAGTATGCAGTGATAGCATAGGCTCATAGCCCACAGTCGTATCCACAGGTCGTGGTCTCAAGACAAACTCCTACTTCCTCCTCTCGCCTCCCTGCTTCTTGCACTCCTGCATAACTGTTCCCCGATGCCCCGCTGCGTCCTTTCCTCTCGGTTTCCTCTGTGATAGCGCCCCCTCCCTCCTTATTTTACACCGAGTACTATTATTACGGTCTCAACAGAGATSCTAGCCGACAGGATCAAAAGGGCCCCACTTTTCGATGGGCAGTGTCCGTGCGAGGATACTCTTGGCAGGTCATCAGATACGAGGTGCCTGACGATCACCTCGGCTATAACGGTAGTTACGGAAGGCATAGTAGCAACGGAGCAGTCACGAACCAAACGAACAACTCATTCACTCCGTACAGCACCGCACACATCCTCTACGGAGGCAAGGCGGCACTCGACCGACTTCACATCATGATCGAACCCCGCAAACTGTCGACTCCTACCCCCCACTGAACCAGGGAGTCGCCCCTGTCAAGCATCCATCATCACGTATAGCGACACAGACATCCCGAACCGAGCAGCCCTTCATCGACGTCTGGCCCGTATCAGCGGTCGAGTCCTCCCCTTCCCACAGGTACATGCGCCCCTCGACCAAGTCTCCTGCTATAACCCCGTCACTCGATAGCTCCACACAGCCTTTTGAGCCCGCACCGCGGGAACCAAGAGCTGATCCTTCGATTCGTCCCGTATCSACAGTCCTGCGAGCCAGGTAAGCTCGACACGTACTCTCTCTTTCTCTCTCTCTCTCCCTCTCTCTCTCTCTCTGCTTCGCACCCGCAATCGTACCCTTCCAAGCACATAAAAATTCGAATGAATCTTCTGTTGGAACGCGGAAAGATACATGCCATTTTCACGAAATAGAAATCCTCCCGTGCGCAGCACCACGCACACCCATTCCTACTTACTTCTAAATCTACTAATTCCTTTGCTAAACTAATTTCAGATCCGGGGTCGCCCAACTTCAAACCCCCCGGATCGACTTTTACATCGCCCGTGTTTATCAAGAAATAGGCGCGAAAAACGTTCCTTCCGGCCCCTGCCATAGCCGGCTCCCACCATCTCCCCGCATCTATCTTTCCAACTAACTCCTAATCTACTAACCTTCTCGCTAATCTGACCCCATATTCGGATTCACCCACTGTGAAAACCCCTCAAACGACCGTTCACTCGCCCGTTCTCATCAAGGAAYGGGCGATCCAGACGCTTTTCTTCCCCACCATAGCCAACTTCCGCCGTACCTCTTCGCAGTCCATTCCTTCTCTACCTTCAATTCTACTAATCCTATACCAAAATTGACCGTATAATCGGGTTCGCCCGACCTAGAAACCCACGTCTAGCTTCTTCCCTCGCTCGTTTCCGTTCAGAAATGAGCGATTTATGCTCTCCCTGCTGTGGCACGCTCGCCCCCTCACCTTAGCTGCGCCATCTGTCCTTCATGCACCCTGCGCTTGCCCCCATCCAGATCCGTTCCCTATTCCGTTTTCCCTGTACCTGGTGCCTTGACCCGTCGTCTCCCGTCTACCTCTGCCTCAGCGCTCCCGTTCGTGCCTGCCGATGCCGACTGGAGGTCACACCAAAGTCCCGAAACGCGCCGCGACCCGATTAGTGCACTGCTCGTAATAAGAAAAAACAAACGATCGAAACAGATGCGACGCGCCCGATTTATGCCTGTCATCTTTGCGTAGAGGCCATGCTAATCTTCTCTGTATCGTTCCAATTTTAACGGATGTCCCGAAGGACACGGTCTGGGCCGCGGGGTCAACAGACGACTCRRAATATTTGGTCTCCCTYATCGACCAAACCCCACCATCCGGATTCGAGCCCAGGTCTGTGTTTCAACAGTCCAAGGGTATACCGCTGAGCTAGGCCCATAGGCCCCAAAGGTAGTCGCGGCCCCGCACCCCACCTACGGCACCGTGCCTCAAGGCAATACGGGTATGGCTTCGGCGCAGCCCGCGAGGACAGTTTGCCACAACACTTCAGGCGTCCCTGCGAATGCAACCTGCTTCCCGGGGCCCGACATTAGGCCCGATATCGGGCCCTAGGACGGGACGCGAGTAAACGAAACTAAAACGGATGCTAAACAAAAATAATAAAACTGGAACAGGGAACTTTTAACGGGCAGCCTTACGAATCGGCCCCCTTCGGTCGCGCTTGTAAACAAAAACGAAGGGGGATAGCCCCATCGGGCCCTCGACCCCTCCGATTTTCTCCATGCCGCTCCGCTGCCACTGCTACATCGGGGTCCGCCGACCTCGATCCCCGAATCTCCGTACCGTCATCCCGAATGTCGTAACCTACAGGGCTAAACCCAAACCTGAGACCAAAACACGCTGAGTGTCATATAAGACGGTGCGGCGCGGCGCTTTGGGCCAACAAAAATGGCTGCGCGACTCTCAGTGCCCGCGCCGGCTTGCCTATACCATGCCATAATTACCCCTCGCGCTATCCCACGACATCCCGCTCACCGCACGAAATCGCGCCGTTATTGCCCATGCCGTCATCGGGGTCGTTCTCCGCACGCATGCTCAACTTGGTCAAACGTAACCATCGGAAAGAAGTATGCCCGAAAACCTAGTTTGATCAAGATTAAACAAAAGAGTAAAGTTACAAATAGAAACGAATCGACCGGCGTCCGCGCCGACCCTGTAATCAACGCTAGAAACGCAATCACGCGCGCCTTCAACCTGCGCGCCCACGCACTCTTCACTCTAGTCTGCCATCCTGTCAATGTAATCACAGACACTGCCGCACCTAGCGCGACATACTTTAACTTTAAACTAAAACTATTTTCTGTCACCTGCAAAAAACCAAGGCGGATACCCTTGTAAGGGTATTCGCACCGACAGCCTTACCGGACCATATTAAGCGACGTCCCCGTCGCTTCGCCTAATCTGAAAGCTATAAATCCATTCCGATTAGCCGACAAACACAGGGTAGAGGCCTCCATCAAACCATGCCTTCACAACTATATGCTGCCAGGTTTCTAACCTGGGCCTCACACCGTCCAGAAATTAGGACACTGGCAGCATAAGTTCCAAAGACCTTCCCAATCGTCCTCTCCCCGGTCCTAGACAACCTTCGGTTTCTCGTTGGGTGTCCCTAGTCTTGGCAAAAACTAGGGACGCGGGCCTTAACCGAGACCTTTGAAGGCACTCTCGCCTTTCTTCTCAAAATCTCTCGCAATCAAATACATATAAGTATATATGTAAACTTAATATCCACTCCGCTCTTTCTGCAGTCTAGTACAGAAAGGCCAGGTCTCCATCTTGGCCCACCATAGCCTGGTTGATCGGACCAGGACTACGGCCTACCGCATTGTTATTTAACGACAGTACCCTCGTTGGTTACGCAACGATAGGGTTTCTCCTAATAGGCACTTAATCAGGACCTCCCAAAATCTCAACCTTCACTATCCCACGGAGTAATTTCCCTGGGGCGGGTAACTCCCCTTAAACTCTTACCCCGTGGTCCAGCAACCAGGTTGCGCCGGTTAGCAGCCATCCAATGGGGTTACGCCCTAGAGGTACTAACTTCTTTTCCGTTAGCTTGGCCTTTCTTCAATATGTCTCAGAATTAGCACCAGTGGTTAAACAGGTGCGTCAAAACAAAATCACAGGCCCACTGCGCGATACGCAGGGGTCCGAAGGCATTTACGAACCCTCCTTCAATAGGCATGACCTCCTTCGCACGCTTACAAGCAAAATCACCGCTAAATCCACCAGGCAGTGACTATCGACTTGATCAGAGTCAGCAGCCACCCCCACCCTAAGACATCTCTCGCCCTGTACTCATTGCGACTTTCTCAAACATTTCAAACAAAAAGTGGCACCTTTCCGTCAGACTTTATCACCCATCAAACAACTCATCATGCCATAAATCAATTTACTCACTTCTGAGGATGAGTCTTCCAACCAAAAACCACTCCCCTTTTCCAACAATCCAAAAGAGACTCTCTTCATAAACAAAACACCCCCCTCTTCCAAAAATCACGAGGGGTCTCGCCATAAAACAATACATTCCCTCTTCCAGAAATCACGAGGGTCTCATCATAAATCAACCACCCCCTCTCTCAAAGTCACGAGGGGTTTCGTTACATCACAAAACATCACAAAATATCCCCTCCCTTTTCCAAAATCTAAGGGGGTCCCATCATAAAACAGAACATCACCGAGAGACCATCTTATGGGTCCTCATCACAACTTAGATAATTTTCACAGACGGACTGCGCTTCCTCCCCTTATACTCTGCCTTATCAGCTGCCGTGGGCAGGTCGCACAAGTATACCGAGGAGTAGACAGTTTTACTTACAATCATATTCACATACCCAAGATACATAAAAGATTTTTCATACATTGTCCACACAAACTCATCATACATCAGAGTACAACCACACATGTGAGAAAGACAAGTGATCGTCACATATAAGAATGGTCCCTGAAGGAAACCTCATCATAATATACACTCAGGGAATACAATGTCTCATATAGAAAGTGTCTCCAAATCATAGCTTGCTCAACTCCAGCCACACCAAACCCACACTGACAACTACCCTTAGAATACATGTCAGATCTGTCTCTCAAAGACCAGGGCGTAGGCCTACCTAAATATGTACATGCCTCATCTAAACCACCCTGACCCTCAAAACCCCAACTTAGTAGAAACACTAGAGTTCAGATCTAGATTAACAGTAATCATCAAAATGTCTTCTAAGTCTAAGAGAGTATCACACAGAACCTAAGTTGATGCCTCACAAAATGCTCGTTCGCTTATATAGACAAAGCCGGCCCTATCTCCTCAATTCCTCCTGGTTTTGCCTATATAACTGAGCCCTAAGCCCATCTGCGGACTTCTCTACTATCCTACCCTGTCTATCATACATTTTACCCCCTACCTCTGAGATCTTCCCTGCTGCCTTATCCTCAAGAAACTCGAGACAGTGCAAAGCATGATGTGCGCTCCTCTTGCAGTAGAAACATAGTTGATCAACCTTCCTCTTGAACTTTCTCTTCCTGGGCTGCGGAGGTAGTGATGAAGGAGATCCTGCCAAGGTACTGATAACCCCCTCCTGCTCTGCTTGAGGAGTTGCGGTACCAACAACTTCCTGCCGCTCTGTCCCCGGAACTGGTCCACCAGACCCAGATCCAGTAGCCCAAAATCCTAGTCTGCCTCTCAAATCCTCTGTCGCTGGAACGTACTCGGGCGTGTCCAACCTCTGAGGCCTCCTCTCGAGTGCTGCCCCTRGCACTGYCGTGGGCTGCTCCTCAATCTCCTCTGGTCCATACTCAGGTGTGCCTATCCTCTGGAGTCTGCCCTCGATGGCACCCTCCTCCTCAATCCCCATCTCTCTCTCAAGAGGCTCCTCTATCCTCTGCTCAGGTGAAAACAAACTCACCTCCTCCTGCATAGTATGCACCGCCTCAAGGAGCACGCCCATGGATCCCTCTGCCGAGCCCTGAGCCGGCTCACTGCTAGATGGTGGCAGCCCCTCCTCTACTGCCAAAGGTACGACTGGGCCTGCCGCCGCCACTGGCAGCGTCGCGAGCTCGGTAGGGGCTCTAAACTCAAACGCCTCTCTCTCTGCCTGTCTCTGGGCTCTTGCCTTCTCTGGCTCCATGATAAATCTTTCCATAGGTGGCTCCTGGCGAGGCTCTGTCGCAGATGGCTGTCCTGGCAATCCCTGTCCTGACTGCCTCTGCTCTCCCTGCCGGCTGCTTTCTGGTCTGTCCACCTTTCCCTGGGTTTGCTGCCTCAGGCTCTCAATGATAGCTGCATGGCTGGCCACCAAAGCCCTAAGTTCCTGAATTTTCATCTCCATAGCCTCCAGACGTACTCCATGGCTGGCTTCCTTCATTTTCTTCCCCGCCAGATCGCCCTCCAATAACAAGTGCCGGTCAAATGTGGTCTTGGCTAGGAACTTGATTTTACGATCTAACCTTTCTTCCGCCTTCCTGGCCACCCCAAACCCGGCTCTGACTGGCGATGGAAGCTCTTCTCCTCTCTGCTTCCAGAAGTCTCTCCACATCTCAGGAATCTCCGGGGCCTTGGCTGGCGCGCTGGGTGGCTGACCCGAGAGTGCTCCTGCTACCTCCGATCTCTGCCTCTCCTGCTGCTGCTCCGGGAGCTCCCCAACTGCCTCCAACCTCTGCCTCTCTTGCCATATCTCATCTATCCGCCTGGTTTTGTCTTGCCCTCTTTTCTTCGGCCGTCTCTCCAGCTGGCACCCTTTCCCTCGTGCGGAGGTCGACCCTCTTTGGGATTTCTGCTTCCATCTCCTTCTCGGGCTGGCATGACTCCTGGCGTGGCTCTGCAGGTGTTGGCTCCTTCAGGTCTGGGTGCTCCAGGGCATGAGCTGCTAGGTGCCTATCAATTAGGATCAAAGCTTCTCTCCTTACAGTTGCCCTCTCTCTCCCCCTTTCTGCCCTCCCTTCTGGCGAAGGAGCCTTTTCTGACGAAGGTAAAGGGGTCTCCTCTCTCTGCAACCCCTCATTTGTCTGTCGGGTGCTCCCTGGTGCATCCCCGAGTCTCAAACCCACTGCTAGCGTCTGTGGGGGCGTGTCCTCTCCAACCTCTATCACTTCCTTCCCTGCACGTCTCCCCTCATCGCCCAGCCCTCTCTCTTGCTGAGTACCCGGGATCTCTTCCTGTGATACCTCCTCCCGCGGCATCTCCTCTCGTGGTATCTCCCCCTGTGGCACCTCCTCTCGTGGCACCTCCCCTCGTGACACCTCCTCTGCCTGCTCTCCATGCTCCTCTCCCYGAAGCGACGCCCTCCACCGAGAAATATCTAAATGCATCTCCAATTCCCTCAAGGGCCCCTCTGACGCTGGTGGCTTCCCCTGTGTGTGTGCTGGCGACCTCCTCAATCCACCCTCAGTAAAACGATGGAACTCCACTGGCCCCAACAGACACTCAGGGTATGCCCCTCGCTCCTCATCCTCTGGCTCCTGCTCTCTCTTGGCTAGGGCCTTCCGTCCTCCTCGAGATGGTTTCGCCTCCCTGGGCTTAGGGTCCCTCGGCCTCTGACTCCTCTGCCGCCTCTCGACTCTGGGCTGAGGGAGCTCTGGCTGTCGAAAGGCCTCTCTCAGATGTGCCCTGCAGCTCTCCCAATCTCGTGCCATGTCCCTGATCTGCATAGCCAGTGGCCTTTCCGCCTTCCTGGTCCAGAGTGGTAGCGTCTGCATCCAATCATCTCTCGGTATGCCCTGCTCTTGCATGAACCACTCAAACGAGGGGATGAAGTCCGACGCATTTTCAATCTCCAGGTGGATTGGCCTACCATCAGGTCCCACAGGCGAGGGTCGCAACTCCTCCATCTTCATCTCCACCTCCTGCCTCGTCGTCGCCTCCCTACGAATCCTGGCAATGGGCTCTTCGAACCTACCTGCTCCCCTTAATCTCTCAATCGCCTGAGTGACGGTCCAGCCCATACGCCTCGCATGCTCCCAGAAACTGTCGAGGAATAGCTCGATGTCCCCATCATTGTAGACTGGAGTACTCTCTCGTTGGCGAGGCCCATGCCGCTCATATCCTCCTGATGCGCCTAACGGCCTCTGAGGCGGCCGTGTCCCCTTCCCTCCTCTTGGCATGGCTGTCTTCGTAAAGTCAGACCTGCACAACAGGCGAAGGAGACAACAGGCACACGTTGGGGTAAGCAAGCAGGTGATAATCAGAGCAAGCTCAGACTAGACCACACTTATGCAGCATGCATCCTTCCTAACTTACACACTCTATTACTTCTTATTCTAGGGGCGGTCAGGTCATCTCTCTTACCTCTTCTCTCACCACGAATTTCTTCAGTCACGTTCCATATACCCAATCCTTCCACTCAGTCCCATTTAACACCTCGATCTGGTACGCCTCGAAGTCTCCGACCCGTGCAATTCGGTAGGGACCTAACCATCTCTTATCGAGTTTCCTGGACCACTGCTTCTCCAGCGACGTATCGTAGAGAAGCACGACATCCCCGACTGCCAAGGGTACTTTCCTCACTCGCGCAGACTGATCCCATCGGGCCTTATCATTCATACGGCTTCTCGCCACCTGATCAGATGCCTCCTGGATCCTTTCTTTTATCGCCCCGACCTGCCGCGCCCGAATATCGAGCAACTCTTCAAATGACAGGTTGACTTCCAGATCCTGGCGCCTCCACGTCTTAAGAAAGCTTTCGATAGGGAAGGTGGCATGCCTTCCGTACCACAGCGTCGCAGGTGC
>BFEA01000084.1:2179267-2206804 GCA_003427395.1 Chara braunii
TTGTTCATCGCTTCAAGGTCCGTGGTAGTCAACAACCCGTCTCCCAGGCGGTATTTCCTTTGCATCCCCTCCTTGAACCTCTCCCAGCTACCTTGAGCCGCATCTATGACTTTCTTCACCTCTTGATGGTAGCTGTGGAGGACATACTGAAGGATGCGTTGAAACTTTACAACATCCGGCCGCCCGACCAAAGCTTGTTCCACCCGCTCTAGCCATTCTGAGACTCTCTCCCCACAGAAATGGAGAGTATCGACCTTTGGGATGTTACTCGGGTTTCTTTCATGTCGGTCGATGGTCGCGATGAGGTCATCGAGTGTCAGGCCCTTCTTGGGAACAACTGATGCGCCACCAGTCTCAACCATCTTGACAGCCTTTTCTTTTTAAGTTCCCTGGCAAAAGAAAACAAGTACATCCCCTTATTCAACATTATACCTTGACCGGTCTATTCCGTTCGTCCTACCTAACCCTTAGTACTTACTTTACCCACTGCTAACACGATCGTCCCTCATACTTCCTCTACTTGGGTAGGTAAATTTCCTCACCTACACTTAGTCATTCATATATTCTATCATTACCTTCTCATCACTCCTTTATGCCTTTTCTTATTCACTTCTCATACCCGGATGTCGTTCCACCAGGGACAACGATAGGCTTTCCGTTATCCCCGGCAACGGTGCCACCTGTCGGGCGCATCAGTCCGGCACCGCATGGGGGCAGCGCAGGACCCTCCCGGCCGCGTCACGCAGGAGTTGGTTTTCATAACCCTTCGTCGCACTATACATGGAGTTTCCGCAAGCCGCTCCGGCCGGGTGCGCCAACCATACCTCTCGCGAGCCCCTACAACAGGATAGGGCCTACGCGAGGCACGACTTACCTACACCTTACGGGAGTTGTCACCTTCCTTCGGTGGGCGTATCCCCGCCGAGCTACCAGTCTACAGTACGAAAGCTAATCAGTTGCAATCGCAGAGGTGGACCAGCCGAGGGCGTTTCTCGTTCGCTGTAGCATAGGGTTTACACGCGGTAATACGCCTCTATCGGACTCGCACGTGAACCGACATCTTGGGGGGGCTGAGGTCCCAAGCGCGACTCATCGTCGGTCGACTAGGACGCATCCCACACACCACGCACACTCCACTTTACGAACACTCATACACACAAAACAACATATATACGAAACGACACAATACCAACAACGCGACAACGCTCCTAGCCCCTCGGTAGCCAACCCATAACTTTCCAATGCGGAAATCGGATAAGCGTCGCGCGCTCAACTTAGTATAAAACTGCGCGGACGCAGGGCATATTCATATCGACTTGCAATGCAGGCGTACACAATCAGTCGCAACGATGGCGTACTATGTAGTGCCCATAATCAAGCGATCCCTCGTGGATTCGAGTACCGCTTATGACACTCAAGTGTCAGACTTGAAGTGTCGTGAGGGCCTAGCCCTTCACGACATTGCACGACTGAAGGAATAGTCGTGCAGCCGCCGAGGCACCTCAAGCTCTCGACCTGAGTGTCACGGTAGGCAAATCAAATAGGCTCTTCGCGAGGGAAAACCCCTCCTCTGCAGAGCCTAGGGCTTGGGATGTCTTGTACAAGGACCTCGAATCCCGGCCCAGGACCAAACGTCCGACTAAGAAAATCACCAAAAAGCAAGAGACAAGAAAAAAAGGAGAGACCTCCTTTAAGCCCCTCAGTCTTAGCTTCTTAATGGGTCTCTAATGTGGGTGCTCTTCAACCCATGCAAACATTCATCCCAAGTATACCCATGTATACATATATAAGGGTTAAGTATGTGACGATCATTTTTTATGGTCTCACTGGGGTCTCTCACGATAATGCGTATATGTGTGATCGCAGGCAACCAAATCCAGAATCTGATTCACAGCACATACCTGCCATCACATCAACAAGCCAAATCAACAGCCCACACACTACACGGAGTCAACCCCAACCACCTTCGACATTCATACCCCTCGCTTTAGCCATGCAAGCCACAAAACCTCCTGTCCAACCAACCTTAATTAAATACTCAGCACCTTTGTCAAATGGTCATTCTATAAAAGTCCGGGTGAAACCTTCATAAAACAACAAAATCACCAGGGCTAAAGCCTTTTAGGTTGAGTGTAGAGAGAGAGTTGAAATTGAGTTGTAGACCGACGAATCGGCAACCGACCTGTTATCAGCGATATCAGAAAGTGATCCTCTAAAGGATCAAGCTGGATCTAGCCCTGAAATTAGATCAAATGATCAAAAGGAACTGTAACATACCGCACACGAATCCCCAAGCTAAGATCATAAGTGTATGGAGAATACAACTCCATAATACATCCTCACTCACAATCTCCCTTATGAGCTAAACCTAAGTCTACTTTTAAGTCAGTGCTTAAGCCAAAGGTAGACCAACTGCAAAATCTCCTCTATTCTGGGTGGATCGCCTGAATCACCTGTCAAAATATAATCTATCTCCTCTAAACTAAGAAAATTTTGGCAGCGCTTCCCGTAGGAAAAGTGTCTTTCCATAATTTATATAAGCCCAGATATGGGAGCAAAAATAATCTCTAACTTCTGGAAAGTCAAATTTTGTCTAACTCTCTGAATTAGTAGAAATTTTAGCAGCACTCCCTCTAGAAAGGGAGACTTCCCAGATTTATGCTAAGTTAGATATGAAAGCATAATTAATCTCTAACTCTAGAAAGTCAAATTCTGTCTAACTCTCTGAATTAGTAACAATTTGGGCAACACTCCCTTTAGCAAGGGAGACTTCCCAGATTTATACTAAGTCAGATATAAAAGCAAAATTAATCTCTAACCGTGGAAAGTCAAATTCTGTCTAACTCTCTGAATTAGTAGAAATTTGGGCAGCACTCCCTTTAGAAAGGGAGACTTCCCATATTTATACCAAGTCAGATATGAAAGCAGAATTAATCTCTAACTCTGGAAAGTCAAATTTTGTCTAACTCTCTGAATTAGTAGAAATTTCGGCAGCACTCCCTTTACAAAGGGAGACTTCCCAGATTTATACTAAGTCAGATACGAACTCGAACAACAGCTCGAGCTCATCTTTTAGACTGAATTTAACTAACTCCTTAATTTTGCAGAAATTTCGGCAGCACTCCCTCTAGAAAAGTGCTATTCCAAAATTTATACAAGGCTAAGTTCAGAATTTTAAGAATAACTTTGACTTCTCAAAGTCCAATTTTGTCTAACTCCCTGAATTAGTAAAAATTTGGGCAGCACTCCCTCTAGAAAAGGAGACTTTCCAGATTTATACTAATCCATATATGGAAAAGACAAGCTGAACTCTGACAAGTCAAAAGTTGATTAACTTCTTGGATTTGTAGAAATTTCGGCAGCGCTTTCCGTAGGAAAAGTAGCGTGTCAAGATTTATACAAAGCCAAGAATAAGAAAAGATCTCAGAAAATGCAGGAATTGACCTAAGTAAAAAAAACGTTATTACAGAAAAATGCAGGAATTGACACTAACTTCTATGGCTTTAGCACGTGGCGAACAACTACAGTAACTACCTATAGTAATGAAACTTAAACAAACTAGCCATCCTATCCAGTCACATGCAAACCAAACCACCGATGTAAGTACTCTCACTACCCCAAGTTTATTCCATATAGATAGTTCATGAATCTTCAAGTTCTTGAATCCTTATACCCATCTTACATAAGACATAGAGCTGGACCATTCGCCATGGAAATAATGCCCAGCTTGTCTTTATGATATACACGAACAGGTTGCACAACTACTTCTTTCTTCTTTTGGGCAGTTGACTAGGCCATTCGTCATGGAAACAATGCCTAGTCGCCCTGAGCTGTTTAATATCCAAAAATTTAGTATTTCTCTGACTTTGTTTTTAAAAGAAAAAGCAAATATGGGCAGGGGACTGAATCATTCACAGTAGAAACAATGTTCAGCTTGCCCAAACTTTTTTCATTTATACTTTGTATTTTCCTTTTTCTCTTTTTAATGATATGGCTTAACGCAAGACCATTCACAGTAGAAACAATGCCCAGCTGCCAGTTCACATGCAAATATACATAAAATACTTTCCTTTATACTTAGTTTAAATTATGTGTGTGGTTTTAAGGCTAAACCATTCACCATGGAAACAATGCTTAGGCTTAGACCAAAAATCCTCCCTCAAAATAAACAAGAATTTAAACCCCTTCAATCAGACAACCCTCAGAGTTAGCTAAGGTAGCCAGGCCATTCACAGTAGAAACAATGCCTGGCTGCCAGAAAACAATCAAATAAATACAGCAACCAGGTCATTCACAGTAGAAACAATGCCTGGTCCTTCAGAAAATATCCAAATAAACATAGCCCTGAGCCATTCACACAAGAAACAATGCTCAGGCTTTGGTTGACCCGGTCAAACGCATGCAGTCTACCTTCCTTCCACCTTCCCCCAATTCATCCTTAGTCTGCTTTCAATCAGAACAGAATAGAAACTTAGGCTTCACTCTTACACATTCTTTCCAGTTAGTCTGATTAGGTCCTGAAGAGAAAGCAAAAACCATAGGGACAAACGCATGCATACAACAATCATCTTGCAGGGAGATAGGCAAATATGGGTAGTAGTGGGGTTTATACAGATAAAGATGATTTGCCTGAAGGTTCCCTGCCTCCAGAACTCCTCCTGAGTTCCGACAGAGCTTCCGCAATCGGTGGGTGGACTCCCCACAGAGTCTTGATGCGGACCTACGGTTTGCAATCCCGACTGCCACCTTCCTCTCGTAACCAGAGACCAGACTGAGACTTAGAGTAAGAAAGGTAGAAGGAGAAAGTTTTAGACTCTCAGATCCAAGAGAGGTGCTTTCAGACTCACAGGAGAGGGCCTTGATTCCTTCACGCGCTTGAGAGCCCCGCAATGGTGGCCAAGCACGCGGCCGCTGGTCCACTCGATGTCAGACCGTTGACAAAATGGCACCCTGACGAAACTTCAAGCCGTAGCCGTAACCCTCTGACGACCTCTCGGATCACAGCAATAACCCCCCTCCATAAACCTGATCATACCACCTTCGTTTTCCTGCGATAAAAACTGCAATCACACGGCTCTATACAACCACCGTGCTCATGACATCACCAACACCAGCAATGGCGCGAGTTCAAAGAGCACAGCAAGTGCTCGGATCAGTGGTGGTCTGATGGCACCGCAAGCAGCAACATGGACAGCGGCTTCTCAGCAAACAACAGCGTCCAGTGATCTTTTAAGGCTCAGCAACGACCCTCCAACAAACAGCCGCTTGCAGCAAGCACATATGCCGGCACCTCAGCAGCTAGGCCCCCATAAAAGACCCAGTGTGCCCGGCAGCAAAGGTAAGACGCTGCCACATGCACAACAACTGTGTGACATGGGCCAAGCACCAGTCCGATGTCACTTAACAGACTGTATGCCTAACGCGTGGTGAGTGCCCCCTTACAACACAGTATGCAGTGATAGCATAGGCTCATAGCCCACAATCGTATCCACAGGTCGTGGTCTCAAGACAAACTCCTACTTCCTCCTCTCGCCTCCCTGCTTCTTGCACTCCTGCATAACTGTTCCCCGATGCCCCGCTGCGTCCTTTCCTCTCGGTTTCCTCTGTGATAGCGCCCCCTCCCTCCTTATTTTACACCGAGTACTATTATTACGGTCTCAACAGAGATSCTAGCCGACAGGATCAAAAGGGCCCCACTTTTCGATGGGCAGTGTCCGTGCGAGGATACTCTTGGCAGGTCATCAGATACGAGGTGCCTGACGATCACCTCGGCTATAACGGTAGTTACGGAAGGCATAGTAGCAACGGAGCAGTCACGAACCAAACGAACAACTCATTCACTCCGTACAGCACCGCACACATCCTCTACGGAGGCAAGGCGGCACTCGACCGACTTCACATCATGATCGAACCCCGCAAACTGTCGACTCCTACCCCCCACTGAACCAGGGAGTCGCCCCTGTCAAGCATCCATCATCACGTATAGCGACACAGACATCCCGAACCGAGCAGCCCTTCATCGACGTCTGGCCCGTATCAGCGGTCGAGTCCTCCCCTTCCCACAGGTACATGCGCCCCTCGACCAAGTCTCCTGCTATAACCCCGTCACTCGATAGCTCCACACAGCCTTTTGAGCCCGCACCGCGGGAACCAAGAGCTGATCCTTCGATTCGTCCCGTATCSACAGTCCTGCGAGCCAGGTAAGCTCGACACGTACTCTCTCTTTCTCTCTCTCTCTCCCTCTCTCTCTCTCTCTGCTTCGCACCCGCAATCGTACCCTTCCAAGCACATAAAAATTCGAATGAATCTTCTGTTGGAACGCGGAAAGATACATGCCATTTTCACGAAATAGAAATCCTCCCGTGCGCAGCACCACGCACACCCATTCCTACTTACTTCTAAATCTACTAATTCCTTTGCTAAACTAATTTCAGATCCGGGGTCGCCCAACTTCAAACCCCCCGGATCGACTTTTACATCGCCCGTGTTTATCAAGAAATAGGCGCGAAAAACGTTCCTTCCGGCCCCTGCCATAGCCGGCTCCCACCATCTCCCCGCATCTATCTTTCCAACTAACTCCTAATCTACTAACCTTCTCGCTAATCTGACCCCATATTCGGATTCACCCACTGTGAAAACCCCTCAAACGACCGTTCACTCGCCCGTTCTCATCAAGGAACGGGCGATCCAGACGCTTTTCTTCCCCACCATAGCCAACTTCCGCCGTACCTCTTCGCAGTCCATTCCTTCTCTACCTTCAATTCTACTAATCCTATACCAAAATTGACCGTATAATCGGGTTCGCCCGACCTAGAAACCCACGTCTAGCTTCTTCCCTCGCTCGTTTCCGTTCAGAAATGAGCGATTTATGCTCTCCCTGCTGTGGCACGCTCGCCCCCTCACCTTAGCTGCGCCATCTGTCCTTCATGCACCCTGCGCTTGCCCCCATCCAGATCCGTTCCCTATTCCGTTTTCCCTGTACCTGGTGCCTTGACCCGTCGTCTCCCGTCTACCTCTGCCTCAGCGCTCCCGTTCGTGCCTGCCGATGCCGACTGGAGGTCACACCAAAGTCCCGAAACGCGCCGCGACCCGATTAGTGCACTGCTCGTAATAAGAAAAAACAAACGATCGAAACAGATGCGACGCGCCCGATTTATGCCTGTCATCTTTGCGTAGAGGCCATGCTAATCTTCTCTGTATCGTTCCAATTTTAACGGATGTCCCGAAGGACACGGTCTGGGCCGCGGGGTCAACAGACGACTCRRAATATTTGGTCTCCCTYATCGACCAAACCCCACCATCCGGATTCGAGCCCAGGTCTGTGTTTCAACAGTCCAAGGGTATACCGCTGAGCTAGGCCCATAGGCCCCAAAGGTAGTCGCGGCCCCGCACCCCACCTACGGCACCGTGCCTCAAGGCAATACGGGTATGGCTTCGGCGCAGCCCGCGAGGACAGTTTGCCACAACACTTCAGGCGTCCCTGCGAATGCAACCTRCTTCCCGGGGCCCGACATTAGGCCCGATATCGGGCCCTAGGACGGGACGCGAGTAAACGAAACTAAAACGGATGCTAAACAAAAATAATAAAACTGAAACAGGGAACTTTTAACGGGCAGCCTTACGAATCGGCCCCCTTCGGTCGCGCTTGTAAACAAAAACGAAGGGGGATAGCCCCGTCGGGCCCTCGACCCCTCCGATTTTCTCCACGCCGCTCCGCTGCCACTGCTACATCGGGGTCCGCCGACCTCGATCCCCGAATCTCTGTATCGTCACCTCGAATGTCGTAACCTACAAGGCTAAACCCAAACCTGAGACCAAAACACGCCGAGTGTCATATAAGACGGTGCAGCGCGGCGCTTTGGGCCAACAAAAACGGTTGCGCGACTCTCAGTGCCCGCGCCGGCTTGCCTATACCATGCCATAATTACCCCGCGCGCCATCCCACAACATCCCGCTCACCGCACGAAATCGCGCCGTTATTGCCGATGCCATCATTTGGGTCGTTCTCCGCACGCATGCTCAACTTGGTCAAACGTAACCATCGGAAAGAAGTATTCCCGAAAACCTAGTTTGATCAAGAATAAACAAAAGAGTAAAGTTACAAATAGAAACGAATCGACCGACGTCCGCGCCGACCCTGTAATCAACGCTAGAAACGCAATCACACGCGCCTGCAACCTGCGCGCCCACGCACTCTTTATTCTAGTCAGCCATCCTGTTAACATAATCACAGACACTGCCGCGCCTAGCGCGGCATACTTAAACTTTAAACTAAAAATATTTTCTGTCACCTGCAAAAAACCAGGGCGGATACCCTTGTAAGGGTATTCGCACCGACAGCGCGTAGCCCCCCGAGGTCCCTCAGCAGTACCTCCTTAGGGCTTTGTCCCTCCTCGCAGTGTTCTTTCCGCTGAGGAGCGCGCGGCCATTTTGGGCCGGCGTGGGTGTTTGCGCTGCCGCCAGGACGGTCATGTCTCCTTGCGGTGCCCTTACACCGCCTCCCTCGACCGCCACGACGCTGACCTTTCTCGCCAGCGTCGTGCTCAGTCCCCCCCTGGCGCTTCAAATCCCCGCGGCGCCTCCTAGCCACGGTGAAGTGTACACCTGCTCCCTCCTCAGAAGTCGGCTTCCCGAACTTCCCCGTCACGGTTTGCCCCTCTTGCTATTGGAAATCAGGTATCGCAGGATCCGACAGAGTGTACTCAACCCTCTGTCAGAGTACCGTTTGCGCCTCCACAGACCACCGTTCCCCCCTCTACCCCTCCGCAACTACCGGCGCGTCGAGTCATTCGCTCAGCCCATTCCAACGAGCAACTCGCTACTTGCGAGGAGTCGTGTCCTCTCTTCTGGACTTGAGCATGCTCCAGGCTCGTCAGGAGCGACTCACCCTCCATGTCGCTGCACTGCGTCGCCTTCTCACCATCCTTTCTGACCCTTATCGCACCCTCCCGATCATTCCAGTACGACTGGGGACCTCAACGAGGGTGTACTCAGCGCTGTGGGATTCTGGTTCTCAGGGCGACTTCATTCACCCACGTGTGGTGAAAGAAGCCCGCTTACCCACGATAGGGTCTCTGACTCCCATCTCCGTCACCCTAGGGGATGACAAGACCCAGCGCTTCTTCAATCAGACGGCCACCGACCTCCCCTTCTTCCTCACCCTCGAGCCGATTGATCGTCCCTCGGCGTCTCGTCGCCACCGCTCCTCTGCACATCTCGATGTGATGGAGATGGGGTACGATTTCATTCTCGGTACTCCGTGGTCTCGTCGGTTCCGCAGCACTGAGGCCGATTGAGCGACCAACTGTCACCAACACTCTCGTTCTCAAAACGAAGTGCGGATAGATGTATCACGTACCTTTCATAGGTACCACTGCGATACCACGCCCCAATCCTCCTCCCCGGAGCCTTCCGTGCCCACACAATCTCCTTCTATCACTGTCACCTCGCCTCGGCAGTTCGCCCACTTCGTCCAACGGGACGACGGCACCTTCTTTATGGTGAACGTGATGGATCTCTTACACTAACATGTTATTCATTAAAATAGTATATTATTTTCTAAATAGTACTTTTGTCGTTCGAGAAACTCGAAAGGTATACAAGGCTGACGAAAGAAGATGCTCATTATACATTGATACACAACGATAAGAGTCCCTGTTCAACGGATAAATCCTCAACACATTTAATTTGTTTCAAGACGAAAAGTTCAATTACTGAAGTCGGATACATCCTTACTAAACTGACACACATTCAGACAGTCAGTATGAACGCAGCGTATCGAAGGTTTCCCCTTGTGAGGGACGCTTCGTTGAGGCTTTAAAGGGTGCATAGGAGTGACACGAATAACTTATTTTTAAAGTTTAATTAAATACAAGTAGGATGACTAGGATACATCCGAATCACATGTTTCGATATCCATAGTACAGAAGTTGGCAAGTTTTATAGTAATACTGGGATATATACGAATCAAATATTTCATTATTCGAATGAAGAAAATCCGTTAATATGTTATCAACCGTGCGTCATTCATTAAATATCCTTCACTCAATCAAAAGGTTGAACTTATGATCATAGCCCGGATCACCCTCCGAGGGAAAATTAACCAATAATATTATGCTATAATGATTCCAAGAACAATTATAGCTTACTAGACATTTCTTAAAACAAAAGGGCGTCGGACGGAGTGAAGTGGTGGGCAGCATTATGTAAAGATGTTATCATTTGCCGCTTGTTGGGTTCGACCTCGCAACCATGAACTTGTAACATCCCTACCCAATGCTGCCCACTACTCAAATGATGTTACAGTATATTAACAAATAAAATTGCACCACCGGGAACCCCTTAAGAACTGTAGTAACCATTAGTCTTAAATTTTAACTAGATGGCGGATGCATGTACATCATCACTTTACCTAACATTTCTCAAAACAAACGGGCATCGTATGGAGTGAAGTGGTGGGGAGCATATTATGTAGAGACGTTATTATCTGAGGATTGAGAGAGAAGGTTAACAACACTCGTATTTTTCATCACCACTTAAGGACACCCTTCACTACTTCAGGATGCAGCCTACCTAAACAGGTGGTTTTCAGGGTCTTCGGACCTTTCACCACTTCAGGACCATTCAGGTCTGAAAATCCTGAATGGTCCTGCTCCAAAGACCCTGAAAACCACCTGTTTAGGCAAGCTGCATCCTCAAGTGGTGAAGGGTGTTTTTCATGGTCTTCGGACCTTTCACCACTTCACGACCATTCAGGATTTTCAGACTGCCCAAAACTCTCACTTGACCACTTCAGGACACCCTTCACCACTTCAGGATGCAGCCTGCCTAAACAGGTGGTTTTCAGGGTTTTCGGACCTTTTACCACTTCAGAACCATTCAGGATTTTCAGACTGCCCAAAACGCTCACTTCATAATTTTCATTCCTGAATTTTCAGCTACCCGATAACCGCTTGTGAGGATTGGGCATTGGAGAAGGCTCAAACGAATGCGTAGGATACATCCGAATCAAACTGTGTACAGATTATTAGATGCTGAAGTGACCAAGGACCTTATAATTATTTTGAAAGATCTCACTGGATTTTGAAGACAATTGACAACTCATCAGAACTAGATTGAAAAGCGAAGACAAATTAAAAACAGAGCGGGACACCCAGCCTACATAAGCAGGCACACAACCATTCTCGAGACAAATGAGAAGTACGCCGTAAAAACTGATAACAGTTGTCTGGTCCCAATATTGTGAATTCGTAACAGTTACGGTAACCTCAAAAATTTTCATTAACCAAAGAGTTGGCAAGGCTATCCAAATCAAGAACACCCACTACGCCATAAAATGTGAACTAAACCTTGCAAAACTGAGTCCCACGTTCTACACAACCAAACAGTTTGCAAGGCGAGGACGCAGGAAGAATCAGAAACCCATAGTACTTTACAGTGTGAAAATTTCAACTAATTGGACATTCGAACACAAAACTTTGAAAATGTCGATATTTATCTATGAAAAAACCTACACTATGAAAACATTCACAAATCCGACATCCTGACGGAACTCTAAAAACGTAAGACTCGTTACCAAAGTGTCCTGAACTTGAAATCTTCAAAAGAAGCCTCTTCGCAAAGCGTTCACTAGCGGTTCGGATCCATGTTGAATCGTTCACAATGCAAGCCGGAATAGGCGGTTGAGGCAGACCTTCAAACCCTGTAATGGAAACCGAGAAACCTTGAACGTCTCCCCCAGCCATGACAACAGCACGTCTCAAGGGTCGGCACTCGTGGCTTTCGTTAATACTTTACAGTGTGCAAATTTCAACTAATCTGACATTCGACCACAAAACTTGGGAAGTGTCGAGACTCGTCTCTCAAAGTGGTGAAAAGTAAAAATAATCAGAAAATGTCTATACTACGGAAATGCTCACAAATCCGACATAATGACACAAAACTTTAGAAACGTAAAACTGGTCACCAAAAGTCTTAAAAAATTGAAGTCTTCAGAAGAAGCCTCTTCGCAGAGCATTCACTATCGGTTCCCATGTCGAACCGTCCACCATGCAAGCCGGGATTGGAGGTTGAGGCTGACCTTCAAACTCCATAATGATAAACGAGAAACCCTCAATGTCACCCCCTGCTCCGAGCACAGTACGTCTCAAGGCGAGAAGAACTTCTGAAGCTTTTAGATAAGCTCCTGTAAAATATCCTCGCATCCAATTTTCTCCCCGACGCTCATATATTCGTATGTCGAAAATATTCAGATCAGTAAACCTCACCATGATGACGAACATAGTCCGTCCACCCGCCACGATCCTGAAGATTCTCTCATATTGAAAAGGAAACGCTCCTCCCTTTGTGACGATCGTCAGTCGTTCAGACACTTTTATTTCAATGAAGCCCGAATTCTCAGCCATGTTTTCGAAGTACGTCAAAAGAGGAAAGTCTGTACATTGCAAAAGACAAAAGTCACAGTAAAATCGTTTCATCAAGGTCAGGATCGAAAGCCTAAGGTCATGCTACGACGACCAAAACGCCCCCACGCTCAATGTCAAAAATTGATGAAGAACTGTTGTTGATTTGAAGCGCGCAACCAAGAGAGCACAAATCATTACACGATGTATTCCATGGAGTTAAGAGTGTTGTACACAGTCCAACACGACAATATGTTCTTCTCATAAAGAGTTCCGGATCGATTTTCGACCTTGGACATGGTGGTCTTTGGATCGCCGTAGAGTCACCTCAGACACCGAATCCTGCCCTTGATGAAACACTATCCGTGGCTCCCTCAGAAATTTGTGCGCTGACACCATCATCTATATGAACACCATCTTCTCCAACCAGAGCAGCAAGTGTATTAACCCGGACTTTAGACGGAATTACAAGGCCCGAGGTGAATGGTTTGGTGAAAACTCTTCCTCTCGATGCTCGTTTCCATGCGAATGCCACCTCATCAGCATTCTGCCATTGCTCCTCATCCTCAACAGATCTTTTTCAGTTTTTCTCCCACGCATTCTCATAACGTTCCTTAAGCGAACGCGATTTCCCCGTAGGAATCCAGTATTGAACTTTTACCTGGTTGTAATGTTCAGAGTCCTTGTCTATGACAACTGGAGTCAGCGCTTGACCCACCCAAAACGGAACACCCTTTCCAAGTTCTTCATCTGGTGGTTGCATAATAACGAAACTGTCTTTCTCAACATCCAAAATTCGGTCAAAGTTTGTCTTCGGACGATCCTTTTTGTGTCCGACGAACAATGGTTCTCTTTCAGATTCTTCTGAATCGGACCGCACAATTTCTTCCTCTTGTCTCTTCGAGGCAGAAGGCCAAAAGGATGTCATTGGTGTCTTGGATACCCCATTTGCGATGATATAAGCTTCGTGTTCTTTAACACTCTCCCAATAAGCAAAAACATTTTCTATACGAGCTACCTCTTTATCCTGATAAGTACTTCACGTCGACCTTTTCTCTCGGAATAAATGCAGAAAACGATCCACACCTTCGCATCCATTCTTGTAATACTCCAGCTCTGCCGGTTGACTCGGAAAAGGGTCGAATGGTTGCAATGGACTAGCATACTTGCTGTCGTCATCTCTTTTAAACCAGAAAAGCGGACCGTCTTTGGGCAACCATTCCATATCGTCGTAAAAATCTTTGTACGACATTGCTGGATTATCACCTACCATATAAAACTTAAGTAAATGTGGCTTCGAGATACCGGTTATATCAGTTCCGAGATATGGTGCTACCATATTTTTCCAGTCCGCGATTTTATTAAGACGAACTTCACAAGAAGTGCTACCAAGCCACATATGAACTGATTTTTATTTTCTTTCCAACAATTATCCACTTGAATACGCAATCGAGGAGGAAGCGGTGTCCCTAAAGCCTGAATTTCACAAAGAGTCCTCATCAAGCATGTAGATGTGCTACTAGCATTGTGCTTGTAGTATGGAAAGTACGTGTATACGTGGGCGATTACTGCTTTAAGAGTGGTTCTCATCATCCTGTCGTGTTGCAAGTCTTTTGAGTAGTTTGCCTGCCCGATGTGAGGCAATGTGGTTGTCTTCTGAACCATGCCATCAATTATGAGGCAGAGATGCTCAACAGGACGCAATATTGAATCGAGCTTTGCAAGAGAGTAATCTTGCATATGGTTCACTTGCCGCTTCTGGTGTTCTTTCATCTTTATCTTAAACTTTTTACGGTCTCGTTCATACTTCACCTTAACTATGCACTGCTTATAGTAGTTGCATAGAACACATTTCATAAACGTGTTGGATTGGGCCATACTAACGTGCCAAAAGTGTTTGCTCCACATGGCGTAAAAGGTAGACTCGGAGACGACTTCCTGTCCTTCAGCCTTCGAGTCAGATTGAATGGATTCATAAATGGATCTTTTGGTAAAAGTGGCCGGCATCCTACGGCGTGGTCTGCAAACATTGTCGTTTCTAACCATTTCATTTGGCATATCATCAGCGTGATCGTCAATGAATTTTTTCATGCATGCAAGCATTGTGACTACTTTGTTCGAAGGACTACATATACCCGTACAACCGTGTTCTGCGTGCACGACATTGTTGTGATACATCCTTTTGTAAATATAAAAGGTATTTCGTGAAATACCCAGTATATTACAATACGCTTGCACGCACAACTTTTGTCTGCATAGAATTGGTCGAGTTCGCTCAACATCACCCTCCATTACGGTGAAGTCGTGTATTGATTGCAACCACCACTTCCTCCTGTCTGCAAATGTTTTGGAGTACAAACCCTCCCTGACTGGCTTAACATCATCAGCAGTAAGATTTGCACAACAAAATTTTCTACAACAAAGCATACCACGCACACTTTGAAGAGATTCTAGCCTAAGCTTAGTCAAAGCTCTTTTGTTTTGGACTCGTTTCGTAGCGGCTTTGTTGGCCATGTTGTATGGTCTTTTCTCTCCGGGCAATGGTGCGGGAAGAATGTAGTGAATATCTCTCTCCTCATGAGATTCACTACGTGAAGTGTTATCCTTAGAGTAAGAGGAAGTGGACATCCCAAGACCCAGTATGGTGTCCACTAACGTGAGAATGGGAATGTGGAACACCATGAGATCCACTATCGTCAAAGTTGTTCTCTTGCGAAACAACCCCAACTGTAGACAATAATTCGGCGGATGATTGTTCAGTCCCGCAACCTCCTCATGTGGTTACATATTCCGTCACACTACAGCGAAGGCTACCCAAGTACTCCTCACCACCTCGGCTTGACATCTTGGCACTGCCCACAAGCCTTTGGATGCCGCTATCAGGATCATGCGAGGAATAAAGTCTAACACCCGCATGCACAGCTCCATCCTTACGTACCTTCCATATCGCCCGTGCAGTATTCCATGTTTGCAACTGTTGTGAACAATCCTCGATGAAGTTTTATCGTTCCACGTTATTACCCTTGTGCAAAGAAGACGTCCCTGGAATCGGTGATGGAACACTATCTGACGAGCTCGCCGGTGTGACTACCAGTGCTCCAAAATGATAACACAAGCCACTCGGCTAAATGAACAGCAACATTTCGGCGAGATGCATGCAGTGTAGGTGAGAGATTGAGAAGAGACCTATGGAAAAAGGAGAGGTTCCTGCAACTGCAAATCACCCTACGTACAGAAAACAGTCGTCCTGTAGTTAAGAATTTGCGCAGAGGCAGAAATGAAATTTTGACTGCTCACAATAAACAGAATCAGACGGCAACAAGTCATAAGGACTTAGTCCAATGTATGTGCGAGGGTTCCAGTAGAAGGGGGAAGCATGCGTGCATAATTAGGCTATATCGTAACATGTGTGGCGGATCCATCCGTTCCGCAATAAGGTATGTGAGACCCCTTGGGACGATGCATCATGTCAGAAAGGGGCAGCAAAAGCGCATATTAGGCTACACCGTAAGTTGTCAGGCGGATCCATCCGCTTCACAACCCCATAAGGTTTGTAAGACCTCTTGCTACATAGCATCATGTTAACAATAATTTCCGAGCTCAGACCTAGAGCGGTTGTAAAAGGAGAAGAACCAGCATGATCCTACCTTCCTGTCAAATATAGCACTGCCCACATCATTCGTAGCATTACGAAGTCTATTGGAGATGCTTTTCTTCAACTATTCAGGGCCTGAAGTGGGGAAGGCGTACCAAGAGTAGTGTGCACGACAGTTGTTCAGTCGGCAGGCAACGAGGACGACTCTCGGTTATGCGATACCGTGAACGCAGTGCATCGTATGCCTGTGGTGCACTGCGTTCACTGTGTCGCGTAACCGAAAGGACGGCATATGCTTGTGGGGAGGATGTATCCGCTTCTGGGTTTTTGTGCTAGCCCTCTGGAAACCCGAGTCAGCTTTCCGGTATCCAATAATAGGCTACTTTTCAGTGGCCTCGCGACCGGATGCCAATGATCAATGGACTGCAAATAGTTGTGGGGAGGATGTATCCTCCCCTGGGTTAACGGCGTCTGGAAAAACTGAACCGCCATTGGTGTCGATTGGTAATGCCGACAGTCTCGCTCGAGAAAGAGACGCCTTCCCTTTCGGTTATGTGATACCGTGAACGCTGTGCACCCTATGTCGGTTCTTCTCCCTTTACAACCGCTCCGTACGTAGCTTTTTCGACACCTCGTGACCGCTCGATAATGATCAAAGGACGGCATATGCTTGTGGGGATATGCCTCTGGGTCGATAATGATCAAAGGACGACATATACCTGAGGAGGATACGTCCTCCCCACAGCTATTTGCAGTCCATTGATCATTGGCATCCGGTCGCGAGGCCACTGAAAGTAGCCTATTATTGGACACGGGAAAGCTGGCTCAGGTTTCCAGGGCCCGAAGTGGGGAAGGCATAGACCAAAGAAGTGTGCAAGACAGTTGTCCAGTCGGCAGGCAGCAACGATGGCTATAGCTCGATGGGCATAGGGTGCACTGCGTTCACGGTATGGCATAACCAAAAGGGACGGCGTCTCTTGCTCGAGCGGGACTATCGGCATTGCCAACCGACACCAATGGCGGTTCAGTTTTTCCAGACGCTGTTAACCCTGAGGAGGATACATCCTCCACACAACTATTCGAAGTCCATTGATCATCGGCATCCGGTCGCGAGGTCACTGAAAAGTAGCCTATTATTGGACACCAGAAAGCTGACTCGGGTTTCCAGAGGGCTAACACAAAAACCTACATCCTCCCCACAAGCATATGCCGTCCTTTGATCATTATCGATCGGTCACGAGGCGTCGAAAAAGCTAAGTAGGGAGCGGTTGTAAAGGGAGAAGAACCGGCATAGGGTGCACTGCATTCACGGTATCACATGACCAAAAGGGAAGGCGTCTCTTGCTCGAGCGAGACTGTCGGCATTGCCAACCGACACCAATAGCGGTTCAGTTTTTCCAGACGCCGTTAACCCTGGGGAGAATACATCCTCCCCACAGCCATTTGCAGTCCATTAATCATTGGCATCCGGTCGCGAGGCCACTAAAAAATAGCCAATTATTGGATACCGAAAAGCTGACTCGGGTTTCCAGAGGGCTAGCACAAAAACCCAGAAGCGGATACATCCTCCCCACAAGCATATGCCGTCCTTTGATCATTATCGACCAGTCACGAGGCGTCGAAGAAGCTACGTATGGAGTGGTTGTGAAGAGAGAATTGTTAAACTCTCGCGAAGTCGCTTCGCCGCCACAGCGCCATTTAGACCTATGTAGGGAGCGGTCATAAGGGGAGAAGAACCGGCATGATCCTACCGTTCTGTCCAATACAGCACTGCCCACACCATCCCTGGCGTTGTGAAGTCTATTTGGGAATGCTTTTGATCAGTTGTCCATGGACTGCAGAGGGAAAGGCGTCGATCAGAGTATTGTGCATGACAGCTGTCCAGTTAGTACGATAGCGACGACGACTCTACGTCCATAGGCATAGGGTGCACTACATTCACGGTATTACATAATCGAAACGGACGGCGTCTCTTGCTCGACCGGGACGGTCGACATTGCCAACTGACCCCATTGGTGCAGGTTTTGCAGACGTCGTAAACCCTGATTCTCCCCACAGGGATATGCAATCCGTAGATCATTAGCGTCCGGTAACGAAGCCTTATCGCCTATTATCGGACATCGGAAAGCGGGTTTGCTCGTAAGGGTAGCTCAAAAACCCAGAGTAGTGTGCACGACTGCTCTCCAGTCGGCACGGAAGCGACGACGGCTCTCTGTCGACAGTCACAGAGTGCACGGACGGCGTCTCTTGGTGTCAGCCATGCCAACTGACACCATCAGTGCAGGTTTTCCAGACACTGTAAACCTCACAGGGACATGCAATCCATAGATCATTAGCGTCCGGTCGCGATGATTTATCGCCAGTTACCGGGCACCAGAAAGCGGACCCGGTTTTCCAGACAGCTAGCACAAAAACCCAGAGGAGGATACATCCTCCCCACAAGCATATGTTGTCCTTTGATCTTCACCGGCCGGTAAAGAGGCGTTGAAAAAGCTGCCTGTTAATGAAAACCGAAAATCACACTAGCGAATCAGGCACTCAGGGGGAGAACCCTCGAGATGTGCTAATCAGTCAGTCGATGACCTTCCACAACGCCTTTTGCACCTTTGTAGGGAGAGTTGTGTTCTGGGCATCGAAGAACCATTGTCGATCAACGATAAAGGGACGGCCGCTCTAGGTCGACAGCACAGCCGGCATTGCCAACCGACTCTTGTGGTGCAGGTTTTACAGTCGCAGAAGACCCAGAGGAGGATACATCCTCCCCACATGAATATGCAGTCATTGATCATTGCATTCAGTCAATTGGGTGTAGATGGTAGGCTGTAGATGGCGGCTTCCCAAGGATAGGCTCTAGATGCTCGCCGCTTAAAGATAGGTTTTAGATGGCGGCTGCCCAAAGATAGGCTTTAGATGGCAGATGCCTAAAGATAGACTTTAGATGGCGGCTGCCCAAAGACAGGCTTTAGATTGCGGCTGCCCAAGGATATGCTTTAGATGGCGGCCGCCCTAAGGTACGATCTGGTTGACAGCTGCGACTTGGTAGGCTGTCAGTGGCGGCTGCTCAAAGATATGTTTTAGATTGCGGCTGCCAAAGATAGGCTTTAGATGGCAACTGGTTAGAAATAGGTTGTAGATGGCGGTTGCCCAAAGACAGGCTCTAGCTGGAGGCTGCCCAAAGCTAGGTTTTCGATGGCGGCGTCCAACGATAGGCTTTAGATGGCGGCTTCCCGATGTTAGGCTTTAGATGGCGGCTGCCCAAAGACAGGCGTTAGATGGCGGTTGCCCAAACACAGGCTCTGGATGGCTGCTGCGACTTGGTAGGCTGTAGATGGCGACTGCCCAAAGACAGGTTTTAGATGGCGGGTGCCCAAAAAATAGGCTCTAGATGGCGGCTGCCCAAAGACATAAAAAAAGAAAGGCTTTAGATGGCGGCTGCCCAAAGATCCGCTTTAGATTGAGGTTGCCCAAAGGTAGGCTCTGGAAGGCGGCTGCGATATGGTAGGTTTAGATGGCGGCAGCCCAAAGACAAGCTCTAGATGGCGGCTGCCCAGAGATAGGTTGTACATGGTGCCCGCCCAAAGATCGGTCGCGAGGCGGCTGCCCAAAGATATGTTTAAGATGGCGGTTGCCCAAAGGTAGGTTCTGACTGGTGGCTGCGACACGGCAGGTTCTAGATGGCGGCTGCCCGAAGATAGGCTGTAGATGGCGGCTTCCCAGAGATAGGTTGTAGATGGCCCCTGCGAGAAGATAGGCTTTAGATGGAGGGTGACCAAAGATAACCTGTAGAAGGCTGTCGCCTGCGGTTGCCAAGTGAAACGTTGTAGACAGGCACAGTCGACACACCAAAGATAGGCTCTAGATGGCGGTTGCCCAAAGATAGGCTCTAGATGGCGGCTGCCCAAAGATAGGTTTTAGATGGCGGTTGGCCAAAGAAAGGCTTTAGATGGCGGCTGCCCAAAGATCCGCTTTAGATTGCTGTTGCCCAAAGGCAGGCTCTGGAAGGCAGCCGCAACATGGTAGGTTTAGATGCCGGCAGCCCAAAGACAAGCTCTAGATGGCGGCTGCCCAGACATAGGTTGTAGATGGCGCCCGCCCAAAGATCGGTCGCGAGGCGATTGCTCAAAGATATGTTTAAGATGGCGGCTGCCCAAAGGTAGGCTATGACTGGCGGCTGCGACACGGCAACTTCTAGATGGCGGCTGCGACACGGTAGGTTCTAGATGGCGGCTGCCCAAAGATAGGTTGTAGATGGCGGCTGCCCAGAGATAGGTTGTCGATGGCCCCTGCGAGAAGATAGGCTATAGATGGAGGATGACCAAAGATAACATGTAGAAGGTTGTCGCCTGCGGTTGCCAAGTGAAACGTTGTAGACAGGCACAGTCGACATTGCCGACGTATTCCAATGGTGCAGCTTTCCAGACAACTGGCAAAAACCCAGAGAAGGATACATCCTCCCCACACGCATATGTTGTCCTCTGATCTTCATTGGCCGGTAAAGAGGCGTTGAAAAAGTTGTCTGTCAATGAAAACCAGAAATCAAACTTGCAAATCAGGCAGTCATGGGGAGCACCCTCGAGATGTGCTAATCAGTCAGTGGATGACCTTCCACAGCGCCTTTTGCACCTTTGTAGGGAGCGTTGTGTTCTGGGCATCAAAGAACCGTTGTCGATCGACGATAAAGGGGGCTGCTCGTCGACAGTCACAGTCGGCATTGCCAACCAGCTCCTGTGGTGCAGGTTTTACAGTCGCAGAAGACTCAGAGGAGGATACATCCTCCCCACAGGGAAAGCGACTCGAGGTCGACATGCACGGTCCGAATTGGCAACAAACATCAATGGTGCAGTATTCTCAAGACGCCTAAAACCCAGAGGAGGATATATCCTTCCCACCCACATCTGGGGAATAATGACTGTGAGTCAGATGTATCCGACCCACAGTCTGGTAGCAATAATGTATGAGCCTCTACCTCGAGACACCACGACTAATATGAGAACCACCCTCGCGAAGTGTTAAACAGTAGGTCGCTCAGCTAGCGCAGCACCGTTTGCACCTATATTGGGAGCTGTTGAAAAGAGAAACGAAGGAGCATGGTCCTTGACGTTGTGCAGTTTATCCTGGGCATGCTTTGGATTCCTTGTTCAGGAACTGGCGTTGGGAAAAGCTCGAGCAGAGCAGTGTGGCGTTTCTTTGCCTGCGATCATGTTCACGGTATTGGAGAATCGATATCAGGTTGGTGAGACAGTGACGGCGAACCTAGAAAAACACGCGAAGTCGAGATTGCCCACCAAAGCCAACAGCGCAGGTTTTTCCGACAGGTAGCCCGAAATCCCATGGGAGGATACATCCTCCCCACATGCATATGCAACATTTTTCACATGTGTAGGTAATTCAAATTTCGTCACTTTCGAGTATCCATGCGAGACGCCTTTCGGGTTTCCCATATCGACCTATTAACTTCTGGGGCGGATCTATCCTCCTCACAACGCGGACACATCTGTCGACAGGACCTGGCAACGACCCGCGCTGTTATTGTGAGGAAGATCAATCCTTCACATAATGTTGGCACTTTAACGACCCTCCTCAGAAACCCCCGTACTTGTGGGACGAATCTATCCTTCTCACAGCGCGATCACCTACGCGGACAGGACCGAGCAAGGACACGCGATCACTCTCTAGTACCCATACTTGTGGGGCGGATTTATCCTCCTCACACATCCCCATACCTCTGGGGCGGATCTATCATCCTCGCAGCGCGATCACTTTGTAGTACCCATAGGCTCCGCCTTTCGGGGCTTCCTTAGGGACCGATTCATTCTGCGTAGATTGACTGAACGTAGAACCCCTTGAACTTTCGGCGATTGTTTTTTTACCCGATTTATCTATGCTCCGCACAACGGGCATACATCCGCCGACAAGTTATGGAAGACATGCTCCTCTCTCACCGTGTCCAATCATCCAATATTGTTTTGTTAAGTAGCTTAATTCAAATTTCGTCACTTTCTAGCCCCAATGTGAGACGCCTTTCGGGATTTCCCTAGCGACCCATTAATTTCTGGGGCGGATATATCCTCGTCACAGCGTATACACATCTGCCCACAGGACCCGACAATGACCCGCGTTGTTGTTGTGAGGAAGATCGAAGTCGCGATCCGATCCTCTGGCAGCAGAGCTCGGATGTCTCGGGGGGATCGGTCCTCCTCACAAAACCCCCTTACTTCTGGGGCGGATCTATCCTCCTCACATCGCGATCACTTACACGGACAAGACCCAACAAGGACACTCGATCACTCTCTAGTACGCATACCTGTGGGGCGGATCTATCCTCCTCACAAACCCCCAAACCTATGGGCCGGATATATCCTCCTCACAGCGCGACTAGTTTCTAGTACCTATCAGCACCGTCTTTCGGGGCTTCCTTAGGGACCGATTCATTCTGCGTAGATTGACTGAATCATTGTTTTGTTAAGTAGCGCTAGCTTAATTCAAGCTCCGTCACTTTCTAGTACACATGCGAGACGCCTTTCAGGTTTTCCCTAGCAACCCATTAACTTGTGAGGCGGATCTATCCTCCTCACAGCGCGGACACATCCGCCGACAGGACCCGGCAATGACCCACGCTGTTGTTGTGAGGAAGATCAATCATTCACACAATGCGGGCACTTAAACCCATAGATTGGAGCACGGCCACCGGAACTTGTCGACGGATATGCGCCCGTTGTGTAGAGGATAGATCCGCTACAGAGATCACAAGAGCCATGCTCCGATCCTCCGGCAGCAGGGCTCACATATTCGGGGCGGATCGATCCTCCTCAAACACCCCCATACGTCTGGGACGGATCTATCCTCCTCACAGCGCGATCACCTACGCGGACAGGACCCAGCAAGGACACGCGATCACTCTCTAGTACCCATACATGTGTGGCGGAGGATAATGAGAAAAAGAAGTGCGAAGTGGATGCTGTAGGGTGGATAGATCCTCCACTGAGCATTTGCGCTCCTTACGAAAAACCTCACAATGTGGGGAGGACAAGGTTGGTAGATCCGATAATGGGCAAAAGCCATGTGTGGTGGATGTTGTGGGGCGGATAGATCCTCCGGTGAGACACATATGTGGGACATGTGGGGCGGATAGATCCTCCACTGAGCATTTCACCTCTTTCATGAAAACCTGAGAATATTGGCCCAGTATGTGGACACTTGACGGGAACCCTAGAATTGTGGGGCGGATAGATCCGCCACTGAGTATGTGTCCTCTTTGAGAGAAGTCTGAGGCAAATCGGGGGAGTTGTGGGGTGGGAGGACAAGGTTGGTAGATCCGATAATGAGCAAAAGCCATGTGTGGTGGATGTTGTGGGGCGGATAGATCCTCCGCTGAGACACATTTGTGGGACATGTGGGGCGGATAGATCCTCCACTGAGCATTTGACCTCTTTCATGGAAACCTGAGAATATTGGCCCAGTATGTGGACACTTGGCGGGAACCCTAGAATTGTGGGGCGGATAGATCCGCCACTGAGTATGTGTCCTCTTTGAGAGAAGTCTTAGGCAAATCGGGGGAGTTGGGGGGCGCATAGATCCGATAGTGAGCAAAAACCATGTGGGTTACTAGTGGGGCGGATAGACCCTCTCTGATTGAGGCCAAATGCTCACTATAGGGGAAAATGTGGGGCGGATAGATCCGATAATGAGAAAAGCCGTGGGAGGTGGATGCTGTGAGGCGGATAGATCCTCCACTGAACATTTGCGCTCTTTCTGAGAAACCTGGGTCTGATACAAATCCAGTGAATTGTGAGGCGGCTAGATCCGATAATGAGAAAAGGTCATGCAATGTGGATGCTGTGGGACGGATAGATCTTCCACTGAGGATTTGGTCTCTTTTAGGGGGAATTGTGGGGTGGATAGATCCTACACTGAGCATGTGCATTGTTTCAATGGGTAGAATTGCGGGGACGATGGATCATATAATGAGCAGTGCAGCAAGTGGCGTGTGAGAGGGTGACTGTTGTGCCAGAACTGCTAGCATTGTCTGTTTGTTTTCAGTTCTTCTCTATCGTGCCAAAGAACAATAGGCTTGTGCACCGGTTTCGGGATGTGCTCCGGCTGGCGATGGAGTTTGATGTTAGGTGAGGATGGCGTTCGATGTCACACGAGGTTCTTGGAAGTACTCCCGTCACCCCGGCTAGCGTTGGCGTTGATGTTAGTCAAGGATGGTGTTCGATAGCCACCGATGACGTTCGATGTCACACGAGGTTCTTGGAAGTACTCCCGTCACCCCGCCTGGCGATGGCGTTGATGTTAGTCGAGGATGGTGTTCGATAGCCACCGATGACATTCGATTTGTATACACGCTGTCAGGGGCTTGGAGGTCAATATCAGACATGACAAGGTTGTGTTTTCGCGGTCGCAGTCTGCCTTGGGCTGGGGCATTTGATGTTCAACAGGTTCTTGGAGTTGGGTGAAAGACAAGTTGCCTGGGCGGGAAAGGGCATTGCACATGGCAGGTGACGTCATGCGCACAACTCTGGACGTGGCGGGTGACGTCATGTGCACGACTCTGGGCATCAACAAGTATACAGGCGTGCCCGGGTTGGCGAAAGACAACATAGTGGGTGACGTATGCTTGTGTAAGCGTAGATTGCGAGACCTTGTTCGGGCAAGGAACTACGAGGGCACGGTGTTCTTGACACTATGGTTACGGAGAGGATATTCTGCATGGCGGGTGATATCATGCGCACAGTTCTTCACGTGGTCGTTGCGCAGCATCTGGGTGGAACAGTGGGGGATCAACGACCGCAACAGGTATCCAGGTGTGTTATTCTTGATGACGGTTGCGCAAGACAACATGTCAAGTGCCATATGCGCAAGACGCCGGTTGCCTGTGGCTATGCATTCTTGGCGTTGGAGACGGTTGCCCGTGGCGATGCGTTCTTGACAGCCGTGTTTCTGTGTGTGTGCAACTGGACCAGCGACGGGAGGGTGCTCACCTCGACGTGGCGATGGCTGTGTCCTCGTCGACGACGCGATAGCAAGGCGCTTCGAACAACAACCCGGCGAAATGACGCAAAAGAATTGCATGTTGTCAATGAATACCCTCTGGACTGTGGACGATCCGCAGGCAAAAGCGTGGGCCCTTCCCCATCGACGAATCCTGACCGTTCGATATAGGGAGGTTGTGTGGCGCCGTACGATTCCCGAACTTTTCACAGGCCTCCTCTAGCCGACGAGAAAACCAGTACCGCGACAACCCCAGGACGTCATTCTCCTCACGCGGACGTGTCTGGGATTGGGACGACAAATCAGGACCGCATTCAGGGCTTGAGGGCCTTTTGTCGTTTCGTGAAATTTTGGGCGCCTTTTTGTCGTTTCGCGAAATTTTCTACCGGCGCCAAAACATTTTTAGGCTTCGCGCCTTAAATTCAAACGCATATATGCTTGCGGACCAGAACCCACGTCATTTTCTTGATGTCGCGATTGCGGGGAGACCATGCTGCGCCGTCGTTAGCCTGGACGAAATGCGCGCTTCGTGAACACGATCGGTTGCCTCGCGGGTGCGCCATCCAGTTCGTGATCGCCCTTGCGGCTACGCCATCGCTGCCGGCCTCCGGTTAAATACTTGTCGCACACAGATCGCCCTCGTGGCTACGCCCTCGCTGCGCCGCCATATATACTCGCTCGCAAGCGCGAGCTTCATGAACGCGATCGGTTGCCTCGCCACTACGCCATCCAATTCGTGATCGTCCTTGGGGATATGCCATCGCTGTCCACGTCCGGTCAGATACTTGGTCGCACGCAGATCGCCCTCACAGCTACGCCCTCCCTGCGCCACCATATGTAATCGCTCGCATGAAGACCGCCGTCGTGATCGCCATCGTTGTCCCCATCCAGTTGCCTGTTACCCATCACTCGCACCATCTTCCCTCTTCGTTTTCTCCCTTCGTTTACATCTTCTTCTCTCGCACTATTCTCCATCTTCTACTCTCGCACCATCTTCCCTCTTTGTTTTCTCCATCTTCCTTCTTCGTCTTCGTCGCCATCTTCCTTCTTCGTCTTCCTTCTGCCTTCTTTGTTCTTCCTTCTTCGTCTTCCTTCTGCCTTCTTTCTTGTTTGTCTTCGTGTTGCCTTCTCCATCTTATTTTCCTTCTCCATCTTTCCATCTTCTTCTCTCGCGCCTTTGTTGTCTTCTTCACATTCGTCATCGTCGACATCTTCCATCTCTCCGGTAGCCGTACTCCTGCGCCTCTGTTGCCTCCTTCACTTTCGTCATCGTCGTCGTCTTCCTTCTTCGTCGTCGTCTTCCTTCTTCGTTTTCTGCATCTTCCTTCTCCATATCCATCTTCCTTCTCCATCTTCTCCATCTATCTCCATATCTCGTCGTCTTCTCCATCCTCCTTTCCCATATTCATCTTCCTTCTCCTTCTGCATCTCACTTCTTCACCTCTCCATCTTCACGTCTCGTCATTGTCGTCATCTCCATCCTCCCCATATTCACCTTCCTTCTCCAACCTCTCCATTTTCCTTGTACGTCTCTCCATCTTCATTATCTTTCATTATCTCTTTCTTTATCGTCGGGGTTGTCTTTCGTTATCATCTCCGGCCTCGTTCTCCATCTTCCTCCATCTTCTCCATCTCGGGGTTATCTCTCGTTATCGTCATCGTCTCTGTCTTCTCCAGCTCTGTCTTCTCCATCTTCGCGAGCTCTTCGTATCCACGACACACCTGAAAGGAGCGATCGTCAAGCGCCATCTTCTCCATCTTCATCACCAAGGGGATCGGCGAGCGCCCTGGACGAAAAAGAAGCTATACTATCCTCCTCAAGCTGAAAGGTAAGCTGACGTCATCGACACGTCAGTCTCAGTGTTGCAATGTGTTGTCCACGGGTCTTGTTTCGGTTTGAGCTTGTTCTGTCCGTTTCCGTGTGTTGTCCATGGGTCTTGGTTATAGAACGGGTTCGAGTCATGAGTAGAATAGTTCGATGAATCGATGCACAACCAGAGGGGTTCGACAGACAACGATAATGGTTCGATGCACAACAAGAAGGGCTCGAACTACTAGGGTTGAATGAACATTTTCCAGCCCTTCTTGTGGTGCATCGAACCATTATAGTTGTCTACCGAACCCCTAGGGTTGTGCATCGAACCCTTTTCGGTATTCATCCAACTATTCTAGTCATGCATCGAACCCCTTTTAGTTATCCATCGACCTCTGGGGCGGATCTATCCTCCTCACAGCCCATCACCTCCGACACCAGGACTCAGCAACGACACCCGCCGTTATTGTGAGGAGGATCTATCCTCCGCACGATGCGGACCCAACAAGGACACGCCCCGTTGTTGTGAGCAGGATCTATCCTACACACAATGCGGACACAAACCCCCATACCTCTGGGGCGGATCCATCCTCCTCACAGCCCGATCACCTACGCCGACAAGACCCAGCAAGAACACGCGATCAGTCTCTAGCACCCATACCTCTGGGGCGGATCTATCCTCCTCACAGCGCAATCACCCACGAGGACAGGACCCAACAAAGGACACACTATGA